>CM076575.1:1518980245-1519311185 GCA_034641835.2 Pinus albicaulis | reverse complement strand
ACACTCTATGCATAATACATTTTCATTTTTATCTCAACACCACCCATGTAATCGATACAAAATAACTCTAGTACCATTTAATTGATTATTCCTTTCATATGAACAAACATGCAATATTATACATGTGCTGCCATAACTACTTTATGCATAACACTCATCAATTAATTAAGCAATATATTTCATATAATAATAACATCATTTATTATACAACAATAACACATAAATATTGTTAAGTCCTTATATTAATAGTGTAGTCCCTTATTATGTTAGTGTAGCCCCACTTATTGTTATTGTTGTACCCCTGTAACCCCCATATTGTTATTATTGTGCCCTTACATTATTATTGTTAGGTCGGCTAGGATTACATTGTGGCCCCACTAAGATTATATTGTGGCCCCATGGACTCCTATATATAGAAGGAGGTTTTGTTCATTTGTATCATCCAAGAATTTTTCATTCATGTAATGTATTGGAGGTTGCCCCCTCGAAGTGGCTTATTTATAAGGCGTTGATATCTCTTTTCTTCTATTTTTGGAGTTGGTTTCCCACAAATACTTGGCATCAAAGCTTTGGATTCAAGGTTTCTTACTGCTCCAAAATGTATCATTGTGGCATTTTTTGATATAAAAAATTTTTGGGCATGGTCTTAAGCTGAATTTTTCAGAGTTATGTTATAATCTCAGGAACATCATCGCAAATTGCAGCTTATCACAATGATTTCGAGATATGATCCGTGGGAAGTTAGGTCTTTTTCGTGATCCCGAATTTCATCTCAAAGAGGTTATCGTGGGAAAATCTTCATAACTCTCTCTCTAAGCATCGAATTGGAATGCTGTAAAAAGTGGCTGCAAGTACACGGACTATAGTTTCTTTTATATCAATTTCAGAGCCAAAGGAGGAAAAAGTGACACGTGGAAAGTCATACAAGTTCGCTCTACTGAACCAGTCCATAATTAGGTCATTGTGGGAGATTGGACACAACTTTGTCTTGGAGAATCCAAATCAGGTCAGACTTGTGGCATTCAAAAGAAAATTCGGGCTATAAAAGACTTATTTTAGATATTTAAGATCTGAAATCACAAATATAATTCAGGTATAATACGAGTCTTCAAAATCAAGAAAAGGTGTGTATTTTATTGAATTGCATAACGTTTTTTTGGAAAAGCAGTTTGAAGTGATTCTAACGGCATATTTTAGAATTTTTATCATTATTGGGTTCTATAATGCCTCCAAAAATAATTCCATACCCATTAAGCCCTCAAAAATCTATACTATGACGCATGAAGAGGAAGAATTGCAGTATGAGATATCAAAATTATGGTACCAAGTGCAAGAAATTTCAATCTTACGAAGAGAAACCAAATATGACATAGATGGTTTAAAGGCTAAAATGGAGGCTAAGTTGGATGGTTTGGAGGATCAAATAATAGATAATATAGATGATAAATTAGTGGAAGATCACATCGAGCATCAACAACAAGTTCTCCAACTCTCAAAGGATAACCTAACTTTGGTGTAGAATCTAATGAAACAACAGGAAGATCAACATCACATCGAAAGAAGTTCTGAAGCAGTCACAGAAACAAGAACTCGACAAGTACGATCAATTTCAGAGTATCTCAGCAAGTGGAAGAACTTTCCTATAGAAGATTCCACATGGGAGGATGAGAATTTTATACAGAAGCATCAATAAATAATCAAGCATTGAGGACAACACTTGTTTGAAGGAGAGGGGCATGTTAAGTCCCTATATTAATAGTGTAGTCCCTTATTATGTTAGTGTAGCCCCCCTTATTGTTATTGTTGTACCCCCGTAACCCCCATATTGTTATTATTGTGCTCTTACATTATTATTGTTAGGTCGGCTAGGATTACAATGTGGCCCCACTAGGATTACATTGTGGCCCCATGAACTCCTATATATAGAAAGGAGGTTTTGTCATTTGTATCATCCAAGAATTGTTCATTCATGTAATGTATTGGAGGTTGCCCCCTCTATTTCTAAGGCATTGATATCTCGTTTCTCTATTTTTGAGCCTGTTTCCCAACAAATATCCACTTTAAAACACACATAACTATAAACTTATCTTGTTTTAAGAACTGCCAATTGGTTGTCGATATAGGATATTTCTCCCAACCTTAGGCATTGCCTCTCAAATCGTGTCACTCCCAAGTTGGGGCTATGACACCACAAGAGCTAACAAGAATGCTCAAAATCTCTTCCTAATTCCTCATGATGCACATATTTCTCTCACAATCAACCATCTTAACCACCAAGTCTCTTTTTCCCCTCAACCCACATAAACCAATAGGGGATCCCCTTTATCTGTAATTGTATTTCCTCAAGTTGATTCCATCCAACAATGCTCTAGTTTAGGCTCGTTATGAAAATATCTATATTAAGACACTAGTGATACTTCTATAGCAATTTTACACTAGTTCCTACATGTAACTTAGTTTTCATAAGATCCAATTTTACACTAGTTCCCACATGTAACTTAGTTTTTGTGAGGTCCCCTTACTCCCCTTGAACAACCATACTAATTGGTAACATCTAAAGATAACAATGAATGACAAGAATCCTTAATTCATTAAAATCCCCACTATTATGTACATGGCTTTAACTTTGTACACAACAAAAGGAGAAGTCCTCACCAAGACCAATGTTGATATGTCCTTTTTCTCAAATAAGTAATGATACTTTGTTTAAGAATACATTATTATTATTTTGGCTTTGGCAACTTTTTGAGCACCCTTAACCCCCTTTTATTCCTCTCTCATACAGCTATAGCCCCTATACTCTTCCTTCAGTCTTATATGCAGTGACGCATTTTATTATTTTTAATATCATATTATCTAACTCACCAACCTATATAATTGTTATGTATTCTTACATTATAAAATCAAGGATATTACAAGTTTATAAGAAATTGGATTTTATCATTGTCTTGAAAGATGATGAGCAAGGAGAGAGAATTTTTTATTATATCTAATCCTAAATATCTAAGTTAGAGTTAAAAAGGTTTAGGACTCTTTCTATAAATGTAGTATGGGGAATTTGGTTAGCTTAAAATGAAAGCATTTTTTTAAGGAAAGAACGTGTTGGTAATTTAGTGAGTTATCCCAAGTATGTGAACCCTAAAAACTTTAAACCCTATTATAAAGTCAAACCACATAAATCTATTAGATAAGAAGAAATTGATAAGAGTGAGACCTAGGCCGGGAAAACTAGAGAGACCCCATGTATGTGGGGATAGAGCGATTAATTTTGTCAATAACTTTGTAAAAAAAATTCTTTAATTACTAACATTGAAAATTCTACTTTTCAAGATAAAGTTGTATTGCAAAATCTACTTTTAAAATAAATCAATAATTCTAAAACTACTTTGGACTCAATTTCATTTACTCGTGTACATAACATGCCATGAAAGTGCATATGCTCTCACAAAAAGTGAAGCAAGTACTTGGCATTGTGCAAGTATTTGACTATAGTATTTTCTAATATACTAAAATAGTTTAGTTATATATATATATATATATATATATATATATATATATATATATATAAATAAATATAAAAGTAAAATTTATATAATTTTTAAATGTTTATGTAATTATTTATGTGAAAGTTTGATATAAATAATTTTTTGATTTGATATTATTATTATTATTATTATTTTTTGATAAATGTTTAAAAGGGAATTTGAATTTTAAATCTCATAATTTAGATAATAGTGGTTATTATTATTATTATTATTATTATTATCTAATTTTAAGGTTATGACCATTAAATTGGTGTATGAGACCTCCTTGTTTGTGGGACAAGAGAGGCATCAAATTGGTGTATGAGACCCCTTGTTTGTGGGACAAGAGACCCACCTCCGCGCAACCACTTGGACTGCCGAGTCTAAAAAGACTACGAAAGCATACATACTCTACCCCTATAGTTTTGATCATATAAACTTTTAAAATGAAACACATGCTCTTAACCATTAAACCCACTCACAACACATAATCACTAGTTAAACTACGGCCAAACTGATTTTATATTAATTTAAAAATAAATAATAACAATTCAATTTTAAAATCATAATCAAATATTGTAAAACAAAAAATTCAAATCACTAAAATTTATAAACACATACTTACTCTGTCCCTCTAAATTTAAAATTTAAATACAGTATATTATTAGTCTGTTCTTTGCATAGACTCTAGCGATCGCTAGAGCGTTGACTATCGATTAAACCGGTCTTTGACTAAACATTTTGCATTCATACAAACACTTAGCAAAAATCAAAGTCTATTACAAAATTCACTGTACAGAAATATTATCCAAAGTGTTTTTATCCAAAGTCTGATAATACTGTACAGAAAGATCTTTAACTTTAACCAAAGTTGATGTTTAGTCTATTAATTCATAAAAATAGAAACTTTAACGAAAGTCCAGTCTCCTATTAATTCTAATAAAATCTAGGAACATCGTGTCCAGTGTCCAGAACAGCTCGTGCATGTTCGCTTCTTGCTAGCCACCTGCCATCAAATTCATTCACCTAACTTAGAAAGTTGAAACCTTCTCCACTAAAATTCTACAAGAATGTCGAGAGAAAATAAAATTCTCACTTGACTTTGGAAGTTGAAAACTTTTCCATTTGAATAATAGAATTATTCAAGAGTTCCAAGAGATAATGATATTCTTAAGAGGCTTCCCAACCCATATGACTTTTCAACTCCAAAATGCCCAACACATGAAACATCATTTCAACTACTCATGACCATCTTCATTCGGTTTTACTTTATGTTATTCTTGAGACACTATGATTATTTTTGTTGACTACAGAAATGATTAATCTTCAAGTTGCCTGAAGGAGTCTACATCTTTAATTATTTTTTTGTTAACTATAAAAATCACTAAACATGATCTTCAAAAGAGTGTATATGTACATAGACGATGTTCTTGTGTTTCTAGTATATTATAATATTGATGTTATGTATCTTTTTCCATTTTATATAATTTTTAAATTGTGTTATTTTATATAATGTTAATCTAAATTTTATAGATATTATTTATAATAAATAAATAAAAATTATATTGTAAGTTATATATATAATTTCATGAGATGACTAGCCTTTAGGTTTTCAATATGATTTTCAAAAACTCCACACTAATTTTGAAACTTATTAATTAACTAGTATACCTTGAAACGGGAAAGGAAATGCCGAAGTGAATGATAATGATATGTTGTTAAAATATTATAATTTTTTTTAATTGGTTTGTGAATAAGTAATAGAATATCTATGAAAAAGGGTCCATCGATAATGTAATAACATGGTCTTTGAGATGATTAAGCACACTTTCACATACTTTAGATAATGTGAAGATAAGTGTTTTTTAGTTGATCAAATTCCATGAGTAGTGATAAGATTGGTGGTACAAATTCTTAATACTCTCATGTTTTGGACAATTATAAGGTCCATTCTAAGAAGGACATGGCTATGGGTGTATTGTCTTCAACTAATTCCGCCAATTTAAGATTAATGTTTGGAAAAAAAAACACCCTTATGTGTGCTTGAACCCTCTATACCTAGTGACAAAAGGTGACGTTGTAAGAGTGTATAAAGAACATGTGGTTTGCTTGGCCTCTAAGGGAGGTTTTTGGTTCATTGGAAATAGAAATGATGTAAGGTCAATAGAAGTAAACGAAAGATGTGTTCTTAGTTGTTGGGGAATATATTGTTGTCAACCAAATCCTCGACCTTTCAAGATGCACTTTGGCATGTAATTTTATTGGGAAGAGGGTAGCAATGGAATACTTTCTGAGATAGATAAAGTAGAGTTGGAGTTCAAGTTTAGGCTATATACTAATAACTCACATAGTAGCAAGAGATATGCATTTGTTTTTTCTTTTGGAAGGAAGACGATGTAGTTTCCATATGAAATGAAGTTTAGTTTATGGAAAGGTTTTATTTGTCTATAAAACGCCACCACTCATTTTTTATGCTAGGGATGAGCCCATGTCAGACACCCCAGCATGAATAATACTTCTTGGACTCACCCAAGAACCCCCGACTATTCAAGATTTGTGAACAATTGAAAACAACCTAGTCAAGAGTATTCTCGTGGATGATATCTTTGTCTATGAAAGATAAAGGTAAATTGCAAGGATATTTTTTTAAGTAGAGGTCTTTGTGAGACAACTGAATTGATTATTTAAAAAAATGCAAGTATTCTTTACATACACTTTCTTAACTCCCCATCAATTGACACATTTGTTACATAGTATATGGTGGCCATACTTGTTGGTCCTTAATTTTGTCATTGTAAATATGACTTATAAATTTGGCCAATTAACCAAATAGTATTTGTAGAATAAAAGTGATTTTAAATTTAATTGATTTATTAAAGATAATTCAAAAAACTAATTCTCCCTCCAATTCTTTCTTGTATGTAAGCTTCTAGCTTGTAGTGTTTTGAAGTGAGAATATTTTGTTGTGATGGCGGCGTTTGATCATGGATTTGTGGAAAAATATGGATTCGCCCCCCCTCCTTAAGCCATCTTATGCGATATTTTTGGCACCAGATAATTTCTTCCTAAATGCAACCTTCTTCTAATTGAGTGAGAAGCTAAATTTCTTCATTAAATAATTTTTCATATTGACCATCAAGAATAATGCATTGTTGAACTTAATCCATGTGATCGTTGAACTCCTATTTGATTTGGTGGATGTTCGAAAAAGCTTCTCTATTCCATTTTTTATGTGAGCCTTTAAGAACTCAAGTTTATACTTGAATTGGTGCATAATTGAGCCCAGTGGAGGAGTGGCTTCCTAACACCATTATTGGTATTTTTCCAAGAAGGAAGGGTCCCTAAGAAAAAATCCTTCAAAGTGAAAGGGTTTGATTTTGGGGCTTGCTTTGATGTCTGCTCCTAGGCTTACTGGCCAATGATATGACCCCCAACAGGGAAGGATTGAGGCCTTCACAAAGATATCATTGTAAAAATGGGTTTTCGAGACCAAAAATCTATCAAGTCTGGAAGCAATTTGAGGGTGACCCCCTTTTCTATTATTCCTAGTAAATATCCCATGTATAGTATTCGTAGATGTGACATGCATGTCTTGCATGAGGTCAAGGAAGAGTTAGGCATCAGAGTCTAGTTATTGTAAGCCTCCTTTTTTTTCTTCCAATAATGATGTTGAAGTTTCCCCCCTATTATCCATAGGTCTTTTGAAGAGAGGGAGTGAAGATCTTGAATAAACTTTTGTTTAGCATCCAGTAGAGCTATAGTAAGATTGGTGATGGTACTTTCCACAAGATTTCATACAAGAGCTAGCCTTCCTACTTTTCCTTCTGCATCCAATGCCACCGAAGCACTACCTTTCCAACATTTATATAGGATTCCACTTAGACGCTCGTTGGAGAATTTTATTTCTTGTAATATGAGTACTACAGGGATTTCCTTACAATTTTCATCTTTTGGAGGCCTCGACTTACCTTTTCAGTTAAGTCCCCTAACATTCCATGTGATTAATTTCATTGAGAATTATGGGGAATGGAGTGGAACACATCCATGATGAGAGTCGCCTTACTGGAATTGGATAACATCTTGCTCACTTATTGTATGAGGTTTCTTTTCTTTTCTTTTTTTCCCTTATTTTTTCCTTCCTTGTGGTACTTTAAGGGTTCTTTGAAGCTTTGAATTTGGATGCCATAACTTGATGAACCTTATCTTTAAGAGGAAATCCCTTTACGAATACGTAGGTTAAAGTAGGGTTGATGTAGCATCTATGTTGTTTGTTTTAGGACTATTTGAAAATATTTTCCTTTTAGCTCTTCTACCATGCTTGTTAAGGTTATTTCCTCCACATCCATTTCTTCTGAATCATCCCAGGTATCTCCTAGAATTGTTTCTTTGCTTCTCAGTTGTTTGATCATGTCTCTTCTTAGCTATTTTCTAGTGCCTTTCTTTTGATATAGCTTTGATCTATATTTTGATCCACATAGTTCATTTTTTATGTTGAGTTATCCACGTCTGCATTGTTTTTTCGTGATTGTTTGCAAATATTTTCCTTTTAGTTGTTCTACCATGTTTGTCAGAGTTAATTACTCCACATCCATTTCTTTTGTATCTTCCTACATTTCTCCTCTTATTGTTCCTTTCTTTTTGGGTTGTTTGTTCGTGGCTCTTCTTGTTTGGATTCTAGGGCCTTTCTTTTGATAGATATTTGATATGTATTTGTATCCACATATTTCATTTCTTGTGTTTAGTTATCTGACATTTCCATGTCCTCTTCTAAGGTATTCTATTTGTTGTTTGATTATAGGTTTTCCTTAGTAAGAGGGGCCTCCTACTGGCGCAACTTTCTTTTGCAAGGTGCTAGTCTCTCAAATCCCTCTACATCATTTTGCCAATGTTGTTCCTGGGGAATTTCCTTTTTAATAAGAGGGAAATCTCAAAATAAGTGGCCATATTCATGGCATTTGTAATAGTGGAATTATTTATTGACTTATTTATTTGTATGCCTTCATCTCCCGTGGCATGTTTGATACTTTTACACAACAAACCATTGAGTACCATATTTAATTTCTACATTATAGAAATGAATTTGTAGGCCCAGTAAGTGGGGAGAGTTGAAATTTTAAGATTCAAATAATGGAACTCAGTGTCAAATTATTTGATCCATGCCTTGTACTTGGATTGAAGTTGGACTTGAATATCAATTTAGTTTTAACTAATTTTTAAGTCTATCTTAAACATTTATAGCCATACCAAACAGGTAATGAAGGGAAAATAATTTGTAGGCTTGTTTTAATAGTTTATAGCCATTCCAAACTGGTAAGGAAGGGAATATAATGGTTGAACTGCTAGAGCTAAGAGAAGAGGAATCACTTAATATCATATGTCTGGATGAATTTATATGTTGTTGATTTCAGGATGAATTGTTGTGGGCACTTCGACGGTTGCACAAGGCATAGACTAATGACTTTTATGTGCAGTACATTCAAAAAAATGGGTAGGCACTTGGAGCATATATGAATTTGAATGTCTCTAGACTATGGTAATTTGGACGAAGGAAAAAATGCAGAAGAACCAGTTGTGATTATGACTCCTCTAGTCAATAAAGGGAAAGCAATATCATGGGTGGATCAAGAAGAGGTTGATCTTCCCGAACTAGAATGCAATATGGACTTTAATGGTCAATTATCTACAAATTTGGATACCATCGGAGAAGTTGCAGGAAATGGGGCTTGGACCAAAGTCAAAAGAAAGATAAAAAATTCCCTAAGAAAGGTGAAAACGCGATCAAAGGAAGTTTAAATTGATGAATGTTTTGTAAATTTAACAAAATCTAAGGAAATTTAAATGGAGGAATGTTTTGTAAATTTGTATGGATTTTAGGTTTTTTTTGAAAATCTATAAGTGGTTTAGTTTAATTCGGGAAGTAGTTTCTGAATGCTATACAAGATTCTCAATTGTTCTTGCCCGTTCTAGCCTGAATCTTAAAAGTTTTGTGGAATATTTATACTTAAATAATGTAATTTTTTTTTATTAATATAAATTTTTAACAATGGCTTAAAATATTGTAGTCTAAAAAACTCACAAAATAATTTAGAAATTTTGGTAAACTTATGAAAATATTTAACAAATATTTTATAAAATTTGGGTTATAGTTGTTAAACTTCAGTATTTTGGGTGCCCTAAAGGTTTTTGATGGTGATGAATCCATTTCCACATTAAAAATGCAATTTAAACACTCCAATTATTTGATTTCTGACAACTGTTGCATCGATAGACAACTCCACTTAAAATAATTTGAATAATTAGATTTATTCTTATTTATTTTACAAAGTTATAAGAAAAGTCATATTTTTTTCAATCTATCATTAAAAATAATAATAATAATAATAAAAACAATAGTAATGAGTACTACCATACATTTAAGTATTTTAACTGAGTCTAACTTAAATGGTAAAGAGGATATTAGCATTACTTTTATTAGGTTTAAATGTCTTTTGCAACATGCTCATTCATGCCTAGTCTTAATTGGAGTTAATCATGAATTAATTATTAATTGGGTTGGAATTAAAGACATTAATTATCTTATTATTTATTTAACTAATTGTTAATTGGATAGGAAAGATACCAACAATTTCATTCTCCACTTAAGACTTGAGAAGTGGAAGTGTGATAAAAACACTTTAAACCATCTTAAATTTAAATTAATCAAATTACGCCATAAGAAATTTGATCCCTCTTAGTGTTTGATACATTTGAGTTTAAGAGGGATCTATCCCATTTGTTTTTGTAGATGTTGTGCACTTGACAGATCGAGGTTTAAGATGGAGCTACATTGAGTTATTTGTTAGATGTTTTCATGTAGATATTTATAAGTGTACTCTAACCAACAGATGAAATGGCCCTTTTAAGGGAATTTTTTCTGATTTATTTTTCCAAAAATCCAGTAGAGATTTTTAAGAATGATAAGTTTAAGTTGTTTAAAGTGTAAAGTTCTAGTGTGTGAGGGGTTTTTTAGGGTGTTGAATCCATTTATGTATTCAAAAGTGCATTTTAAACAATAAATCACAATATTAGTCGAAATTGTATTATTGAATTCTAGCCAAAAAACCATTTTGTCTATGAGTTAGATTGCTCCAATAGTTATATATATAATTGTTTATATTTTGTTTAATTATTTATTTTTCATGTGTAAATGTACATATGTAATTATTATTTATTTTTTGTTACATAATTTTACGTGTACCTTGAGATGCAATAAATTATAAATAGAGTATAATCTTCTTCTTTTTTGTTAGTTCTCAACTTATAAAAAATCACTTTTCTAATTTCAAAAATAGTTCATTAATATGAAGTATTCATTACATTTGTTAGTATAAGTCTTTGTTGTCATAAATATTTGTTATAAAAAAAGTAAATATGTGTTAGCCTCGAGGGTTAACTCAATTGGTCGATTCCTCATCATTAAAGCACTTTTGCAATTTAGAGGTCATGGGTTTAATTCTCCCGACACCCTCGGGTCATGCTCCATGGTTGAGCCAACAAGAAGTGATCCCTTTTGGTGGATCTACCTAGTATAAATATTCCATAGATGTACTGGTCACTAATTTTCAAGGTCCCTGAACCACATAAAAAAAAAGAAGTAAATCCTTGTTATTATTATCATTGACATACAATAAAACTATTGTTTATTTTTTATTTTTTTGTTTAAACTCAAAAACATAAATTTAATTTAAAGCATTTTGCAATTTTTTTTGTGTGTGTAAGCTACAAATTCAAATAATACTTTGACTAAAAAAATGTATATAATCCTATCTACTAGCCCGCCACTTGGGAAACTGGGGCAATAGCATAGGCAGATAACCTTTGTTTAGATAATAAGATTTTCAAAATTAACAAAATAAAGCAAAACCATAATTATGAGATTGTCACAATTGCTACTACCTGACCTATATCTCTAATCAAATAATTAGCATATTTACTATTAAATGAAAGTAAAATAAAAAACTTGAATTCTAAACATGTTACCCTAAGGGTGAGTCCACCTATACAATCACCAAATTCTCTTTTTCTTCTTCAAAATCTAGAAATTCCAAGTTTTCTATCCTTTTTTTTCCAACAGGAAGCCCTTGATGTCCATTTTTTTCACTTTTAATTGGAGAACATCTATGCATAGTAGGATTTCTAATTGGGCCTCACTTTTCTCCACCAACACTTTTCCCATTATAATATTCACCTACTAGTTAGATCAATTGTTTGGTTTGTTGTATCAACCTCTACCCTTGTTAGTGTCAAGGATCCATTCACCCATATTTTCTTCAATTTCTTCATTTTGAATAAATTATCTTTGCACCCTAGCTTCAGTTTCTTCAATGTTGATTTCATTTCTTACCTCTGAAGGTGTTTACTCCCACTATATCATTTTTGAGTTCTCAACATTCAATAGTGTACAAGTTCAAGGATGACCTCTAGGTCCATGATCGTCACTTTGACTTTGGCCACCACCAATGCAAGGCATCGTAGGTAGTTTTCACACGTTTACAAAAAGGAGGAATTATAGAAAGGAAGTGACAAGTTGTAGAGAGTTTATATGTGAACATATCTTCAACAAAGGATGGATAAAGGTGAGCAAGGGAGGCCATCAAGATTAGTTAGTCCTGAGGCGATTCTAAAGTGAGGAAACCAAGGATTCTACTGACTTGCCTAGAGGGGAGGTGACCATAGAGAATTTACGATGGATTAGAACTCCACTAATCCAACCAATAGTTTGAAGAGGAGTTGAGAGGGGGAGGCAAGTGTGGCTTTCTATCTCTCCCAACCAAAAGATAATGGAATTGCTAAGAAAAAAACAAGAGTGAAAAATAGTTAAAGAAAGATGGCCTATGAAAATTTGTTACCATGATCAATGAAAACTATGAGAGTTGTGCCAAAGAATATATTTGTTACATTCAGTTTAATCCAACCTTTATGTCATGCATCATTGTGTATGGGCATGGAAGTGAGGGTGACCTATAATCAAAGTTCATCCAAGGAAAATATATCTACCATAAAATTAATGAACTCTATTCCAACTCCATTAAACCCTAATTGTGTTCAAATGTGGTTGATTGTACTCAGTCACCCTTTGTCGAGGCTATGGAGAGTGATGTGAAGGCAAATGGTATTAGCAAATCATGTTCTTGAGGGTGGTTGAGATCGCACCCCATTAAAGGAGGACTTGTATCTTTAGTAACATATGATAAAATTAATAAGCTTTCTTATTTATATTTATAATTAAAAAGCATAAATTTAAATTTACTTAAAAGCCAACTTTTATTTTGTTAATTTAAAGTCTATTTGTAGTTTTTAAAATTTTTAATGTAAATTTTTTTCTTATTATTTTTAATTTATTATTACAAGAAAGCACCATAATAAAAAAATTCAAAAAAAAAAATATTGATATTTAAATCAAGATTTTTTTATTACTATCCCTTATCAGGGTGAGACATAGAGCCAATGATATAAGGGGGAGTCTCACCACCTCTTCGTCTCTCTTGGAATTTAAGAGGGGTTTGGTGTGACCATCCTTCCCCATGCAAAAACACATGCTAATTGACTCCTAGTATACAAGCATCACGATGATAGACTCTAATTCTATTGGGTATTCATTCTTCCTTTGTTGTATATTCACATCTTTTTGTGCTACAAGAAAATAATCCCCACTACAGGTAGGAAAATTATATTATAATGTCCACTTTTTAGGTGTACTAGTCATCGAACATCTTGGTCCCCCAAGAAAGAGTGATGTATGCAGCTGCAACGTGATAGAAAGTAGTTATTTGTACAAGGATGAGGAATAGGAAGGCTTACGTCGGGGAATTCAAGAGATTTAAGAGAAATCAAGGATCCATGTGAAGAATAACCAAGCCATGTGGGATTCCATAGATTGGGTAACAACTCTTATGTCCACTCTTTTACAGACTCTATATTTTTCTATCTTTGCATGGTAGTATCTAATGCTTGGATTGCAGGTTGTTCTGGTGGTAACATATTCTTTGAGAATAATTTGGTTCTTTGGATATTTCATCCAACCCCGAGGCCCACCCTTGGTTCTGCCTTCTCAGCTCTCGTCGCCTCACCCTCTCCCACCATTTTTCCGGTGCAGTATCTAAATGAATTAACGAATATCTCTTGATTGTATCTTGTCGGCAATATTGTTTTTTGTCTCCTTTTGCAGTTGTTGTCTTCCGTAGTTGGCCTTTTCTCCAACATTATGTCACGCCAAAGGATGAGATTTCAACAGGGGTCTAGAGGTTGTGGGCCTTCAGGCACGACCTGTGCCCAGAAACAAGCCAAATTAGTGGCCACCATATTCTACACCTATAACTCCCCTAAAATCCAAGCTAATATTTGTCAATTAGAAGCACAAACCACCAATGATTGTTAGGCCCACTCTAACTCATAACTCCAAACTAAAGTGGATAGATGGGTACTTGATCTTAGGCACACCAGGAGAAGGCAAAGTTAATATTTCAATTCTATTACTCTCCATTGGAAAATGAAAACACTCATGGGTCGCGTGTTAAAAGAGAAATATGAGGACCATAATGAGATCGTTGCACGCTTTAATGAAATTTAGAGAGTCTAACGCCACTAGTGCTCCTACATGGCCAACCTTGAAGCTCTCCTAGCGCATATTGAAGGACATCTTCAGTGTGGTCTAAAAATCCCCAGTAGGTTCTAGTGCATAGGACCCAACCCCAATGACGTATTCAGACAAATGATGATAGTTCAAAATTCTTGGTTGAAATTTCAGCTACAAAATTTCATTTTACTAGCTAAATGTATGGTTGGGATAACTCACAGCTACTATGTTGTTATTATGTCTTTAGTATCAAAGTGTTCTATGAAGCATCTAATTAACTTAATATTTTGATCTAGAAAGTTGTGATGCTAAGTATTATGATAGTAGCACTCACTACCATGGGTTTGCTTACCCTTATGACAAACCGTGATAATGAAATGGAAAAACATTGATTTTTTGTAAAGCAATGTTTATGTTATAATAAAAGTTCGTAACCAACCCCATATATAATTCCTTTTTTTATTAAAATTAAAAATTCACAATTTAATGCAATTGCAATTTCAACCATTCATAAATATGATCTCAATTTTTTTCAAATAAATTAATCTAAAATATTAAAACTATAATCTACATCTAAATTTCAAATGGTTCAAATTGCAACTTCCATAAATTTGTTAACTTTGAACATAAAAAATCATTTTAGATACAGTAAGTAGTTCAAAACCCATCTGTTCTCAAATGATAATGTGATTTTTCCGGAATATTTATGATAAAAAATACTTTATTATTATTAAGTAATTGGATTATGTACTTTATATAAGTGTTTACACATCAATTAATTGAAGTATGATTTTATAATTGTGCGAAGGATAGTTTTGAGATGTAAGATGATGTGAATATGCAGTTGATCTTTGTCTATTATATATAAAGGTTGTTCATATCAGTAATAAGAGCCACATGGTGGCTATGTCACTTCCATTGTTTTATTTTGTACAATGTTGCAATAAATATTACAATGAAAGCAACAAACATATAAATTTAATATATGTTATTGATTCACTTTTAACATGAATATATCTTGATTTTAAATTGATAGTAGAACTCATAAGCATAGGAAATTGACATATTGATTTAATGAAGTGCTAGACATGCAAAGCCAAGTTGAAGAAAGAATAAGTAAAATATATGAATAAACAACAATATTACATGAGTTCGATGTTTAGTTATCTTAAATTAAAATGACATTATTACTAGCAAAAAATGCAACCAAAGAGAAATAAGTAAATTTTATGTGTTGTTTGAAACCTATAAAGAAAAAAGAAAGATATCAACAAGTTCTTTTAATACTGCAGTTTTCTATTATTGAAGGTTTTTTTTTTTTTTTTTTTTTTTTTTTTTTTTTTTTTTAACAGGAGCAGATCAGGTTCAATATTTTGAAAAAAGAAAAAATATCCTAGATATACATGGAATTGGAAGTTGGACCAGTAGAGTTGCAGTGTAGTTAAACAATATGGTCAGATGCAATTGGAAAAAAACCCATGACAATGAAAAATGAAAGGAATATTAGTCAAAGAAAACTAATTTCAGTGCAAGAATAATGCATTTCAAATGGTTCACAAGAAAATAGAATACACCATGAATCAAAGTGTTTTATAAGGACATATATATTGATATAAAATAAACTGGAACTATTGATAATTTTGCAATGCTTGTCTATAGTGGCCTAACTTCAATGACAATGTTATCAAGTGTCAATGTGAAAATCCCTTGGACAGAGAGATTTTTGAGGGAAAAGACTGTAGATTAAATGTTTTCAAGATATTGTTGAAAAACTTTCTCAGCAATGGTTGGACAATATTCCTATACTTTAGCATTTTCATTGTGCAATATATGTTTCCATCATGTGTTTCCCATGTGAATTCCACATTGAGGTGATAACAAGATTGTGTACTTTCTTTACAGGATGTGCAAGTCGAGGAATTTGGAAGCATAGTATTTGCACACATACTACAAATTTGTTGATAGGGTGGTGTGAAGTATTTTTTTCTATAAGTATTCCTTGCACTTGTTTCAAATTAATTGGAATTATTGAGTACCATGATGGTATGGTGAGAAAAACAATGTATATCTGCAAAAAAAGAAAGAGAAAGCATTGCTAAACACCCGTGTTCTTGATTTGATGAGAGACAAAAATTGTATTTTTGCACAATTTTCATTGAGAACATCAATGAATGTCATTGTTGCAGACCAAAGCAACCGACATCCTTTTGGGTTGTTCCTAACACTGTTTTTGAATAAATACAGTGTGGTGTTTTTTTATGCTAGTTGATGCTTTATGGCTAGGAAATGTTATTTGTGGTATTCGTTCAGTTGTAACTATTATGCATTAGAAAATATCAAGAGTATGAGTATTTACTAATAATGGTGCCACACTCCATATTCCTGCAACTTAACAAATAAACATACATAGAAAATTGAAAATCAAATGCACATCAAATCTCTTTTAGCAATTAATTAATAAACAAAATATTTACAGAGAACTTGTCCTCATGCTTGGCCATCACATTCCTAACTCTCACACACACTCTTCTACATCTCCATCATGCCTCATAGGCTCACCTATTTATACAAATGGATTAGAACCCAAGGTAGGTTCTAAATCCCTAAAATAAATCTCAAAATATCTCTCATATTCCCTAACATCTCTCATCTAATCTCTAAAATCTCTCTTTCAGTCCCTTATCCTTAACTAATCCATGATCTTCTCAAGTTTCCATAATCCTCTCGAATCTTCCCCTATTTACAATAATTCCAATTCTCTCCTAAATACTATAGGAAAATACGTTAATTAATTAAATCCTAACTTACAAAATAACTCGTTTAGTAAATGAGTAACCAAGGGTAGATGCTCCTGCATCAGATTCCCAAGGTAAAAATAAAACATGGTCTCCTCACCATCAGTCTTCATAAATTTTTAAGAATCCTCCCGGATCCCAAAATTTCATTTGTAGTAAAGTATTTTTTTGGCATGTTGTCGATGTTCTGTATATCTAGGCTTTCAGACTTTATGATGTAGTTGTCCCTTCTCCTTGCTAATGTATGCTTCTTCTGTTGTCATCAACCAATGTCTGCCATCTTCTATCATTCTTTGCTTCTTCTCCTGGAAGTCGTCCTCATTACTGTCACTTTGCTGCTGCATTTTCTTCATTGAAATATCGTCCTCGTCCTCTATGAAATTGTTGCAATTTATCATCATTTCATTTGTTTCATGTGTATTTATTTCTTGGAAACAAAGGATATAAACTTTCATTAAATCATAGCTAGTAACAACATCTTCAAAATACAATGAGAAGCTACATGTGTTCAATGAGCATATTATCAAGCAACTATATCTTTCAATTGAATGCAAATTGTATTCAATTTGATAACATGTTGTTTCTTTAAATATTTGTAGTTCTAGGGCTACTTTGTCACAAAGAGAGAAGTTTGATGGCTACAATTTTTTTAGTAGATACAAATATCTCATATCCTTGACACGAGATAGTGCAGTGTAAAAAATTCCATGTTAATTGATTCCTTTTGGATCAAAAGTGAGTCTATCCATGGTCAAGCCTTGCGATCGATGTATAGTTCTTACACACAGAAATTGAACTTAGAATTAATGTAGTTTGGCTCTTGATTTTTACAAACTCTTGTAATAGGTATCCAAGTGGGAATTATTCCTTTTCTAAATAGATGGTGCATCTTTTTTCGTTGTATACTGCCGATTTTTGGATCAAATCCAAATGGAATCATTTTCAAGTGTTGCAGATTCCTTGAAAATGCCTTCAACACCATTAACCAAGCCACCGTGTATGTCATAATTGCTACCAATCAATTCAATTTCTTTTAGCACAATGGCAACTTGAAATTTCATTTTCATGTTTCTATGGAAATTTGCAGTTACTGCTTTGGTTTGTTAGTCATGTGCATTTAGTGTGATTGTTTTTGTATTCATGAGTGATAACATTTTTCATTATATTCCTATACATTTTTTTTAAGTGGAAGAGATATGGAAATGTTGGATCGTTTAGTGGGAATTTGTAACAATGTTTGTTCAAAAATGAAATATCATCATCGGTATGTGAACAAGTTATAAGTTTATTTAGGATGGACACAAAGTCTTTATTTTCTTGTTGCATTACATGTGTTAGGTTATATATTTCAACATTGTATTTCCATAAGCTATAAGGATAAATAGTCCTGTTAAGGATCAGGTGTTCAAATATCCAACGGTCATGTACAGGTTGTGCCTAGCAGAGGTCACCACAAAATATTACATCAAGGTTTCCAAATGTTAAAGTTGGAGTGTGCATGATTTCATGAAGTTGTTTGTCAATTTTGTATAGTAGCGAGAACCAATTAAAAATACTTCATCTAAGAGGAAAATTCTAAGTTGTTCATAATATTTGGTTAATATATCAAGCACGTTAGAAGTCAATTATATAATGTTGCATGTTGATATTGGTAAATGCAAATTTTAGTGCATTGTGACACCATTTGCAATATCTTTAGCTTTGCCATTAAATGCAACTATGAGGACCTTTTTTTAATGAGTCACTTTGCAAGTATTTGTTGTAGTATTGCATCAGTTCATGGTAAAGCACTTGTGCAGTGAATTTTTTTCCCACTCCTGTACCCCCAGTAATAAACAAAAAAACTGCCTAAATGGGTTGTTTTTTCTCCATAACACTATCTCTTTTGTTATTAATTGTTTCTTTCTGTTCAATTTTCTTTTAATGCTATGATAAGAAATTGTGTCCATAACAAAGGGATGCATAGTTGATTCAATATTCTTCGTATATCCAGCTTGCAATTTTTTATATTTTATCTTTTTTACTAGGTCATGTTGAACATCATATTCCTCAACAATAAAATCACTTGCATAATGTCCATGTGAAAAATGAACCACAATTTTTTCATCATTTTTGTTTGCAATTGTGGTCAAAGAAAGTTCAACGTCATCCCATGATAAAATTGGACGGGAAAATTCTTTTTCAATACTAGAAATAATGTGTTTTTGGGACCAATATGCCTCAGCCCATGTTTGGGACAAGTATGCCTTAGCTCATATGTGTCTAGATTCTCTATATGGCATATAGAGCATCATTTTTTCTCTATGATGGTTCTCAAGATCCTTTTGTTCATTGTACCAGATAAAGTGTATGACACATGGCTATTCTTTTTTATTGGTTGTTGTTTTTGTGGCATAATAGCAAGAAGAAAATGTTTCTAAGCAAATGTTTACAAGCTCAACAAGACGTGTGAAATATTTATCAATGATTGTCATGCAGAAAATGTCTTCAGAGTTATCGAGTTCTTGTTGCAATAGAATAGGTATTTTTAACACGTGTTTATTTTTCAATGGGGGCAATGTTAATGAAAATTTATTTTCTCGAGGATGAGTAAAGTGGAAATGCAATAATAATAATATGAATTTCTTGTCGACTTGAAATTTTTTGCATGTTGAGAAATGCATTTCCAAGTTTGTGGAATGTTTCAACTTTGCCGTCTTCATTGCATAGGAAATTTTCTCAGATTCTTTTGCATGCAGATGCCATATTGGAATCCATATTTGTCATATATGAGCTACAATATGTTGTTGCAATAAAGGCATCTAGAATAAATTGGGTGTGTAGGTTTTCTTGCCACAATGCTTGGAGTTTTCTGGAAAATGAATTTATCCATATATCACAAGGATTTGTTTTGAGAAACACAATAGGTCGAGTGATACAAGAGAAAATGAACAACATGTCTTTAATTTTTGTAATTCCAAGATCGGCTAGGAAATGATCAAATGTTGTGTTTTTTTAATAGGTTTTTTGTTGTAGAAGTGAAGAAAGTGTTTTTTTTCATTTCTTGATTTTCATTACACAAAGGTTGCAAGATACAAGTTTCAGGAATTGGTGGGAAATTAAAACCAAATCTACACGCAGAATGTCTATGCTTTTTACAATTCTTTGTGTGACGATGTGTCTCAATTTCATTCATCTCATCTGCTATTAATGTTGAATCACAATTAAAAATGTGATCAATGAATGCAATGCCATCGATCTCAGGAGTGTTGGTATACTGGTTCATTATTAATCCAAAGCAATCCATGATCATGTTCTGATCCTTTGCTTCAGAACTTTGTGATAAAAAATATTCTTGCACCTCTCCAAACAACTCACTGTATTTTTTAATTAGAGTATGCATAAATGTGATTATGTGTTTGTAATATCAGCTAAAAATGATCGTATGACTTCTTATTAGTGCGTCAATGGCATCTTTAAGAGACATGTTATTGGAACTAGTTGTAAAGCTTCCCTTTTTTTTTCAAATAATTTTTCAATGGACTCCAAAGATGCTCATAGTGAATGTGACAAAAAATGTTGGTGAACCAAGTTGACGTATCATTGCAAACATGTATTTTCTTATTATTTTCTTATAGTCTCAAAGTAGTTAGTAGATGTGTGAATGTTTCTTAGACAACGATATGTAATTGGTGATTGTAGTATTTTTCAAAGAGCATTTTGATTTTTGACATCTTTGGCAAGTAGATTCTGCCCTTTTAGCTCTTTGCAAATAGAAATCCATGTTGAGTTGGAAACATGGTTTATCAAGATACAGATTGCTTTGAAAAATATATTTGTAATCTGTGTTGATAAATCCTCAGACATATGCAATAGTTCCCATTGTGTAATTTTTTGATATGAGAAATGATTAGTGACATCAGTAGGTCGTTCGAAGCCATAAAACAAGGTTGGGAAGTTAAGCTCTTCATTAAATTTGTCTTGAAAAATCCCCAATGTTTGGAATCCTTCAGAAGGCGCAATTTGTACAATTGTTGTATCAAGATCATGGATTAAATGTGCATATGAGAAGTCGTGCACAAATGTTTCATATCCTGGTTCTTAAGCACTATCAGTAGTTGGTGATTCTATGTCATCTATATCCTAAATACTATTGTCACTTTTTTTTAGGCAAATTGTTTTTGCTAGCTGTCATTGATTACTATGTGTTCATTTTTGTATAGATCAATGTTGCATAATTCATGCAAAGAATTCATCACTTTCTTTGGTCGAATATTTCCTGACAAATAAACATTCTTCCATTCCATTTTTCCCTTTAACATAATTGCAACTCTCTTGGACTCATTGATATTTCTAGGTAAGGTTGTTAGAACTTTGTCCAGATTCGTAGGAACATTTGTAATTGTGCATGTTAACCAAATATATGACATTTTGTACCCAAGTTGCAATATTTAATTTCATCCTTCGTGCCACAAATATTTCCTTTAAAAATTTTAACTCTGCAACAGAAAGAAATATCTTATTTCGCCAAATGTGCAAAGGCAATGCAAATGTAGGAAACTTCCCATTGATAATTTGGACATTGCAACATTGCAAATTTGGTCATTGATTTTGATGAATTTGGCTTATGTTCCAACAATGAAATTGGGTAGAGTTGATAATGTGAATTTGTCAATGTCTTGTATGTCTTTTGCAAAATGAAATTTGGTACAAATGCAACATGCATAAGTAGGTGTGTCTTGGATTGATTAAAATATGTATCAATTGTTTTAATTGAATGGATATCCTTTCAATGTTCTTGATTTAGAACCACACCCTCTTCACGTATTGCAGAATTTAATTGATGCAACTTGTTATGTTTCCCAATGGATTTGTTGGAGAAATCATTGGAGACAAACCTGCTATTTCCATTTCTCAGTGACAGAGAATTTGTATCTTTTTCTAATGGCTTGTGATGTTTACGCAACCTCGAAAAGCTTCTATTTTTTTATGCTTCATTATCAATTGTTTGGAATTGTAACAAAGATAGAGATGTAATAGCGTTGGTTTCATTATGAAAATGATGCTTAAAAGCAATAGGAAACACAACATTGCAATTGTTTTCCTTTGACATTGAATCAACTACTAATTTCACATTGTCAGTGTGGTTGACATCATTAACCCTATTATTTTTGTAAGTGCACAATAATGCATATGTGATATGAACAATTGAATACACATAAGGTATAGAACCTTGGATGAATTGTTGATGGAAAAAATATAAAAGCAATATATTTTATTGTTGCACTTCAAATGCATATGTTAACATTGAGTAGTTAACATATCCATTGGATTGTAAAAACACTTCCTTCTATATGTCCCTTTGCAAATGGAATTGATAAGTTAATATATAACCTTTCCAAATATTTATACATTGTTATTGTTCAATGATCCTAGCATCAAATTGTTGTTTCAAACATTTAATAGCTCTAATGTTATTGCGAATGAAACAACTGTAAAAGGTTTGTGCCAATGTACTTCTTAGACAAACCATGTCAAACCATGGAGTAAGTGCACAAATAGATTCAAACAAAGAGCCATGGAAATCATTAACAATATGATAATAGATAAAGAATGCTTGTTGCATTATAATTTGTCCAATTGAGAACATGCCATATTATCCACAAGAACATTGGCATCGACAATTGCATAGAACAATCGATCTAGGGAGTGAATATAACATGTCCATTATGTGGTGAAAAAATAATAGTTCAAAAGGGAAACAAGCAAGATTTTTGTTGTGCAATAAAATATTATATTGATAGCCATGAAATATTTGATTGAATCGAAGATAAAGTTTCCCATTTGTAAATATCCAAACATTGATTGAAATTAACAACCATTAGAGAACCATTTGATGCAAAATACATCTCCCCATAAGCTAATTGTAGAAGTAGAAAGAGAGGAGGTTGTACCCAATCCTTGCAAATATGTATGAACATCATTAGCATGGTACAAGTCTTCAAGATACTCATGAGTTAGCTCAGTATGCAATGATTGCAAAGTAATGTCATGCTGACAATTCAAGAAATACTGGAAGTGATTAACAATTCCTTCTCAGATTTCAATCGAGGTATAGTAGAAGTGAATAACACCAACAAAAGAGTCAAAAAATAAATCCCCTAGATTATAGTGGAAATTATGTAGTCTTTGTAAGTTGAATATGGAAAACTTGTGATCGATTTTTTTGAAATTTGACCCATTCAGTGCAAAATCATTTTTCATTATCATGTGGATAAATGGGAAATTATGATAGAGTGTAAATGAAAGATTTATTTAGAATGGAAAAACATACAATATGCTTAATGCTATATATACTCACAACCACTGGATGACAATGTGTAAGTTGTTGCACATTTATAAGTATGCTTTCCTTTTTTTTTTCCATTTTTTGTTCGCCACATAGCCAAACACTAGTAGTTTTTCCTGGGACAAAGAAGATGAAGAACAAGGTATAAGGAAATTTGAATATAAAATTGTTTAGATTCTATCAAACAGAGACAAAGTACAATAATACAATTAAAAAGTGTCTAATTCAGATTCAAAATACCATCAAGCACTAGTGAACATGTGCATGTTTTTGACCCACTTTGAACAATAAGATAACATGTTTAAAAAAATTAACACAACAATTTCCTAATATTTACATATATATAAATACAAATAGACTCTAGATTCATCTATGTTGAAAAGTCAACAAGAAATGTGTGTCTAATTTAATTTTCCCTTAATTAAATTGGACAATAAAATGTAATCTTATCTCATAATCACTTGTAATAGTTAACTGAGTGTGATAAACTCAGTTAGCTCATGAATTTTGAGTTAAGGGTGGTTGATGAGGCATGCAAAGTGATTCTATTAGTTATGGAATTTGAATTGTAGTTAGTGCATTAGTTTAATGCATGATAAATCAGTTAACTCAATTTATTGAGTTAAAGTCAATTGAACTAGTTGTAACTATTTATTGTACTAGTGAGAGATCAAGTGAATTAAATCAGATTTAATTCACATGCAGTTAGCTACCATGCAACTGATGATTTAATATTAATAGTTGCATGCATGTCAGTTCCAGTGGAGACCCAGTTGAGACAAAGGTTAAAGGGATGTTAACTATCAGTTGTATCATTAGCAGGTTGCCTGCATGCAATAAGAAAACCATAGGATTTCCCATGAGCATTGCGCATTTTTGGAAGGCCGAAATTCCTAAAGAATAGGTATTGCATTCCACATGAATTGTGCAAGCAAGGCAGACTGATTAGAGGCAGAAAATTGGCTAAGTGTTGGTCGATTTTGTCCGGGTCAGTGTGTGACAGTTGTGAGAGTGCATTGTAATTGTTTCATGATTCCTTGGTGAATATACAATAGAAGATAGAGAGGTTTTGAGTAGTAAGTTGTCCCCGTGAAAACATTTGTGTTGTGGTTTGATTTTCTTCTTTCTTTACTTGTTGTGATTGGCGATCATGTTTATTTTCCGCAATTGATTTGTAGAAGGATTTAGTATATTGCTTTAGTCTTCCGCATGATTGAATTGAATCCATTGATATACATATTGTTTGTATAATTTCTACATGGTATCAGAGCATAGGAAATCACTATAGTGGAGAATAAATTGAGTTTGTGATTGAATATCATTCGAATTTGCAAAATTATTCTTGGTGCAATAGGCGAATCAGAATCAAGATGGCTTTCAATGGCTTGAGATTGGAGTATGCATTCGAGGGTAGTTCCAATTATATTGCGTGAAAATATAGGATGGAGGAAGTTCTGGAGGATAATGGGTTGAAAGAATTCATTGATAATGACATTCCCAAACCCGCTGTAGCAGATGCCGCAAATCTTGATGCTTGGAAAAATAAGGTTGCAAAGGTGAGGAGGATCTTATTGGAGGGAGTATGATACCACATTGTCTCAATTCTCCATGGAAAATTGAATTCATATGCAATGTGGAAGGCTTTGACAGATCTGTTTTAGAGTAGCGGTGATCATAGAAAATTGGCACTGAAGGACAAGTTCGGGAAAATCAAAATGGAGAAAGGAGACACTATTCTGAAATATTTAACCAAGTTTGTCCAATGTCGAGATGAGCTTGGGAGCATTGGAATTACTGTAGAAGATGATGACTTGGTGAGCCTAGCTCTTCTAGGCCTTCCCAAGAGTTGGCATAGTTATCAGGACTTTGTCAATGGGAGGGAGAAGCTGCCATATTAGGAACGAATTTGGTCGGATTTGGTGCAAGAAGAATTCAGGCGGAATACCAGGGATGGATCTTCATCTAAGATAGATTATGAATAAAATTGCACCTTGATTGGCAAGGTGAAGAAGGGGAAAGGAAAGAAATCATATTCCAAATTTGATTTTGGAAAAGAAGGCAAGAAGCGCAACATGTCCAGAGTGAAGTGTTTTCACTGTCATGAGCATGGACATTATGCCACTAATTTTCCACAAAAGAAGAAGAACAAGAAGGCTTCAAGATTTTCAGCTAGTGAGGCTTTGGCCTCAGAATTTGAGTTGGACTTCTCACTCAATCGCATGCATGGTGTCAAGTGTGATGGGATCGGTGTGGTACTTGGATAGTGGTGCATATTTCCACATGATGGGAGACAAATAACTTTTCATTAGCTTGGAGGAGAAGGACTTCCAGATGCATATCAAAATGGATCATGATGGGAAATACAGTGCTACCGGGATTGTTACAGTTACCTTCCAGATATAGTAAGGTAAACCCTTCTTATTAAAATATGTAATGCATGTACCAGGCTTGAAAAATAATTTAGTTTTAGTTTCAATGTTGGAGGATAGAGGCTATGATGTGGTTTTCAGTGAAGGGAAATATTTCCTTTGACACAAAGCCACAGGAAAAGCCAAGAAGTTTGGGAGTCATGTGAAGAATCTCTATAAAATTTATGTAGATGGTTGTGCAACATTGATGGGTAAGGCAGAGAAAGTGGTGAGCCAGGATGAGGGTGAGTTATGGCACAGGAGATTGGGCCATCTACACCACAGAGCCTTGAAATTCATGCATCAGGTTTCTACGGGTCTTCCCAAGGGTACTCTTGCGCAAATAGACACATACAAGGGATGTACCATTGGGAAGTATGAAAAGGCCACTTTTCACGAGAAGGAGAACCGAGCTTTAAAAATCCTTAAGATAGTTCACTTAGACGTGTTTAGACCATTATCTATAGCTTCGACATCAAAGCACAGGTATTATGTGATCTTTGTTGATGATTTTTCTAGAAAGTGCTGGATCTACTTCATGCAGAAGAAAGATCAAATGTTCTCAAAATTTTGTGAATTCAAAGCACTGGTGGAGACAAACATAGGAAATCATGTGAAGGCTCTTAGGAGCGACAATGGTGGTGAGTACATCTCCAATGAATTCAAGAACTTCTTTAGCAAAGAAGGAATTCAGAGAGAGTTGATTGCGCCTCATAACCCACAACAGAATGGGGCTGCGGAAAGAAATAATAGAACAATTTTGGGTGTGACATGAGCGATGTTGCATGATCAGGTTCTACCATTGCATCTATGGGCAGAGGCATGCAACATAATGGTATTTGTGAAAAATCATAGTCCTCATTGGATACTTGACATGAGTACATCGAAGGAGGATTTTTTTGGTAAGAAACCTGATGTTCCATATTTTAAAATTTTTGGCTCATCTGCTTATTAGCCACGTGAAAAAATATTCCAGGAAGAAGCTCGAACCAATAGCTGAGATTGGGATATTTTTGGGGTACACTGATACTCCCCACAACTATCGGGTGTATTTTCCAAACAACAGAATGACTTTTGTGAGACGGGATATAAAATTTGATGAGGAGAAAGCCATGTAATTTTCCCTTCAGAGGGAGTTGGATTTGCATTCAAATGAGGAAATCTTGGTTCCAAAGAATGAACCTCAAGATGTGGAGCAGCCACATGCGGTGGATCATGGAGTGGTAGAAAAAACTTATGCAGATCCATCCACCATAAATGGTAGAAAGTGCATCACGGAAGTTGATAGATTGAGACTTGTTGCAGCAGAGCATGTAGGAAAACCTACTTTAGCACAGACATAGAAAGTCTCCAGACAGGTTTACTGGATACATGGCTCTTATGAGAAAGTGTATTGTGACATAACCATCCTCCTTTGAGGAAACAGTGCAACAACCAATTTGGGTTGACGCTATGGTTGAGGAGTATGACTCCATCGTCAAGAACAGTGCATGGGAAGTTGTCCCAAGACCAGTAGGAAAATCAGTGGGTCGATCTAGATGGATCTATAAGGTGAAGCAAGCAACATATGGGAGTGTGGAGAAGTACAGGGCCATATTTTTAGTCTGGGGATTCTCACAAGTTAAGGGGATTGACTATGAGGAGACTTTCGCACTAGTTTGGAGATACTCATCAATTAGATCTATCCTTGCACTCTCAATGCAGATGGGGTGGCATATACATCATATGGATGTGAAAACTATGTTTCTCAATGGAGTTATTGAGGAAGAGTTGTACATAGAGTAGCCAGAATGTTTTGAGATCTTTGACAGCGAGTCGCATGTGTGCCAACTCAAGATATAACTGTATGGGCTGAAGCAAGCACCTCGTGCTTGGTACACCAGGATTGACAGCTATTTCACCAGGTTGTGCTTCACCAAAAGTGAATCAGATGCAAAATTGTACCAGATTGTGGTTGATGGTAAGCTCTTGATTATCATACTTTATGTTGATGATGTAATTTTTATAGGTGATGAGAAGATGATAAATTCTTGCAAAGAGGATCTTGCAAGAGAGTTATAAATGAAGGACATGTGACTCCTTCACTATTTCCTTGGTTTGGAAATATGGCAGCGGGATGGTGAGCTATTTTTTTATCAAGGAAAGTATGCCAAGGAGATTCTGAGTAAGTTTCACATGGATAGTTGTAAACCCATGGAGACTCCTCTTCCAGGAAATTGGAGGAAGGAGGATGCTACTTCAGGTGAGGTAGTGGATGCTACTATTTATAGGTAGCTAGTGAGTTCATTGATGTACTTGGTGAACACAAGATCAGACATTTTCTATGCAGTTAACCAACTGAGTCAAACTATGGTTAAGCCGACCAAGCTATTTTGGAAGGTGGGGAAGCATGTCTTGAGCTATCTCAAGGTAAATACAGAGTATGGATTGTGGTACAGAAGAACAAATAGAGTGAAGCTTCAAGGCTTCACTGATGCATATTGGGCACACAGTCCATCAGATAGAAAGAGCACATCATGAGGGATCTTCAGCATAGGATTGACAAAAATTTCTTGGTATATCAAAAAGCAGCGATCTGTGGCACTCAGTTAAGCCGAGGCAAAGTACATGGAAGCCAGTCAGGCTACATGTGAGGCCATATGGATGAGGAAGATTCTAGTTGGCTTGTTTGGTTCTCAGATGGATCCGACGGTGATACATTGCGATAACCAGAGTTGAATTAAACTCTCCGTTAATCCGGTATTCCATGACAGGTCCAAGCACATAGACATCAGGTACCACCATCTTAAATATTGTGTTCAGAGGCGCATTATGTTACTTCAGCAAATTCCCATAGAAGATCAGGATGTAGATATTTTGACAAAGGCGTTCACTGAGAGAAAATTTGAATACCATAGAGGCAAGATCGAGGTAGCTGATAATCCCTTTCTTGTTGAGAGGGAGTGTTGAAAATTCAACAAGAAATGTGTGTCTAATTTAATTTTCCCTTGATTAATTGGACAGTAAAATGTAATCTTATCTCATAATCACTTGTAATGGTTAACTGAGTGTGATAAACTCAGTTAGCTCATGAATTTCGAGTTGAGGGTGGTTAGTGAGGCATGCAGAGTGATTCTATTAGTTATGGAATTTGAATTGCAATTACTGCATTAGTTTAATGCATGAGAAATCATTTAAATCAAGAAATATCAAGTGAATTAAATTAGATTTAATTCACATATAGTGATCTTCCATGAAACTAATGATTTACTATTAATAGTTGCATGCATGTCAGTTCTAGTGGAGACCCAGTTGAGACAAAGGTTAAAGGGATGTTAACTATCAGTTGTATCATTAGCAGGCTGCCCGCATGCAGTAAGACAACCATATGATTTCCTATGAGCATTGCGTAGTTTTGGAAGGCCGAAATTCCTAAAGAATAGGGATTGCATTCCACATGAATTGTGCAAGCAAGCCAGGTTGATTAGAGGCAGGAAATTGGCTAAGTGTTGGTTGATTTTGTCTAGGTCAGTGAGACAGGTGTGAGAGTGTAGGAGACTCTTATGATAATAGTGAATTTTAATTGTTTCATGATTCATTGGTGAATATACAATAGAAGAAAGAGGGGTTTTGAGCAGTAAGATTTCCCCGGGAAAATATATGTGTTGTGGTTTGATTTGATTCTTTCTTTACTTGTTGTGATTGGTGATCGTGTTTATTTTCCAGTTGATTTGTAGAAGGATTCAGTATCTTGCTTTAGTAGATCGCATGACCGGATTGAATCCATTGATATACATATTGTTTGTATAATTTCTACAATATCTACTCAAATTTGTTGGGAGGGATGTATCAAATAATTGTGATAACTCTTAAAATAATGAGAAAACACTAACCAACTAATTCTTTCTTTTTTGGTTAATTTGCAAATCAATACAATATGAGCTATTCAACAAAAATATCGTAATCTAATTAATATTTATATAATATCCACCATAAATTAGTATTCACTAGAAATATTACTGGGAAAAAAGGGTTAAAAAAAGTAAAGGAAAAAACTAACAACAGCAATAGCATACAAAGCTTTCAATCAACTTTGGTTTCTTATTCTATTCTTGATATTTCAATACAAGATATAACACACACACACACATATATAAGAACCATGTATTTTGTTTTATAATTACTAAAATGTCAGTGTATTTTGCAACCTTTAAAAAAATTTCAAGCCCAAAATATCCTAGTAAAATCCTAAGAATAAGATTTGGAAAATTTTTCCTTCCACACTCATATATATATATGAATGGAGAAATGCAACTTGTACTTGAAAGTTTTTATGGTTTAAATGAATATTTTTAATTTATCATGTATTTAAAATAAAATAAAATATTTTTGTAATAATAATATTGATTATAATGAAAATAAAAATTAGGAGGCAAAAAAAGGTAGTTGTTTTTGGTATCTATATAAATGTGTGCTAGAAAATGGTTGATCACAACACCAACAAATAATTTGTTTGAATTTAAATTCACTAGTCCACAAGTAAAAATCATAAACACATTAATTAGTCAATGGAACAACTATACTATGCTAAAACAATACGTTGACACAATATTATTCCATGAAATACTAACTCTTCATCATGACAAGAAATACCATGGTCGTAATCATACATTGAAGACAAGAAACTAGAAGAGTTAAGAGTTAATCATGTGATGTCATAGTGTATTCATGCCATTTATGGGGCGGTGAGACGTCTAAATGTATCAAAATGTATTAAATAATTTTTATTATTTTATTTTTAAATTTATCTAAGTATTAAAAATATATAAAATATCAATTAAATAATTTTTTTCTTATTTCTTAAAAACAAAATTGTTAGCAATAAGGTGGTAGGAATGATTGTCTTTAATTGTGAAGGAAATCCCACATTAAATTTTGATCAAGTTTCAAGAAACTATCAATAATCAAGCAAAAGTATTAGATTTTTTTCAGGGACTAGTCATCCCAAAAGAAAAGAATTAAAATATTGCTATGCAATAAGCTCACAAAATAGAAGAAAAGACACATCAACTTAGAAATCAACCTCTTTGAGGAGGAAACCTCCTTTACATTACATAAATGAATAATTCTTGGATTATTGAAATGACAAAACCTCCTTTCTATATATAGGAGTCCAATGGGTCACAATATAATCAAAGTCGACATAACATTAATAATGTAAGGGCACAACAATAACAATAGTGGGCTTCTATGTGACACAATAATAGAAATATGGGGACTACATGGGCACAAAAATAACAATAAGGGGGCTACACTAATAATAAAAATGAGGTGATACACTAGTATTATAGGGACCTAACATGCTCCTCTCCTTGAAAAGAGTGTTGTCTTCAATGCTTGAGTAGTTCTGGATGCTTCTGTATAAAATTCTCATCCTCCCATGTCGAATCTTCAGCGGGTAAGTTCTTTCACTTAATGAGATACTCTAAAATTGATCGATTTCATAGATGTCAAGTTCTTTTTTCCGTGGTTGCTTCATGTTCCAATATGATTTTTCCTTCCTCATCAAGTTCTGGAAATATTGTTTGAACTGGGAGCTTGTTGCCTATAACCTTCTTTAAGCATGAAACATGGAAAACTGTGTGCACTTGGGAAGATGCAGGAAGCTCTAATTTGTATGCCACAGTAACAATCTTTTGCAACACCTTGCTAAGGACCATAGTACTTTGGTGATAATTTATTATCCTTCTTAGCTTGCTTGAGGGACATTTGTTTGTATAGTTGTAGTCGTAAAAATACTTAGGCGCCTACATCAAAAATTCTTTCACTGCAATGTTGATTTGCCTGTTGTTTCATTTGATTTTATGCCAAAGTGAGGTTATCCTTTAAGAGTTGGGTAACTAGAGAAATAGATGATTTTGATGTTTGAACCTTTAGTGAGCATAATTGTGCAATTACGCCCCATTGTTTTTTCTTTAGAAGCTTTGTCATGACATTAGAGTTGATTATCTTTCCTGGTTTCCCTACAATACCCCTTAATTAAACTTCCTTTCCTTCCCAAAAAAAATTCAAGAAACATTATTTAAAATTAAAAGCTATCATACCCAACGAGTGTAACCATTGGACTCTTAGTACAACATCAACACCACCCATTAGAATAGAAATCATTGGACTATTCAATACATATTCTCCCATTGTTAGCTTGATATTATGGCACTTTCTAGAGCAATTATAGTTCCTCCATTTTCAACCGTCACTTGATACTCTGGTGTTGGATATTGTTGTCCAGGTAAATCCCCTCTGCGGATAGAGGCGATCCCTCTAGCCCTAGGGTGGGTCTAGCAACTACGGGAACATACTAACATCTACCGTCCTAGATTGTAAATGAAATTCAGAGAAAGGAAGATGACCTACCTTGTTCTGATGCTATGTTGTCGTCTTCCGTCGAAGCTTCTTGATCTGTTGCTTTTCTCCAGCTCGCTACACGCTACTACCAACGTTCGACTACCTGTATAGACAGTCAAGACAACACGACAAGCATAAAACCACGACAAACATAAAAACAATTACAACCTATCTAAATGATCAAGGAATGCTAGAAATATCATTATAGATGTAAACAAGAGTGGACGATAAACATCAGATGCATTTTATTATGATAAAGACAAGAAGAGATACAACCATGCTCTGACATTGCGGTCTCCTCCAGTGGGGGTCGGGTGAAGCACGTCTCAAAGCTCATCGGGGAATTCGAATGGGAAAAGGGACCTCTCGATGGAATTCCTTCTTGATCTACCTTCTCAATAACTCAGTTATTCAACTATAGCTTAGTCTCCAAGTTCAGCACTTCAACTGTACAATTCTCTTTGTTCAGCTTCAGCTATTCAGCTAGTTTTCATAAAGAGAGAAGGCTTGTTTATATAGAGGCAAAGGAAGAGGTTGGGATCCCTACAAAGGTGGAAGGGAGGCCTATCTTTAGGAGTGTTCCAAGGGAGGTGGAAACTACTAACTAAAGGAGGAGGCCCATGGTTGTTTCAGTTCAACCACTCCCAGTGACTCATCCCCGAGGTGGTTGGAATGGAACCTATGCCTCTATTTTAAAAAAAAAATCACAAATAGCTTGGTGCGGGCATTACACTAGGACAGAGTGCTAGGTGGCGCGAGCCCTAGTGTTAATCTTCCACATCGGTGCAAGGGCAGAACTGGCTACTCGTGCCAAGGCAAAAACAGGGATTTTTATAGCTCTTCTTAGGGAAATGTAAACAAGAAGAATGTTGCCTTCAACAGAAGGGATGCAATGATGTTATTTGCAAGGCATGAAAATTTTTAGAAGCCACAGAAATGACCCTCCAATGTGCGGGATGGGGATTGCAGGGACAATGCCAAAATGTTGTGTAACAGATAAAGGAAGCAATTGAATTCTTTGGCTCTCTTATAATGAATAAAATTGTTGGTGTTAGTGTCAGTATTTGCATCCTTCCACCAATGATCAAATAAAATATTTCATGTCATGTTAAGGGTCACATTATGAAATTTTTGTAATTCCATTAGGTCATCATGCAAAAATTTGGTCACTTGGTGCAGATTTAGGTCAAATATCACTACTTTCAAAATTTTATAACTTGATGGCTCATTTCACCACCTTGCTGAGTGTACCATCGGTCTTGACTTATCATCATTACTTCAATCATTTTCATCATGGTTTCATTCATTCAGAGTCTCCATTAGGTTTCAGAGTTTTCAAGGTCATAAAATCACCATTTCATTGCATAAGATCCCATCAAATGAAGGAGTGCTAATAAAGAGATTTTCATCAGTAAGTTTGATTTGTACATTTGATTTTAGAGCAGAAGGTAATTTTATCTTTTCCTAATTTGTAATAAATTCTCAAAGTTCCAAGTAGCTGCATACTTAAAGTTCCATCAGCAAATAATCCAAAGTTCCAAAATTTCAAATAGTGTTCCTAAGTCATAAAAATATGAAGTTCAGTGATTCAATTCAGAAATGAAAGATAAAGAGAAATGTAAAGTCAATGATAAGAAAGGAAAAGTGGGTCCCAAAGTGATGTAATGACATTTCTCCAAGTACAAAGGCTCCCAAAGACCAATAATACATTCATTTTCATCTTCAAATCATCGATCCCTCAGTATCTCAAGCAAAAAACCAAGTTTCCCTTAAAAAAAAAGAATTCTGGGCCATTTCGTTGCGCTTTTTCATGATTTTCACTGTGTTTTTTCTCTACAAGTTGTGATTTTTGCAGAAGGGAGTCACGGTCCCTAAACTTTATTACAAAGGTTTTCATCATCAATTCAGGGTTTCTACAACTATTGGCAAGTTAGTGGCACCTCTATATACCCTCCTTTCAGCTTGAAGTGTCAATTTCATGGTGTATACCCTCCATTTCATTTTATGCTATGTTTTAAGAAATTGAAACCCTAGTTCATAATTTACAAATTAAATCAATCTCACAAGGACTCATACACCTTAACTTACTCCCCACTACTCATACACTTACTCATTTATCATTCCCAAAGCCCTATTTCCTAAACCCTACCATTCTAGCTATTATTTCCTATGCAGCTAGATACCCCCTTGTAATACAATTTCCTACCCTATTTCCTTAACTATTTCACCCTCCCATTACATCCCTAAGCTCACTAATCCCTTCCTATATTCCGTCAAATTTTCCCTTACCCATTAAAATCCCCTGATCCACTATCCTACTCCATTTCCCTTCCTTTCCTTCTCTAGGGTTTTCAAACACAAACTAAGCATAATGAATAAAGAAAGAAACAAAATGGAGGAGGAAAGAAATGACACAGATGAAGACAAGAAAACATATAACAAAGGAGGGAGGATTTTGAGATTAGATCCAATAGACAAAATGGAACTCATGGCATCACCCTTAGCTGTCATATGTTTCCAGCATGTGGGTTGCATTGAATTCTGTGAGATGGTACAAAGAGTTCAAAGTAACCCTACTTTGTCCAAGGTTTTCATCAGCAACCTCCAAAACAACCAAGTGACTTTAGCATGGGCGACCTTCACAATCTCCACTGATATCATAGCAGCAGCAACAAGAATACCCAACGTGGGTGAAAATTGGTTTAAGACAAAGGATTTGGATGCCGAGTTGTATGAGCCTTATCTCAAGGCACCTTACAAACAAAACATAAAAAAGGTCTTTCCTTTTGTCCAGTAGTTGAACAGATTTTCCCCCATGATGAAAATCATCATGAAGTACTTCACTTTTGAGGGAATATTCTCCATATTATATAGCTATCACATCAGGTTTCTCATGCATTTTACTAGGGTGATATTTCTCAACCTCCCCTACTATTTGTATAGAAGCATTGATAAAATGGCCTTCATCATCCAAAACAGAGATTTTGAGCTTCTGATGAACAACCTCTTCCATCACTCTCTGATCAAAATCATTGTCCTTCACCAGCTTGATCAACTGAACATATCATGGGAGAATTTCATAGAGGCTGATGTCCTCACTGTAGGTCCAAGTCAACCTACTAGACCTATTCCACCTACAGTTTCAGTTCCTCACGGGAAGATTAGGAAAACTAGCAAGGCTACAGTTAAAGAGACCAAAGAGGCAAAAGAAGCCAAAAAGTCCAAAGAATTAAAAGAAACCAAAAAGGTCAAAGCATACCAGAGGGGACCTAGGCAAGTTTTTTCTCCATAGATTTTGGACGGGGCCTTGCATTCTTCATCAACAAAGCAGGGAAAACAAAAGCAAGAAGAGACAATTATGCATGAATAGGAAGACCTTCATGAGGAAGAAAGAGATTTTGAGTTGATGGACTTGGATGACCAAGATGATCATAAGGCCTCAAAACTGATCATCAAAGAGAAGGGTTCCATAATCAAAGAACTGCAAGAAAACATGGCAAGAGCCCAATTTGTCATATCATTCCTTAAACAAGAGAACAAGCAGCTGAAAGAGAAATAGTTACTCATGGAGTTAGAGCCGCTAAAGGAAAAAATACAAGACATCAAGGGTAAAGAAATGATGGCACCTAATGACTCTGACCATGATGAGACTCAAACCATCAAGACAAGACAAAAAACAAGAGGTCTTAAGAGAGCTTTAGAGAAGGAGAAACATGAGGCAGACTGACATAGTTTTGAGGAACGGATTGCAAAGGAAATTGAGGATGACAGAGAGGTGTGGCTTGACAGAGTTAACCTTCACCTTGAGAAGCTCCTCTATAAGGAAAAAAAATACAATGAGATGCTCAGACGCATGGCCAATAGATGCATCACTAGAAACAAGATTTGCAACATTAAGCTCAAGCAGTTGAAGGACAAATACAAGCAAACCCTAATCAAGAAAAAGGAGGAGGATAAACTTGAGATTCTTGCTGATGCCTCCCTGATTGCTTGAGACACCTCATCAGCACTCCATTTAACAATTTTGATGAATTTTGGGAATGTTTTCAAATTTTTGGCATTTATGATAATTTTGATGGACTTTTTGCACAGTAAGCCTGCAAAAAGCGCAACGTGGGCCACGCTGCGATTTTTTTGGAGGCCTCCAACTGAAAAATGGGTTGCATATTTGGATTCAAAGTGATGTCTACATACAATTTTGACTACTGGAACTCAAAAAATGGAGCTTTTTTCAGGTGGAAAATGCAAAAAACCTCTCAAAAATCAACTTTCTGCCTCATTTTTTAAACCTTCGCTACGCTTTTGGAGCAGTCTTGGGAGATCCACTTTTAAGGAGCTTCCCTCAACCATTTTCAAAATTTAAAGGCCTTTTTTACAACTAGACTAGAATATATTTCCAATGAGCCATATTGGGCTCAATTTGGACCTTGGGAAGGCAGTCAAAACTTCATTTCAAGGCTCACGCTGCGCTTTTTCCTAGCCATGCTACGCTTTTTGCAATTTCATGTTTTCTTCAAATTTTTCTAGTTTGATCAGTTGATGCATGAATTCAGTGACTTTTTATTGATGTAATGATGAAATTTAAATGTAATTATGTCCTAAATAGTTACTAGAGGTAGATACATCAGGTAAAAATGTAATTTTGGTCAAAGTGAATCAGTTTCATGAATGATAGGGATGAATTGGCTAACCTCCCTAATCACTAGTATTCCAGTTGAGAAATTTGTGGATAAGCTCCACAAGTCAGGGATTCAACCCCTGAGTTGGGGAGAATCAGTTTTGGTCTATATTATTCACTTCTTTTCTCATGGAAAGGGTTGGATGTTGTTGGATTGATCACTGAACACTATTGTAATCAGACTTGTTGGCAAGAAATAACAAATTGAGTTGCAGCTATTTTGATGGAATTCTTGTGGTAATGTGATTTGACATTGTTTCTTCTTATGTTTTGCAAATGTTTGAATGTATTTTGGTTTCATATTCATTCCTTTTCTGAATGTAATTGTCTCCTAAGTCTAAAAGACATAATTCATTAAGCTTATGCTCTGTTTTGGAGGAATAATTACAATTTGTTTCATCTTTTTCTAGTAGAAAAGATTCATATCTCTTATGTGCTTTTCTCAAACCCTAGCAGTCTATACCATTCCATCAAGATATCATTTTGTGTTAAACTGATTACCTACCTTGCTCCATCAGATCCCTGCAATTTTGATCCTTGTTTTCCATGACCTAGTTCCTTCCTTGACCTATTCACCATCCAACACCTCAAAAAATCAATCAACCAAACCCCTATGCTACTATACCTAGCCTAATATCTCATTGATCCAGTCATATTAGCTAATATCCATTAGAGAGAGCCATCTCCTGCCTAGTAGGGCTAGCTACTTGGAAAAAGATTGGCCTGCAGTTACCTTTGTTGGTCTCTTCTCAGCCTCGGATATTTGGTGGAGTGATAACAATTGGTACTACCTGAATCAATCAACACTATTAACTTTTTCTTCTTGATATGTCCTTCTATATTAAGAGTTTGAGAAGTGGTAATTCTTGCCAATGCATTACAAGATATGGTAAGATTCATTTATTCTTTCTATAGGGGTGTTTCCTAGTGCATATCCTTTTCTTTTTAATTTTGTTGTTCCTTTTCTTCCTCCTCTTCACAATCTATGTAAATTAATTTCTTCTCAGCACACTTATGGCCTTTAATGTATTTTCTATCACAACAATAACAAAGCCCTTTTTCTCTTTTTTCTTCCAATTGTTGTGGTGTCAACCTTGTATATTGCGGAAGGCTAGGAGTAGCAACACTTCCATCTTTATAGTTGTGAGTGGTAGGCTTCCTTGTCTCCATAATTTTTCTTTCAATTTTTCTTGCCGCAACCTGAATGCATTCTCCAATGAATTGGGTTCCCAAAGGAAAACCTCATGTTGGATGTTATCCTTTAAAGTCCCTATGAAGACATCAATCCTATGCTCCTCTGGAATATCATTTACCCTTGTATTAAATTTTTGGAAGTCCTCAATGTGCTCCGCCATTGAACCCTTTTTTTTTTTAATTTATCAATTGGCTAAAGGTGGTGTTGCTCTTTTTTATCTTCATAATGTGCTGTCATTTCCTCTGTAAAAATTGACCAAGTGAGAAGTGGTTTATGAGAACAAATTCATCGATAGCATACAAACTGATTGGCCGGTTCTAAATATAAAGTTGCAATGCGTACCTTTTGTGTGTGTTTCACATTATGGAGATCAAAATATTGCTCCATTTGTAGTATCCATGTTACCGTATCCTTGCCATCAAACTTCCTCATTTCGATCTTTAGAATATGGTGGCTCTTCAATCCAACGTTAGAGTCTGTGAAATCATAATTAATATTTATTTTGTTCTCATCATGAGTTTCATCTACTACTTTTTCACCATGAGGAATAATTTCTTATAGCAATTTTTTCAAACCTTCCTTCAAAACTTCCATGTCTACTTGTAAACCATTCTTCATGTCTTCCATGTTTCCTTTCATTTTTGCTTCTATGTCATCCTTCAAACATTCCACGCCTAATTTTAAAACATTATTCAAACCTTCCATGCCTAATTTTAAACCATTTTTCAAACATTCCATGTATTTTTTAAACCATTCTTTAAACCATTCATCTTAGATTCCATTTCATTTTTGGTTACTCTTTGCGAGAGTGACATTTGTTGCACTTGGTCTCGTAATCTTGATATATCATGTTGCACTTTTTCCTCTTCAAGCGTCATAGTAGAGCTTTTTGAGGGCTTAATGGGTGTGGAATGATTTCTGGGTGGAATTTTAGAACCCAATATTGATATCAATGCTTCAATATGCCCTTGTAATCACTTCAAACTGATTTTTTTAAAATAAAAGTTATGCAATTTTAGAAAAAAATACACACCTTTTTCTTGCTTTTGAGGAGCTCGATATTGAACCTGATGTATCTTTGTGATTTAAGATCCCCAATATTTGAACTTCGGTCCTATAGTATCCCTATGAGTATTCTTTCCAATTCCATAGGTCATACCTAATTTGGATTCATTAAGATAATGTTATGCCAAATATCCCACAATGACCTAATTATGGATTGGTTCGGTAGAGCAAAATTGTACGGTGTGCCACATGTCACTATTTCGACCTTCGACTCTGAAATTGATAAAAAAGAATCTACAGTCTGTGAAATTTTGACCACTTTTTATAGAATTCAAATCTGATGCTTGAAACAAAAGTTATGGCAATTTTACCTCGGTCACCTGTTTGAAATGAAATTATGGAGCCTGCCAAAACCCTAACTTCCTTAGATCATATCTCCGAAAATATAGTGAACCAAGTTTTGAAATATTTACATGAATTTTAGCAAGATTGTGGTTCCCAGTGATAAAAATTTCAACTTCTTAAGATTCATAGGAAAAAAATTATAGCAAAAATTCCAAGATGTCATGGTTGAAGAAGCAAAACCCTAGAATCCCAAGCTCTGGTACCAAATTTTCTGCAACCAACTCACAAAATAGAAGAAATTATAGATAAAATGCATAGAAATCAACCTCTTCGAGGGGAAAACCTCCTTTACATTACGTAAATGAACAATTCTTGGATTATTGAAATGACAAAGCCTCCTTTCTATATGTAGGTGTCCAATGGGTCACAATATAATCAGATTCGACATAAAAATAATAATGTAAGGGCACAACAATAATAGTAGTGGGCTTAAATGGGGCGCAATAATATCAATATGGGGACTACATGGTCACACCAATAACAATAATGGGGCTACACTAATAATAATAATAATAAGGGGATACACTAGTATTATAAGGACCTAACAAATACTAATGGTTTTTGGAGGCTCAACAATCATATATCCAACAAATATGAAATTAGGCTTCCTCTCGGATATCAAACCTCACCATATTAATAAAAAATGCACAAGGGGTTGTGAAAATCTTTGAATCTATTGGTTTTTTCAAGTGTTAAAGCCTTTAGATATCCTTACAGACTTAAAGGAAAACAAAGGGGTTGCTATTATAGGGATTATGGAATGTAGATTTCCACAAGCATTATCATAATTTTGTTGAGAACTTCTGGAGGCCTATGTGTTATGAAAAATCATAATGTTGTTGAGAACTTGTGATTGTTAAGCATATGAAACATTTATATGAAATCAAAAGATAAGTGGTGTGATGGTCTAAAGGAAATATATGTGACATTTATAAGAAGCCAAAAGACAAGCGGCATGATGGTTTATAGATGAAATGACAAGAAAAACCATTACGTGCCCCCTTTGTACTTCATTGTTACTCTTTCAAGCAAGAAAAAAAAATGTAGTTAAGGGTGGAAAGATAGTGCTATGTAGTCATTGTGGCATTTTAATACAAAGAGTTGTTGATTTACACTTATGTATTTGAATTTTTATTATTGTTTGTTCCAAATCCTTCTTTTAGCTTTCTTTGTATCTCTCTTGGTAGAGGTTTATGAGATCTAGGATTTTCTTGCCATTTTTAAAGGACTTGGATTCAAATGAAGGTTTTTAGTCTTATTCTCTACGAAATATTCTAGCTTGGACATTTATTATATGAATTCTTCATTTTGAAGCCAAGATTTATAACTAGAACACAATGGAATGTCATGGGTGTGTTAGTTGGTCCATTACTTGTGAGTTGTCTAATTTGTCTTAGTTTTAAAGGAGACAACTAGACAAATTGAGGATATTTTGATAGCCTCATCTCATATCAATAAAAAATCAATGTCTCATTTGGAAGCTCAAAAATATAAAAGCATTTAATTATCATATATTATGGTTTGTTAAAGCTATTAATTGGATAATATGGAAGTTGATTTTAACACATGTTATACCAATTGATTTTCAAACTTGCTATAAGTTCCCACTCTCCTGCATTTTTTCCAAAGATTTTGTTTGGGTCAATCATAGTAAGGAGAAAATGGTTCAACAATTTCATGAAGATTTGGTAAAGGATAATGTAGCATTATAACCATATCTACAGGAAGATGTAAAGCAAGAATCCCTTAGTGGGAACATTTCCGCTTAAACTTAGATTTTAATATGTCTTACAAGGTTGTTTATTTTACACTAATTTAGAAGGATATACGCAAACGAGCTTATAAGGATATATGAAAACAAGCAGATGTAACATTTCTATGAGATCAAAATAAATTGAAGTGATGGGTTAAAGGTGACATGATAATGAATAACCATTACACACCCCTTTTTACCTCACTATTTCTCTTTCAAGTATGGAAATTTTTGCAATTAGGGGCAGCAAGATAGTGTTATGTACTGATTGTGGGATTATAATGTAGAGGGATTTTGGTTTCCACTTATGTATTTGAATTTTTATTATTAATTGTTCCAAATACTTATTCTAGCTTGGTTTGTCTCTTTCTTCGCAAAGTTTTTTGTGATCTAGGTTCTTCTTTCCATTTTTGAAGGACTTGGATTCAAAGGAAGGTTTCGAGTCTTATTCACTATGGAAGCTTATAGCTTGGAAATTTACTATATGATTTGGTTACTTTGAATTCAATATTTGTATCAGAACATAATGGGAGACCATAGGTGTTCTAATTAGTGCAATCCTTGTGAGTTGTCTCATTTGCATCTATTTTAAAGGAATCAAGTCGGGCAAAGTGAGGATATTTTTATAGCCTCATCTCATATTAATAACAAATTTCTATGAACCATGTTCCTTAAAAATGATAATTCAGTGAATACAATCCACTTCGAGGGCGGAACCTCCTTTTATAATCAATATAATACAATTAAATCCAGTATGATCCTAAGACTAGGCCTCCTTGGACATACATATATATGGGAGACAAAAGGTATAATTATAATGAAAGGGTACAAGGAAAGGTTATAGATTACTTAATAATATAACAATAGAAATTTAATAACTCATTATATAGGTATTAATAAGGGTTTTTAGGGTTAACATGAAGCTTCTCTAGGGTTTAGCATGCACCTACCCTTTAAACAAGTGATGTCCTCAATACTTGACTAACTATGGGTGTTTATGCATGAATAACTCATATTTCCATGTTGCCTCTTCCACTAGTAGTTTATCCTATTTGATGAGGTACTCAATGATTGCTCAATTGCTTAATCCATTTTTCAAGGATTGTTTCTGGTTATAGTATGATTTTCCCTTCTTCATTAATCTATAGTAAAATAGTTTGGATTTGGATCTTGTCACTTATTGTCTTCTTTAAGCATGAAACTTGGAAAACTAGATGTAAACATGAAGATGGGGACGACTCCAATTTGAAAGACATACTATGTAACACCTTATAGGGGCCATAATAAATTAATTTTAATTTATTTGGACACATACACCATGAACCATCATTTTTTTAACCATTAGAATTAGTGAAGAAAATGCACTTTGGTTACGTTGAATGATGCCAACCTCTAACATTTCTTGAATCAAAGGATCAATCTCACTCTTCTACACATATGGATACTTGTAATTCTTAATGTTAGGTTCTATACTTCTAAGTTGGAAATCAATATCATCCAATGATCTCAAGTAGGTGAAATACCCTTAGTCATCTCTCCAAATACCTTGGAATTATTGTTGATAATGTTTCAAAGATCCACTAGAATAGAGGATATAGATGTTTGAACATCTAATGAGAAAAATTGTGCAATTAATACATGGTGTCCCTTTTTTAGTACTTTTGTCATGCTATTAGAGCTTATCACTTTAGAGGATTTCCCTTTCAATTTCCTTGCCTTCTAAGGAAAATCTCATGAAAATAACTTAAAAATTAATGGCCATTGCTCCCAATGATTGGAAGAATTGAACACCAAATACAAATCATCACCAGCCATTTGGATTGAAATCATGGGAGTATCCCATAAATACTCCCCCATATTTATCTTGATATTATTTCACTTCCCTAAACAATTTATGGTACCTCGATCTACAATCATTACTTCAAATTTTGATGCTAGAAATATAAAGCTATTGAGAATTTTTCCATATTGTAATTGATGAAATTATGAGTACTACCAAAATCAATCAACATTGTTAGCCTTTTCATTTTGATAAATTCTTCTATCTTGAGGGTTTGTAAAGTACTGATGCCAACTAATTGATGACAAATATTGTTGGAGTAGTCTCTTTTAGCTCTGGAAATTGTGACAACACCACTTCTTGATCTTATTCCTCATCACGATCTATGTAAAATAATTTCTTCTCGCCTCATTTATGCCCTTTACTATATTTACTTTCTAAATTGAAATACATTCATTTTTCTCATATTTCATCAATTTTCTAAGGTTTTAACATTTTTGGTTTAGCGATGTTAGGATGGAGAGTATGATGTTCTCTATAATTGTTAATGAGAATTATTTTTGTGGCCATATTTTTACTTTCAATTTTCCTTTCCAAGTTGAATTCATTTTCTAGGGATTTAGGTTTCAATAGATGCACCTCATATTGAATGATTTCCATTAAATTTCTCATAAATACATCTAACAAATTATCCTCTAAAATGCTCTTTACCCCGAGACTCGAATTTTGGAATTGTGGAATGTACTAAAGTAATTGGACATTTTTGCCAATGATTTACCAATTAACTAAAGAATTTATTACTTTTAAAATAATAAGGCATCAATTCTTTTATAAAAATGGAATGAGAAATAATAGAATCATTTTTCCTTTCACAGAGTTATTGATACATAAATATTGATCTTATTCTAAAAACAAGGGTGTAATATTTACCTTTTCTAAGGTTGTCACTTAGTGTAGATCAAAGTAATGCTCCATCTATGATATCCATATTATAGGATCATTATCTCAAACTTCATCATATTGATATTTGAAATGAAGTAATTCCTTGGTGCGACATTGAACCCCTGATGGTGTGGAAATTGAGGTGATGAAAAATCATGATTTTTGTATTCAATATTTGTGTTCTCTAATTGTGATAAAATACTCCCCATATGTGATTGACTCCCAACACTATTGTTCTTCTTGTTTTTATCTTTCTTATATCTCCATATCCCTTTTATGAAGCCTCTCTAAGATATTATTTTCCATGGAACTCATGGATATTTGTATTTATTTCTTAACATATTTTTGTTTTTACTCCTTATTTTCATTCATCTTATTTTCCACTTCCATTTAAAAATTTTCTTGAGAACTTGATAAATCTACTTGTTTTGACATGCTACCACTCATTTCATTAAATTCATTATCTAATTGAGAGAACTCATATTATAATTCTTCACTTTACTCATATTTCATGTTTGAGTTTTTATGAGGTGTACTAGTGATATTTATGATAGACCCCTTATCCATATAAGAAAATAATAATACTCCTCTTTATCATAATTTTTCAATCACCAATAATCAAAATTTATGTCACTTGTAAGTTATGTGCCTTTCAAACCCTAATTTGAAAATTTTTTGGATGGTTGATCTTTATCCGCATGAAAATATGAAATTTTATCCCTTTTAATCTACACTTTCAACTTACATTATTATCATTTGTCTTCTCTAAATTTCCATGGGTCTTATCAAAATTTGATGTGTCAAGTGAAATTTATGGTGACTTTCCCAAGGCTTGTTCATTTTGTTCCACTTCCCAAGAGCAAAGTTGCATGGTGTTCCACATGTCTAATTTTTCAAATCCAATTCTGAAATGTTAACCCAAGGTACTCAGTATGCCTTGTTAGATCCTTGAAATTTTCATAGACTAAAATTACTATGGAACAAGGTTACAATAAACCTACCAAGATGATAGGTTTAAAAACTAATTTTAGGATCAATTACAAGCCCTAACGTTCATAGGGTGTATTTCCAAAATTGTAGCAAACAAAACTCTGAAATTTTTATCACCTATAAGATATTAACTCTCCTAAGTATTATTAAGATGTTGTTGGGTTTGTATTATATTCTTTCCATGACTAATCACACGGGGGGGGGGGGTAACAGGGGGGGCGATTGTTCCCCCTGTACGTTGCACTAGGTGCAACGTTGGGGGGGGGTCACAGGGGGGGGCGATAGCCCCCTCTGTTGGGGTTCGGGGCAACGTCGTGGAAAAAAAAAATTGGTCCTTATTTTTCAGTGGGCTGACTCGCCCATGGTTTTGTCCATGGGTTTGCACATGGTTTTGGGGCATGATGGTTTTCGACCCCTAGTATTTTGTAGATCCAGTCAAGGAACTACGGTTATGTTCTAATCCAAGGTTAATGGATTAGGGTTTATGTGTGCTTCGACATGTATATATATGTGTTGTAACACTAAAAGGAATGTAATGAAAAATCAAGCTAGTCGTCCCGATTTGGGATCCAGGGGAAAATCTCTGTTTTTATTTGTTTTATGTTTTATGCTCTCGCTATTGTTTATTTTTCTATTTTAAGATTCGTTTGCAGATAATTTCTGTACAGGGTTAAAACCTACATTTGGTATCAGAGTAGTTTAGAATTCAAGGGGATGCCTTTGTTGCTGAGGGGTTTTTTGCTCGGGCTTAAGGTAGACCCTGTTTAGTGGGAGATCTGCGGGATAAATTCTTGCGGTGAAAGAAGATGGCAAGTGGCGGGAAGATAGAGATCGAAAAATTTAATGGTCAGAGTTTTGAGTTGTGGAAGCTCAAGATGGAGGATCTGCTCGTGGATAAGGACCGGTGGATCGCAGTAGATCCAGGTACTAAACCAACGGAAATGTCATATGAAGACTGGAAGAAACTGGATCAAAAGGAAAAGAACACAATACGGTTGTGTGTCTCAGATTCAGTATTGTTGAATGTATCTGGGGAAGCTACGACGAAGACCTTGTGGGACAAGCTAGGGACTTTGTACCAATCTAAGTCTCTGGTGAATAAATTGTTCCTGCGGAAAAGTTTGTATAACCTGAGGATGAAGGATGGAGATTCGGTGACAGAGCATCTGAACGCCTTCAATACTGTGGTAATTCAGCTGTTATTTGTTGATATTAAAATATCAGCTGAAGATAAGTGCATCAGTTTGTTGTGTTCTCTACCAGACTCGTGGGATAGTCTAGTTATTGCAATAGGTAGCAATACAACTACCTTGAATTTTGATGACATTGTCTCAGCCTTGCTGTCGGAGGAAATGAGACGGAGAAATATGGAGGGTCGGAATGGAGATGCCTTATTTGTACGAGGAAGGTCCCAGAACAGAAACAAGAATAAGGTTTCGAGTGGGAGATCTAAATCTAGAGGGAGATCTAAATCTCCTGGAAAGTTTGTAAAGGTGTGCTGGAAATGCGGAAAGGAAAGACACTACAAAAAGGAATGCAGATCTAAAGCTCCTGAGAAAGGAAAGGGATCTGATGAAGCTCCTTCTGCAGAGGCAAAAACCACCTCGGATGAAGGTGGGGATGTGTATTTGGCTTCTTCTTCAAATACACATGTAGATCATGAGTCATGGTTGATTGACTCGAGTGCATCCTTTCACTTCACTCCCCATAGGGAGTGGTTCTGTGAGTATGAGAAATATGATGGCGGTGATGTCTTCTTAGGTGATGATAGGAAGGTCGGAATCGTTGGACGTGGAAAATTCAAGCTGAAGCTGCAATGTGGAAGGATTAGAACACTTCCTGGTGTTCTGCACATTCCTGCATTGGCCAGAAATCTAATTTCTGTTAACAAGATGGATGATGCAGGTGTAAAAATAGTGTTCGAGAAAGATACCTGTAAGATGGTTCGGGGAGCACTAGTATTAATGCGGGGAGTTCGGATTGGAACTCTGTACAAGCTTCAGGGAAACACTGTTATTTCTGGGTGAAACATTTCTTTTGTTCCCGAAAGTGGAGCAGAAATCCTAGCGGTCTCTGGAGAAAAGACCATGCTATGGCATCAAAGGCCTGGACATATTGGAGAGAAGGGCCTTCAGATACTGCATGGAAATGGTATGGTAGAAGGTATGTCTAATAGCTCTTTGGATTTCAATTTCTGTGAACATTGTGTATATGGGAAGCAGAATCGGGTGAGTTTTTCTTCTGGTGCTAAGAGGGCGAACAAGATATTAGAGCTTGTGCACAGTGATGTGTTTGGACCTGTGTCGGTTACATCACTGGGTAAGTCTGTGTACTATGTTTCATTCATAGATGACTTCTCAAGGAATACATGGATATATTTCTTGAGGAAGAAATCTGAAGTCTTTGACAGATTTAAAGAATTTAAGGCTCTTGTGGAAAATCAGACAGAGAAGAAGATAAAGGTGCTAAGGACAGATAATGGTGGGGAGTTTTGCAAGAAGGAATTTGAAGAGTTCTGTAAGAAGTGTGGTATAACACGGCAGAAGACTACTCCATACACACCTCAGCAAAACGGAGTTGCAAAAAGAATGAACAGAACGCTGATGGAAAAGGCAAGAAGCATGCTCAGTGGTACTGGGTTAGGACAAGAATTCTGGGCAGAGGCAGTGGAGACTGCATGTTACTTGGTTAAAAAATCACCTTCATCATCGTTGGAGGATAAGACTCCACATGAGGTATGGACTAGTAAGAAACCTTCTCTTTTACATCTGATGGGTATTTGGATGTGATGCATATGTACATGTTCCAAAGGAGAAAAGGACCAAGTTGGATAATAAATCTAAAAGGTGCGTCTTTATTAGGTATAAGGATGGTTTAAAGGGTTACAAGCTTTGGAATATGGAAACAAGGAAGGTTGTGTACAGCCGAGATGTGGTGTTTAGAGAGGTGAAAGATATTGTTAAACATGAATTCCTACCAAAGGAACCTGAGAAGATAGAGATTGAGCTAAAGGAGGATGAATCAGACTCTACAACAGAAGAAGACTCAAAAGAGGAAGAGCCTCAAACTCCAGCTGTGAGAAGATCAGTTCGGAAAAGAAGACAACCAGAAAGGTATAGTCCATCTACATTTTGTTCAAATTTTGCTTTAACTATAACTGATGATGATCCCAGAACCATCAGGGAGGCAGTATATTCAAAGGATGGAAAACTCTGGAAGGAGGCCATGGTTGATGAAATGGCATCCTTGCATAAAGATGAGGCATGGGATCTGGTGGAGTTGTCGGCTGGAAGGAAGCCCATTGGGAGAAAATGGGTGTTTAAGAAGAAGATGAATGTAGAAGGCAAGGTAAAGAAATACAAAGGTCGATTGGTAGCAAAAGGTTATTCCCAGGTGTCGGGAATTGATTTTGGTGATATTTTTTCTCCTGTTGCCAAAGTTACTTCTATTAGATTACTTTTATATGTTGTTGCTGCATTTGATTTTTAGGTAGAATATATGGATGCGAAGACATCATTTATTCACGGGGATCTGGAATAGGAGATCTACATGAAACAACCTGAAGGTTTTATTGTGAAGGGGAAGAAAGAACTGGTATGCAGGTTAAAGAAGTCTCTGTATGGGTTAAAACAGTCACCAAGGATGTGGTATCAAAAATTTGATACCTATATACGGGGACTTGGCTTCACCAGAAGCAAGGAGGATCACTGTGTTTATTTTAAATTAATTGGTGACCATGTTATTTATTTGGTCTTGTATGTGGATGATATGTTGTTGATTGGAAATGACAAAGAAATTATCCAAGATTTGAAGACCCAACTGTTCTCCAAATTCGACATGAAGGATCTTGGTGATGCAAACTATATTTTGGGCATGGAAATTAAGAGAGATCGGGCAAAGAGGAAGCTCTGGTTAAACCAGAGGGAGTATGTCGAGACTATATTGCAGAGATTCAATATGCAGGATAGTAAACCGATGAATGTTCCTATTCCTGTAGGTGTAAATCTATCTGTTGAACAGTGTCCCAAGACACAAGAAGAAGAGGAGGATATGTCCCGTGTTCCATATGCAAGTGCAGTGGGTAGCCTGATGTATGCAATGGTCTGTACTAGACCAGACATTGCACATGCAGTGGGAGTATTGAGCAGGTTTATGTCAAACCCGGGGAAGGAGCATTGGACAGCAGTGAAGCGGGTTTTCAGATATTTACGTGGCACTAGTGATTATGGCTTGTGCTACCAGGGAAGACCAGGATTGGAAAGAATGTTGGACATTCGTGGTTTTGTTGATGCAGACTGGGCTGGAGATCCGGACCAAAGAAGATCTACAAGTGGGTATGTGTTTAGCCTATTTGGAGGCGCAGTCAGTTGGATGAGTAAAAGATAGTCTATAGTGGCTCTTTCAACTACAGAGGCAGAATACATAGCAGCCACTCATGCAAGCAAGGAAGCAGTTTGGTTGCAGAGATTGTGTTCAAGCATGGGGTTGGTACAACAAGCTATAAGGATAGACTGTGATAGCCAAAGTGCAATTTTCTTGGCTAAGAACCCTGCTTATCATTCAAAGACAAAGCACATTGATGTTCAATATCACTTTGTGAGATATATGGTTGAAGCTAAAAGGGTGTTGCTGGTAAAGGTGGACACTTTGAAGAATGTTGCATATGAATTGACAAATTCTGTGAGCACTCAGAAGTTCTCTTGATGTAGAGAAACAATGGGTGTTGCAAATCTAGGCTAATGACTCAGCTCTCCTGTGGCCCCCTGTGGAAAGAAAACAACAAGTGGGGGAATGTTGGGTTTGTGTTATATTCTTTCCATGACTAATCATGTGCGGGGGGGTAACAGGGGGGATAGTAGCCCCCCCTGTTGGGGTCCGGGGCAGCGGCCCAGAAAATTTTTTTTGGTCCTTATTTTTCGGTGGACGGACCCGCCCATGGTTTTATGCATGGGTTTGCACATGGTTTTGGGGCATGATGGTTTTCAGCCCCTGGTATTTTGTAGATCTGGTCAAGGGAACTACGGTTATGTTCTAATCCAAGGTTAATGGATTAGGGTTTATGTATGCTTCGGCATGTATATATATTTGTTGTAACACTAAAAGGAATATAATGAAAAATCAAGCTGGTCGTCCCGATTTGCGATCCAGGGGAAAATCTCCGTGTTTATCTGTTTTATGTTTTATGCTCTCGCTATTGTTTATTTTTCTGTTTTAAGATTCATTTGCAGATAATTTCTGTACAGGGTTAAAACCTACAGATGTAATGGTCTAAAATCTCCCATAAACATATTTATAGCAAATATTCCAAGATGATGCCTTTGAAATTGAATTAGAGAACAATCACAAGCCTTAACTTTTGCAAGGTATTTCTCTAAAAGTATAGTGTATAAAAAATTGAAATTTTGAACACAAGTAATCTTATATTTCTACTAAGTCTCCTAAGACTTTCACTATCTAAAACTTCACACAAATAGTGAAAATTCCAAGATGACTCATTTGAACCTAAATTTAGGAAAAATCACAAACTTTGACTTCCACATGATATAACTTTAAAAGTATTGAGAATAAAAACTTGAAATGTTGACCACGAGAACTTTGATATTTCTCATTAGTCACCTCAAAATTTCACTCTGAAATTTTCCATTAAAAAATTATAATGAAAATTCCATGAAGCCTTTATTAAAGGAGGGAAAACCCTAGGATCATAGCTCCAATATCAAATGTTATGAACTATGCATCTTAAAAATGATAAAAATACAATGAATACAATCCACTTCAACGGTGGAAAATTGTTTTATAATTAATACAATACAATAAAAGATATGATGATCCTAAGGCTAGGTCTCCTTAGTCTATGTATAGAAGACAATTGGTTTAGTTATAATGAAAGGGTACAATGAAATATTTTGGCCTGCAATAACAACATAATAAAAAGTGTAATAACTCGATATATAGGGCTTAATCGGGGGTTTCATGATACAAATGAGGCTTGTCTAAGGCATAACAACTTCTATTTGCAAAAAAAATTGACGATTTAATAATTTTAAAGCCAAGAATTATCATTAGAACACAATAGAAGGTCATAGGTGTGTTAGTTGGTGCATTCCTTGTGAGTTTCCTAATTTGCATCAATTTTAAAATAGGTAAGCTAGGAAAATATAGGAGCTTTTGATAGCCTCATCCCATATAACAAATTGTTGTCTCATTTAAAAGCTCAAAAAGATAAAATTGTTGGAGTATCAACTATTGTGGTTCATTAAAATTAGCAATTGGAGAATATGGAAGTTAGCATATTATATCAATTAATTTTCAAGCTTGCTAGGAGTTCCATTCTTTGCATCTTTTCCAAAGATGTTTATTGGGTCAATCATAGTAGTAGTTAAGGAGGAGGAACTAGTTCAACAATTTCAAGAATCTTTGGCAAAGGAGAATGTGTCATTGGAACCATTTCTACAAGAATATGTCTAATAAGAATCCTTTATTGGGAATATTTTCCCTTAAATGTGGGTTTAATATGTCTTGTAAGGTTTTTTAGTTTTAGGACAATTTATAAGCATATATGCAAACATTATTTTAAGTTTTTTTCTCAAAGTAATATGAGCTACTTAATTAATTAACAATCACTTCTCAATGTATTTGAAATTGTGTCATCTGATACCTCCTTATTTTGTATAAATTTAATGTATAATATGACTAGAGCTTCTTTTTTAATATGTGTGTGTGTGTGTGTGTGTGTGAAAATTGCAGTCAAGCCCCACTAGCACAACCGGTTGAGAATGAGCCTCGTTAGCAAGACGACCCGGAATCAAATCTCACAGAGGTGGTTGTGTCTGTGTTAGAGGGAGGAGACATGTTAAAAAATGCAGTCAACTAAGAGTGGTATGGCCCAAGCCAGATGTAATCCTTAGAATTAACCACATATCAAGCTTGAAAAATCACAGACAATTTAATAAACAAAAAAATATTAGAAAATATCAAATTAATTTTTTTAACCAATTAAAATTTGAAAAATAATATAAAATTTCAAATATTTTTCTTTAAAATAAAATTCAATTTTATAATAACTAAATAATTGAAAAGTGAAAACAATAATCCCCTACCAAATGATACCATCCAAACTTACATGAAGCATTATAAACTTCTCTTTTTTTGTCATTTTCATTGTTCGTGTCTCATTAAACTAATATTTTTTAATGTTTTATTTCATTTTATTTTTTAAAATTATTTTAATTTTAAATATTCTTTAAAATATATTTATATTATATAATTTACAATTTTATTTATCTGACTTTTAATAAATCATAATATTTAAATTAAATTCAAATTTTAAGTATTAATAAATAAAATACAACAATTGCAATGATGAAGTTAGGTTATGAGAACAACCCATTGTATATAATTATAAAGTTGAACTTCAGTCAATACCATTGATGGATATAGTTAGGTGAGTAGTCATATATGGGTTGGTGAGACAACATCCATAGGGAGAGGGTTTACCACCTTTCAACGTTTGATTTTAGGTTGCGTCCTTTCAACTTTTGATTTGAAAAAGTTTCATAAAGTAGCTTTAATATTCACGGGAAATGATGAATTTACGTAAGTTGTAATATGTACTCTTAGGAATCCTCATCTCATCATATAATAAATAGTGTTGAAAGTCGAAGCTCAACCATAATGATATTTGATGTTTTGTGTTTATAAATTTTAGAAGTATAGTAACTAGCATTTGTCTCTAAAGATGTAGAGATATGTTGAAGGAAATAAAAATTATAGAAAGGAATATTTAAAAAAAAATTGCGAAAACTTTATTTTCAATTTTCAAAGACTATAAAATTTTCAAAAAATTTAAAAATACATGAAAAAAAATCAAGATATTTATATTATACATAATATCCTTAAAATCATATATAAAAAAACACAATTAAAAGACCAAAAGTTCATACATAAACCAATCTACACATTTAAAAAAAGAAAAATTTTATTAATATTTTTGTGCATTTTAAAAATGTCTCTTGACCAAAAAAAAATCTCTCCACCATTTTACATTATACAACAAATATTTAAATTTTAAATAAATAAAACAAATACACATTAACATACAATATACTCTATACAAATGAAATGAATAATCTATGTATACAAATGCCCAAATCATTATAAAAAGATGACAAATAAGTAATAAATAAAGATACACAAATCTCATTCACATACAATATACATAAAAATGTAATTAAATATACAAATAAAAATGTAAATAACTAAATATACGACACGGATTTTTGCAGGAGTGGAATCCTTATAATTTCGCTTAAAGATGAAAAATAGATGTTTGTTTCCTTTCACATATTTTAATTGTGACTATGATATCTGTGTGAGCAATTAGTTTATATTTTGTTATAAATATTCTTGCAATGGTTTAGAAGCCAGAAAAAACACTGTCAAACACATATACATGTGGGTTAACTCACTCTTACCAATTTTATAAAATCTAACACCTTAGATTTCAATTCAATTTTTACCATCTTTTACTTTCAACTTTTTATATTTCTAAATTTTCATAGTTAGTTTATAATTATATTTCAATCCATATTCTTATTTATTTTACTTAATAATTTTGGAGAATGCCCTTTAGAGGTCCTTGTGCGAAGCGATTTTTAAGTCCATAAAGATCAAAATTCCACAAACACAGTCTCTATGTGGTGATAAAAACTCTATTCCCACTCCTAAATTTCTGAATCTTTGCGACACACCAATTTTTTTCCCCAAAAATGCTCATCATGCTGCGAGCAATCATCCTATGTATATGAATGAAAAAAATGATTCCCAAAAATGCTTATCGTGCTGCCAGCAATCGTCCTGTGTATATGAATGAAAAAAAAATAAAAAATAAAAGAGAATTCGATCATCTACAGGAAAAGATCCACAAACCTGCAAAGAAAGAGGCACTGCCAGGAAAAATAGCCCTTCCACAATCCTCCAGCAAGAAATAATAAACCATTTTCATTATTAAATTTTGATCCACCTGCAAGCGCACCCACAAAGGCAAAATCATGGAAACCTCTCACACACAAACAGTCATATGGCTTCTCACGTCCCTAAATTACACAATATAAAAACAAATCCTCGTAGGGCTTCTCACAACCCTAAGTTACAAATATAAAAGGCTTAAGACATAGCTAACTCAATCCACTGAGAGAATCTAGTTCCAAACTTTATAAAACATTCTTTAACTGAAGACTGTCCTTCACGTCCAATCCATTAAATCCACGACACAATCTTCATTTTTAATGAGCGATACACCTGATCTTCATTTTTAATGAGCGATACGCCCAATCTTCACTTTAAATGAGCGATACTTCGATAAAGAACAGAATCTTAGAAGAGATCAATCCAGTAGAGCTCAGATCCTCAAATACATATTTATGGATACAGAAAATAAAATCTCAAATCATTAAAATGCACGGTGTTTAATCAAAACTAGGGAAAGGAAGAAGGGATGAATCTTGGAACAAAATGAAAACATGATACAAAGACAAAAACTCAAGACAACTTCGCGCAAAGAGCATGGATTACAACATAAAACTAATTCAGTAGAAAAACACACCCTGTTATTTAAAGAATGCGCAGAGTAAATGGATGAGGAGGATCAATCACCAAAGAATCTTATCTGGCGAATATGCCACCATCCAACAGTGAAAATTGGGTTAGCTGCTTTGTCACAATAAGTAAAAGGTGGTAGGTGCAGTGCCACGAAGTTTAGCTGGGCAGTGTATTGGAAACTAAGTGAATGGTGATCACGGATCTTCAACTTTTGCGACCAACGGTTAATTTTCTTCGTAATCTTGAGGGAGGGACATTGTTCATATTATATCAGGGACGATGAATCTGAACAGTGTCACGAAGATGAACCTCATAATATAAAAGCCTTCGACTTAATTATGTATTAATTGTAGATTTTATTGATGTTTTTTTTGTGTTTATTAAGTTGTTTGTAATTTTTCAGGTTTGATTTGTGGTTTGAGGAATCATGACCTAGGGGCATCTAATTCAGTAAAGTTATTCGGTATCGTACTCGGTGTGGGCCACACCAATCCTAAGTTGACTATATTTTACAGCATGTCTTCTCCCCCTAGCACAAGGCACAACCACACCCAACACAGGGCACAACCACCCGTGATGTTTGATCTTGGGTCGCCTTCTTTGATGAGGCCCATCCTCAACTGATTGTGTTAATGGGACTTGACATATTTTATTAATATTAATTTAATTATTAAAATTATTTTTCAATAATATAAATTTTTAAAATTATTAAAATTAAGATTAATATTTTTAATTTTATAATAATATTAATTGTTAAATTATTTTAAATATATATATATATATATATATATATATATATATATATATATATATATATATATTTATTTATTTATTTTATTTATTTATTTATTTATTTTTATTTTTATTATTTTTTTATTAGGAGGGAAATCGGTAACGAGAACCATACAATCATACCTGCCACCCAAGATCACATCGGTTGCTGCCAATGAAAACCCCCCTGACTGGCATCATTCCCCATCAATAATACCAAGCAATTTTGACAAGCTTACGCCTGACGAGCTCCCCACGGGGTTTGAACCAGTGACCTTTACAAACAAGCACCTTAACAGAACACTCAATCACCAACAAGCCCCCACCCCGTGGGTAATATGCATAAATATATTAAATGAACTTGAAAATGAATAATATTTCCTTTTAATGTGCCCTACAACGTATAACACTTTTTCATTTTACTATTGTTTAGAAGAATTAATAATATATCTATATTTATTTGTTTTATAAACATTATTAAGTCTTAAAGGATGATAACATGGTAATTATTATAACCAACCTAGATCCATCTTAACCTCGGATCTATCAAGGGCCGAGAGGGATCGAATATCTAAGGTGCAAACATCTTTTTTGAGTGCAAAACTTGAGGAAAGGTTTGCACCTCAAGAGATTTGATCCCTCTCGATGCTTGATAGATCTAGGGTTAATATGGATCTAGGCTGATTTCAATTGTGCGTGGTCGTACAAAATTTGTTGAACATTTAATTATTCTGATCATTTTAAATATGCTAAATATTTCTAATATTAATTTGGTCAATTTAATTTTAAATTTGCTTAGTTACCTTAGTTTGTTGAGATGAGAGACTAGTAGTAACTTGAATGGTGAAAAATGATGAAATTCAAATTTTGAATGTAAAGTGACAATGTAACAATGTTAAATGATAGAAAATGTGAATAATAAGAATGTAGTCAATTACAAAAAATCTTCATTGTGACAAATCTCAAATTATTTTCTTCTAGTGTTCATATTGTCACACCTATTAGTTTTTCCATCTTTCTTATTAGTATTAGGTATTACTGGCCACCTTTCTCTCTCTATGAATTTCTTCATCCCTCCCTCTCTCACCCCCTCCAACTCCATCTCTCTCTCTCTCAAGTCCTCTCTCTCCCTTTCTCTCCCACCTCTCTTTGTATCTCCCCCCATCACACACTCTCTCTCCACCCTCCAACAATGTCATTATCTCCCTCCCTCTCTCCTTATCTCTCTCCCCCCTTCCATATCTCTCTCTCTCTCTCTCTCTCTCTCTCTCTCTCTTCCCCTTCTTTCCCTATCTCTGTTCTCTCCTTTTATCTCTATTCCCTCGTCTCCTCTCTCCCTCATTTTGTCTTCATCTCTCCCTTTTCACTCCCTCTCTCTCTCCACCTCTATCTCCCAATATATTTGTTCTTCCCTCTCTCTCTTTCCTCCTCCAAATCCTTCTCTCTCTCCCTCCCTCCCTCTCTCTTTCCTCCTCCAGATCCTTCTCTTTCTCCCTCACTCCCTCTGTAATATCCCCTTTAAGGGATATCTGTAAAACACAAGCAAACCCCAACCAGAGATGGACTGGGAGGGAATTTACCAGATATTTCACCTCTGAAAAGAGGGTGAGATTTGGAGGCTATCTGGCCCTTTCCAGACTCTGTCTAAGAGTATGGGGCAAAATTTACCAAGTGGTATATTAACTAGAATGCTCAAGGAGGAAAATAACAGTAGTGCAAGCATATAATAGCATATATATAGAACAATGTAACAGATACTCAAGAAATGCAAAGAGAAAGCTGAGCCATTTTATTATGCTGAGAAATATAAGTGAGTACAATAGGTGATCAGAGTGATGACACCTAGACTTGCATAAGGCAAGTGAAGAAATACTCTCAGAATGTTGATGGAATGGTTGCTATCTTATCTGCGTCCTAATTGCTGGAAATCTTCTGTGTAGCTGCTACTGTTGGAACAAGATGAATATTTGGGGCTGCTCCCCTAATCAAAATAAGCTGAAACTCTGGAATCAACCTCTACTCACAAAACCCAAAAAAGGCCAGAAACCATTTCTGAAATGATCGACCCCCGAAAATCACCCCCTTGAGGATCTACGCTATCCTCCAAGGCTCTACGCTGAGGCTGAATGGAAACCACCAAAATACGGCCACAAACTCAACCAAGATCCTCCAACAGGCAAGGTTTGGCCTTTTGCTCAACCTCCAAGCTCAAAACCTCCGAAAGAAACCCGCTTCGAAGATCCCAGGAAATGGATTGTGTCCTCCCTCTCAGGACTGTGCAGTCTATGAATGCACTGCTCCTCTACGAAAGCCAAACACCAATCCTCCTACAAAATAATGATGGAACAACCTCACCTGAGCAGGCACTCGAAGTCCCCTGGGGCTGAGGGTGAGATCTCTGAACAGAGACACTCGATGCACTAAACAGTGCCGCAGACTAGCTAAACAACCAGCGTGCTCAAGAAGTCAAAATGACCAGCTCAATATCATAAACATCAAATGACCAAAATGAGGAGGCTCTCCTCTCTATATAGCGTTGGCCTCTCTCAAACCCTAAGGCCCACCTCCTCCAACGTAGCCTCCCTTTGCCATGTGCTCACTTGGTCTGCGCAGTCCCTCCATGTGGTCTATGTGGGCCCCTCTCTGTGTGGTCTCTTGGCCCCCTTGGCCCACTTAAGTTACAACGTTGTGTCTACTAGGGAGTGCACTTTATTTTTAGAGTGAGTTATGTCCCCCTCTACTCACTTTTATTTATATTCAGCTGCATAAGGCAAAATTGATCAAAATTAATATTTCCAATTAGCTATCGCTAATTTGGAATATTACAGTCTCCCCCGGCAAAATGTTGCTTGACCCCAAGCAACTGCAGTGATGGATGCCGCAAGATCTTCTCACTCTCCCAAGTAGCATCCTCATCCAGCAAATTCTTCCACCTTACCAAGAATTCTCGGACCGTCCTGCTCCATAGCTGCCTCTCTTTGACATCAATGATGGCCTCCGGCTGTAGCACCAAATTCCCCTCATCATCTGTAGGCGGGAGCTCCTCTGTCACTGTCACCTGCTGTCCCAAAGCCTTTTTCAGGCATGATACATGGAATATTTTATGAATCTTGCTGCCTTGGGGCAGCTCCAACTCACGGGCAACCTGTCCAACCTTGCATATCACCCTGTACGGTCCATAAAAGCGGGGCTTGAGCTTTTCAGCCCCCTTCTGCTTCAGAGTAGACTGTCGGTATGGTTGTAGGCGTAGGTAGACCAAGTCCCCTACCTCGAACTATCTCTCCATCCGACCCTTGTCGGCATACAGCTTTTGCTGATTCTGCGCAGTAGCCATGTTATCCTTGAGAGCTCGAAGGATGTCCTGACTCTCTTGGATCCAATCCTTGGCTCTCGGATCCTTGCTGGCACCAAACATCACATTAACGAAAGATAAGGCATGATAATCATACAATGCATAAAACAGAGACATACCGATAGACATGTGATGTGTGGTGTTGTAGCAATACTCTCCTAGGTGCAGCCACTTCAGCCACGCTCTCTGTTGCCCACTGACATAGTTACGCAAGTAGCCCTCCAGCCACTTCTTAACTATCTCCATATGTCCATCTGTCTGTGGATGGTAGCTGGTACTTGGTGTCAACTCCGTCCCCACCAACCGAAAAATCTCCTGCCAAAATCGGCCCATGAAGTGGCTATCCCTGTCACTGACAATGTTCTTAGGAAGACCATGTAACCTAAAGACGTCTGGGAAGAACAGCTCTGCCACCTATGCTGTTGTATAGTGTGCGGGTATGGTGAAAAAATGTGCATATTTTTTCATTCGATCAATGACAACAAATATACAATCCTTTCCCTGCACCACGGGCAATCCTGTGATGAAATCCATCGAAATACTCTCCCATTTCCTCTCTGGAATGGGAAGAGGCTGCAACAACCCTACTGGATGGTTCATCTCTCCCTTGTTGCGCTGGCAAAATTCGCACTCCCTGACATTCTGGAGTACGTCCTCCTTGAGGCCCTTCCATGAGAACCTCTCTCTGATGGCCCTGTAGGATTTGGTAAACCCCTGGTGACCTACCGATGGTGAATCATGAGATGCCTGAAGTATCGTCTTCTTGAGATTGGAGCCCTCAGTCAAGAAGATCATATCCCTATAATAGATGATCTCATCTATCACCCTGTATCTATCGTCCGCCACCTGACCATCTAGAACCTCACAAGCAAACCTGTCCTTGGAGTACTCCACCAAAATTCAAGCCCTCCAATCTGAATCCAAACTCATTAGAGACAACGTGGCTGGTCTACGTGAAAGTGCATCGGCTACCACGTTGTTCTTCCCCTTGACATACTCAATGTCAAAATCATAAGCATGGATCTTGCTGATCCACTTCTGCTGCCTCTCCTGTAACTGTTTCTGCTCCAAAAAGAACTTGAGGTTGTTATGATTTGTCCTCACCCTGAACCTGTTACCCACCAGGTATTGCCGGAATTTGGCCAATGCATGCATAATGGCCAGCATCTCCTTTTCATATATAGCAAACAACCGCTCATGAGGAAGGAGCTTCCGGCTCTCATAGGCTATAGGGAAGCCTCCCTGCATCAAAACTGCATCAATCCCCTCTCCCGATGCATCACACTCGAAAACAAAAGGCTGTGTAAAATCTGGCAACGCATGCACTGGGCAGCTGCTCATAACCTCCTTGAGTCTATCAAAGGCCCACTGCACTATATCTGACCAACTAAATGCCCCCTTTTTCATCAAATCCATAAGGGGTGCAGCAAGCTGAGAGAAACTCTTGACGAACTTCCTATAATAAGTGCAGATACCAACAAATCCTTGAAGTTCCGTCACGTTTCTCAGCTCTAGCCAATATCTGATGGCCCTGATCTTTTCCTCATGGACCCTCACTCCATCCACTCCTATGATGTGACCCAAATACAACATCTCTGTCAACCCAAACTCACACTTGGAGAGCTTAGCATAGAACTATTGCTCCTCCAAGATATGCAGCACTGCCTCTATATGTTGGAGATGCTCCTCCCAAGTCCTGTTGTATATCAGTATATCATCGAAAAAGACCAACACAAACTTCCTTAGATGACTGCGGAAGATATGGTTCATGCAGGACTGGAAAGTAGCTGGGGCATTGGTTAGCCCGAAAGGCATAACCAATAACTCAAAGTGGTCATAATGGCACCTGAAAGTGGTCTTGGGAATGTCCTGTTCCCTCACGCGAATCTGGTGGTACCCGAATCTCAAGTCGATCTTCGAGAAGAACTGTGCTCCTTTCAACTCATCCATCAGCTCATCTATCTGCGGTATGGGGTACCTGTTCTTCATGGTCTTCTTATTTAGGGCCCTGTAATCAATGCACATTCTCAATGTGCCGTCCTTCTTCTTCACCAACACCACCGAAGAAGAAAAAGGATTGGTGCTAGGCCGAATATGTCCAAGAGCCAGAAACTCCTGGATGGCCCGCTCAATCTCATCCCGATAGGCCTTGGGTGCCTATAGGGTGTGGTAATAATGGCCTAAATGCCCTGATCTAACTCGATAGTGTGCTCAAAACCCCGATCTGGTGGTTGTCTTGGCATTATCTCCCCAAACACTGTGTCATACCTATCAAGGATGGCTTGTATATCCGGATGAACTGGCTGCCCAGTAGTCCCTGCCTCTGATGCCCGCAACTCAACTGCCCACTCTATGTCTCCCTTATGGAATTCTGCCTCCATTCGGTGAGCTGAAACAGTCTGGGGTGGGTAAGTGTGCATCCCACGGATCTTCTCATGCTTCATGGTCTTCTTATAATCACACTCCATCTCCATGGCCTCCCAATCTGTGGTGACCTTCCCTAGAGTAATCAGCCACTGTACACCCAGTACCACATTGGTATCTGGTATGTTGACCATGAAAAAGTGGTCGGTCACTGTGTAGGTACCCATCATCATAGCCAGCTCTGGAACATATCTAGCACACTGCATCGTCTGATCTCCTGGGACCAACACTGAGAATCCATCGAAGCTCTCTGTCGGTATGCCTCTCCGCTCAACCATCTATGCATTGATGAAGTTGTGGGTTGCCCCACTGTCTACCAAAACTGAAACTCGTTGCCCCCGTACTGTCCCTCAGACACGTAGTGTCAAATACTTGGGTACTCCTCGCAATGCTGCAAGGGTCCCCCCTGTGGGTGCAAAAGCTGCACCTCCTGCTCCTGGAGGTGGAGGTGGCAAATGGTCCTGCACTGTCTGACTGTCTCCTGCCTCTCCATCCTCATACTCATCCTCTTCCCCACTGCTCTCGGAGAAGACCTCGATAAAATGTGCTTTTCCCACATCACATCTGTGTCCGGGTGCCCACGGCTCCCGACAGGTAAAGCACAACCTCTTCTTCTTCAATTCCCTCCTGGCATCATCATCTAGATGTACCCTACCTTGATTCCCCTTTGGAGGCAGAATCCTCACATCCTTCTCCTTTGGCTGGAAAGCCTGTCTCTGGGGGTAAGGTGTCCTAGTCCTGGGTAAGGCATCCTATAAATCCCGGGTCCTCCCAATGGCGTCCTGGAATGTGGCTGGTCTAGTGGATCTGACTAGACCCCAAAGTGGCTCTTCTAACCCCTCAACAAACATGTAGATCATACGTGTTGTGGATAGATCTGGTGCCATCACTGAAACCCTTAGGAAATCTGCAATATACGTCTTCAGGCTCCCGGTCTGTTTGAGCCTCGTCAGCTCAACAAAATGCTCCTCCGGATCCCTCTGGTCAAATCTCTCTATTATTCTCCAGGTGAACTCAGCATATGTGGTCACTGTCGAATGCCCGAGTGTCACCATCCCATGGAACCACCAGTCCTGGGCCTCACCATCCAAATGCAGCGTAGCCACCTTGATGGCCTCCGACTCTGCCATCTAGTTAACCTGGAAATATATATCCAGCTTCTCCACCCAAGACTTTTTCGAACTGTTTGATGAGCCATCAAACGTTGGCAAATGGAAATGGCTCGATGTACGCTGGGTGTCCCCATCATGATAATGTCGGTTCCCTCTGTGATGGTCGTGGGGTTTTCTGTCCCGCTGGCGCTGAACTAAATCCTTAAATGAAACGGCATCCTTGAACTCCTGCCCATATGCCTTATACTCAGCAAAATAGTCACCCATGTGACCAGGCTCTGGCTCATGCTATGCTCTTGCCCCTGTGTCTGCACCCAGAAAGGTGGGCATAGTGGAACGTGTGGGTGCTCTGATACCACGAAGGCCCAACCACTACACCAAAAGCCCGAATTGTTAGTGAGGGCGGCATCCCAGGGTGTTAAGGGTGGGGTCTTATGGCCCACCAGAGCATCTGAGGGCGGCGGCTAAACAACCCCTCATTACGCAGACCCCGAACACGTGGTAGGGCCCACCCTAAACAGGGCTGCCCTAAACAGGGATATTACAGCCCACCACGCTCCGCGAGTCTCGACCTCGAGACCTCTGCTCTGATACCACTGTAATATCCCCTTTTAAGGATATCTCTGAAACACAAACAAACTCCAACCAGAGATGGAATGGGAGGGAATTTACCAGATATTTCACCTCTGAAAAGAGGGTGATATCTGGAGGTTATCTAGCCCTTTCCAGACTCTGTCTAAGAGTATGGGGCAAAACACACCAAGTGGTATAGTAACTGGAATTCTCGAGGAGGAAAATAACAGTAGTGCAAGCATACAATAGCATATATATATAACAATGTAACAGATACTCAAGAAATGCAAAGAGAAAGCTAAGCCATTTTATTATGCTGAGAAATATAAGTGAGTAAAATAGGCGATCAGAGTGATGGCACCTAGACTTGCACAAGGCAAGTGAAGAAATACTCTCAGAATGCTGATGGAATGGCTGCTATCTGATCTACGTCCTAGCTGCTGGAAATTTGTCGTGTAGCTGCTACTACTGGAACAAGATGAATATTTGGGGCTGCTCCCCTACTTGAAATAAGTTGAAACTCTGGAATCAGCCTCTACTCACAAAACCCAGAAAAGCCCAGAAAGCATTTCTAAAATGACCGACCCCCAAAAATCACCCCCTTGAGGATCTACGCTATCCTCCAAGGCTCTGCGCTAAGGCTGAATGGAAACCACCAAAATATGGCCACAAACTCAACCAATATCCTCCAACAGGCAAGGGTTGGCCCCTTGCTCAACCTCCAAGCTCAAAACCTCCGAAAGAAACCCGCTCCGGAGCTCCCAAGAACTGGACTGTGTCCTCCCTCTTAGGACTGCGCAGTCTATGAATGCACTTATCCTCTACGAAAGCCAAACACCAATCCTCCTTCAAAATATTGATGGAAAAACCTCACCCGAGTATGCACTCGAAGTCCCCTGGGGCTGAGGGTGAGATCTTCAAACGGAGACACTCGATGCACTAAACAATGCCACAGACTAGCTAAACAACCAGTGTGTTCAAGAAGTCGAAATGACCAGCTCAATATCATAAACATCGAATGACCGAAATGAGGAGGCTCTCCTCTCTATATAGCGTTGGCCTCTCTCAAACCCTAAGGCCCACCTCCTCCAACGTAGCCTCCCTTTGCCACGTGCTCACTTGGCTTGCGCAGTCCCTCCATGTGGTCTACGTGGGCGCCCTATCTGCATGGTCTCTTGGCCCCCTTGGCCCACTTAAGTTACAGCGTTGTGTATACTAGGGAGTGCACTTTATTTTTAGAGTGAGTTATGTCCCCCTCTACTCACTTTTATTTATATTCAGCTACATAAGGCAAAATTGATCAAAATTAATATTTCCAATTAGCTATCGCTAATTGGGAATATTACAACCTCTCTCCTTCTCTCTCCCTTGACCTCTCTCTCTTCCTTCCTCTCTCTCCCTCTCTCTCCCACCTATGTCTCTCTCTCCCCCACTCTATTCCCCCCATTTCTCTATCTCTCTCTTAAATTCGATCTAGTTGTATTGTATTTAAGAAAATATCTAAATTAAAAAACATAATTGGTTGTAAAATATTAAACTTATATTTTGGATCAATCATGTCAAAGAAAACACAATAATAATAAAATTAAAAGAATCATGCAGTATCTTTCCTTTATCATTGTTAATAATTTTTATTTCTCTCTTCGCCTGGATCCTTGGTTAAGATGCATATATCCCCGTTCTTTATAATATTATTTATATTATATAAATTTCACATATGTATATATAAAAAGTATTGTAATTTTTAATCTTATTAAAACCTCAATTTAATCTCAGTGTGAATATTTTTAGTATTCATGAGGGTGGACGGATGGAGGGTTTAGATATAATTAAAAAATGTCATAAAATTAAGTTAAAATAAAATATTTATAAAATATTTTGATTGTGAAATAATTTATGGTTTTTGGGCATGTGGTATTGTTAAGTCATAGTATTGGCCCATGGCATGGTATTGACCCATGGTATTGTAACATAATATTCAAAATCTTAGATCCATAACATAATAATCAAAAGCTTAGATCCATAACATAATAATCAAAAGCATAGATGATCTATGGTATTGGCCCATGGTATTGTGATTTTTTTTTTTTATTGAAAAATTGGTCTAATCTTATTAATAAAAACAAAATTAAAATATAACAAATTGAATTTTATTATATTTATTACTTGGTTGAAACTAGTTTATTGCACTGAAAAATACTAAAGAAAACATGGAAGATTGGGATGTTTTTTAATTTTATTATTATTATTATTATTATTAGTTATAATATAGACGACATTAAAAATGTTGACATACAATCTTTCTTATTTTACATCTAACTTTATTACATTAGATCTAACGCCTACACATCTACCCTATACTGGGCTGTAGAGCATCTCTCGGCGCAATTAACATTGTTTACAATTTAAATATTTATTTAAATAATAATAATAATAACTTTAAAATATATATATGTGTGTGTGTGTGTGTGTTCTTTTATGAAAACTATCATAATTTTATTTAAAACAAAATAAATTGCATTCCTCATATCTTCTCATAGTGTATCTTGGGTCCATTATCATAGGTCTTTCATCAATATCCCCATATAAAAAACATTAAGAACTCCAACAAAATATGACTTTTTCCAATAATCAAAATATGATAGCATAAACCTTGCAAATGCACTTACTCAAAAAATACATCACATTCCTTTACATTATAGTGCTTAAAGGAACTTCAAGATAGTCTCATATACAAGATAGTCTCATATACCAAACTTAAATAGTCTCAAAAAAAAATGGTGATCCCTATACAAGCCCCATGTTAACCCAAAAACACCTTATTAATACATGGATATTGAGTGATTACATTTTCATTGTTATATTGTTATGTAGGCTAGAACCCCTCATGGTCTCATTTTGTTAAAGTGTATCATTTCTCTCTCTCTCATATATATATATATATATATATATATATATATATATATATATATATATATATATATATATATATATATATATATAGTATGAGATCTAGTATTAGGATCATCAAATATTGTCTTATTCATTGTATTTAATGTATAAGGGGGTTTTCCCCTTGAAGTGGACTGTAAATATTGGGTTCTTATCATTTTTGAGGCACAAGGATCATAACATTCGAAATCAAACAATTACTGAGTACCTCGTCAAATGGAAGAACCTACCAGTGGAAGAAGCGACATGGAAAGATGAGTGTTTCATGCAGAAACACCCACATATAGTCAAGTGTTGAGGAAAACACGTCTTTGAAGGGGAGGGGCATGTTAATCTCTATATAAGAACAATGTTAACCCAAAACCCCCTTATTAATCCCTAGATATTGAGTGATTATATTTCTATTGTTATATTATTATGTAGGTTAGAACCCCTCATGGACCCACCTTTTTTTTAAGAAGGAAAAGCAACAATATTTTTATATTATATAAAAATGTTTGTTTACATATGTCAATACTCAACCATATTCACTAGAGGACGACTACCTAAAAAGGTAAATATTCTTAACCAAGTTAGCATAATCGAAATATACATATAATCTACTAATAGTTTCCCATCTATCAAAATACCATGTTACATGTCCAAAATTATCAGTGATGTAAAAAAGGACTCAAAGCTACCCATTGCCAATGTCAGCGACATTAGAGCACCTATAGAAAGTCCAAAAAAAATTAATGAGTCAATCAAGCATATCTCATAGAGGAGGGAACTTAATAGAAATGTATTTTACCCCTCCTGAACATGTAGTCATTTTGGAATCTTGAGAATACAATCTCTCCAAGCTGGCATCGATGTCCCACTTTAGATAATGAGTATGCCCTGTCATTTTGTTCTCTACATATATGTGAGAAAGTCACCCCTAGAATAGTCCCATCATAGACCTAATTCTTATCATCCAATTTGTGAGCATTGGAGGCTCAAAAGTAATCTTAGCCACCACGCAATTAAAGATCGCATTTGAGTTCCCATAAACAGGAAATGTCTTAATGGATAACCATTGCGCATAGAATAGTAACCCCCAAAGGGAAATGATCTATGCTTAGGTATTTGTTCCATGCCCACTATTCCAGATGAAGTGATAATAAAGTTTAGACCTAATAACAATGTAAGCCCTGCTTCCACACAAGTGCATACAAGACAACCCATGGAAGAAACCAACCAGAAATATATTCCAGATATAAAAGTGTAGGATGTGCCTGGAAGGTCCAATATTGTCCACATGTCTCAAATTGTGGAAATATGCACATATCTTTATTCAAGTGTGCTTAATTCCCACTGTTATATTTCAAATATGGAAACATTCATGGATCTCCATATGCCAAAAAATATGTATAGAGGTAGTGAACATAATTTGATTTTTATTGTCTCTAATCCTCCAAACAGGGCTCAATGGATGTAGATTTCCAATCAGCACTAAATTTTAAGATTTATAGTGTTGAAAAGTCAACACAAAATGTGTGTCTAATTTAATTTTCCCTTAATTAAATTGGACAATAAATTGTAATCTTATCTCATAATCACTTGTAATAGTTAAATGAGTGCGATAAACTCAGTTAGCTCATGAAATTTGAGTTGAGGGTGGTTGGTGAGGCATGTAGAGTGATTCTATTTGTTTTAGAGTCCAAGTTGCAGTTAGTGTATTAGCTTAATGCATGAGAAATCAATTAACTCAATTAAGTGAGTTAAAGTAAGTCTAACTAGTTGTAACTGATTGTTGCACTAGTGAGAGGTCAAGTGAATTAAATCAGATTTAATTCACATGCAGTGATATGTCAAGTGAATTATAATTTACTATTAATAGCTACATGCATGTCAGTTCTGATGAAGACCCAGTTGAGACAAAGGTTAAAGGGATGTTATCTATCAGTTGTATTATTAGTAAATTGTCAGTGCGCAATTAGAAAACCATAGGATTTCCCATGATGTATTGCATAGTTTTGGAAGGTTGAATTTTCTAATTAATAGGGATCAATTGTTCTTAGAATTGTGCAAGCAAGGCAGGCTGAGCAGAGACAGGAAATTGGCCAAGTGTTGGTCGATTTTGTCCGGATCAATGTGATACAGTTGGTAGAGTGCAACAGACTCTTGTTAGAAGAGTGAATTGTATTGTTTCATGATTCCTTGGTTCATTATACAATAGATATAGAGGGATTTTGAATAGTTTCTTTCCCCAAAAAAATATCTTATGTGTTGTGGATTGATTTGCTTCTTTCTCCTACTTGGGGTGATTGTGCGATCAGGTTTAATTTCCGAAAATTAATTGTAGAAGGATTCAGTATCTTGATCTAGTATATTGCATGATAATATTGAATCCATTGGTGTACATATTTTTTTTATAATTTCTACATGGTATTAGAGTTCCAGAAATCACTATAGTGGAGAAGAAATTGAGTTTATGTTGAACATGATTCGAATTTGCAAAAATATTCTTTGGTGCGACAGGCAGATCAAGATGGCTTTCAATGGATTAAGATTGGAATATTCACTTGAGGGCAGTTCTTATTATATTCCATGGAAATACATAATGGAGGTAGTTCTGGAGGACAATGGGTTGAAATAATTTATCGACACTGATATTCTAAGGCCTGCAGCAACAGATGCCACTCTTATTGATGCTTGGAAAAAGAAGGTTGCAAATGTGAGGATGATATTATTAGAGGTAGTTCAAGATCACATTTTCTCGAGTCTCAATGGAAAGGCGAATCCATATGCAATGTGGAAGGCCTTGAAAAATCTGTTTCAGAATAGCAGTGACCACAGAAAATTGGCACTGAAGGACAAGCTTAGGAAAATAAAAATGGAGAAAGGCGAACCTATTCTGAAATACTTGACCCAGTTCATCCAATGTTGAGATGAGCTTGGAAGTGTCTGGATTACTGTAGCAGATGATGACTGGGTGGGCTTAGCACTTTTAGGCCTTCCTAAGAGCTGGCATAGTTATCAGGACTCTGTTAATGGGAGGGAGAAGCTACCAGATTGGGAGCGAATTTGGTTGGATTTGGCACAAGAATAATTCAGGCAGAATACCAGGGATGGAGATTCCTCATCCAAGACATATGATGAGGAAAATTATGCCTTGGTTGGTAAGGAAAAGAAGGGGAAGGGAAAGAAATCCTATTCCAAATCTGAGACTAGCAAAGAAGGAAAGAAGCGTGACATGTCTAGAGTGAAATGTTTTCACTCTCACGAGCATGGAAATTATGCCACTAATTTTCCACAGAAGAACAAGAACAAGAACAAGAAGGCTTCAGCATCTGCAACAGGTAATTCTTTGGCTTCACAGTTCAAGTTGGACTTCTCACTCATCGCATGCATTTTATCTAGTGTGATAGGATCAGTGTGATACTTGGATAGTGGTGCATATTTCCACATGACGGGAGACAAAGAACTCTTTAGTAGCTTGGAGGAGAAGGATCTTCAGATGTATATCGAGATGGGTGATGACGGGAGGTACAGTGCTACCAGGATTGGTACAGTTACTTTCAAGAGACAGTCAGGTAAACCTTTCTTATTAAAATATGTCATGCATGTACCAGGCTTGAAAAAGAATTTAGTTTCAGTTGTTATGTTGGAGGATAGAGGATATGATGTGGTTTTCCATGAAGGGAAAGCATTCATTTGTCACAAAGCCACAAGATATGTTAAGAAGATTGGGGTTCATGTGAAGAACCTCTACAAACTTGATGTAGATGGTTGTGCAACATTGATGAGTAAAGCAGACCGAGTGGTGAGCCGGGATGAGGGTGAGTTATGGCATAGGAGATTGGGCCATCTACACCACAGTGCTTTGAAGGTGATGTGGCATATTTCTATGGAGCTTCCAAAGGGTACTCTTGCGCAGATAGACACATGCAAGGGATGTACCATGGGGAAGTATACAAAGTCCACTTTTCAAAAGAAGGAGAACTAAGCAGTGGAAATCCTTGAGAGAGTTCACTTAGATTTGTGTGGACCATTCTCTACAGCTTCTACAACAAAGCACAGGTATTATGTGATTTTTTTTTATGATTTTTCTAGAAATTGTTGGATCTACTTCATGCAAAATAAAGATCAGACATTCTCAAAATTTTGTGAGTTTAAATCACTGGTTGAGAAAGATACACGGAAGCATGTGAAGGCTCTAAGGAGCGACAATGGCAGTGAGTACATCTCCAATGAATTCAATAACTTCTGTTCTAAAGAAGGAATTCAGAGAGAGTTGATTGGGCCTCATAACCCACAACGAAATGGGGTTGCAGAAAGAAAGAACAGAACAATTGTGGGTGCGGCACGAGCTATGTTACATGACCAGGCCCTATCGCTGCATCTGTGGGCATAGGCATGCAACGCAACGGTATTTGTGCAGAACTGTAGTCCTCATCGTATACTTGGCATGAGTAAACCAGAGGAGGCTTTTTCTGGTAAGAAACTTGATGTTTCATATTTTAAAATTTTTGGCTCATATGTTTATTGCCATGTGACCAAAGATTCCAGAAAGAAGATAGAACCAACAACAAAGATTGGGATATTTTCGGGGTACACTGATACTCCCCACAACTATCAGGTGTATTTTTCAAATAATAGGATGATAGTGGTCAGACAGCATGTAAAATTTGACGAGGAGAAAGCCATGTGATTGTCCCATGAGAGGGAGCTTGATTTTTATGTAGATGGGGAACTCTTGGTTCCAAAGGATGAACCTTAATACGTGGAGAAGCCGCATGAAGAGGATCATGGAGTGGCAGAAACCACTCATGTAGAGCCATCCACTAGACATGGTAGGAGGCGCACCACAAAGGCTGACAGATTGAGACTTAATGCGGCATAACATGTAGGAGCACCTACATCACAGTGCATACAGAGACAGTCACCAGACAGGTATATTGGATACATGACTCTTATGAGCAAGTGTACTGTGATAGAACAATCCTCTTTTGAGGAAGTAGTGCAACAACCAACTTGGTTTGACGCCATGGTTGAGGAGTATGACTCCATCGTCAGGAACAGTGCATGGGATGTTGTCCCAAGATGAGTTGGGAAGTCAGTGGTTGGATCTAGATGGATCTATAAGGTGAATCAAGCAACGGATGGGAGTCTGGAGAAGTACAAGGCTAGATTTTTAGCATGGGGATTCTCACAGGTTGAGGGGATTGACTATGAGGAGACTTTTGCACCAGTTGTATGGTACTCATTGATTAGATCTATCCTTGCACTCTCAGCGCAGATGGGTTTGTAGATACATCAGATGGATGTGAAGACTACATTTCTCAATGGATTTATTGAGGAAGAAGTGTACATTGAGTAGCCAGAAGGTTTTGAAACCTTTGACAGGGAGTTGCATGTGTGCAGACTCAAGAGAGCACTGTATGGGCTGAAGCAAGCACCTCGTGCTTGGTACACCAGGATTGGCAGCTATTTCCCCAGGTTGGGTTTCATGAAGAGTGAAGCAGATGCGAACCTGTACCAGATTGTGGTTGATGGTAAGTTTCTGATTATTGTACTTTATGTGGATGATCTTATTTTGACAGGTGATGAGCAACTCATAACTTCTTGAAAAGAGGATCTTGCAAGAGAGTTTGAGATGAAGTACATGGGACTCCTTCACTATTTCCTTGGTTTGGAGATATGGCAGCGGGATGGGGAGCTATTTGTTTCTCAAGGCAAGTATGCCCAAGAGATTCTGAGGAATTTCCAGATGGAGAGCTGTAAACCCATGGAGACTCCTCTTGCAAGAAACTGGAGGAAGGATGATGCTACTTATGGTGAGGTAGTGGGCACTATTATTTACAGGAAGCTTGTGGGTTCACTCATGTACTTGATGAACACGCGACCAGACATATGCTACGCAGTTAACTAGCTTATTCAAGTTATGGTTAAGCCTACCATGCTCCTTTAGAAGGCGGGGAAGCATGTTTTGAGATATCTCAGGGGCACTATAGAGTATGGATTATAGTACAGACAGACAGAGGGAATGAAGCTTCAAGGATTCATCAATGAAGATTGGGTAGGCAGTCCATTAGACAGGAAGAGCACATCAGGAGGGATATTCAGCCTAGGATCGACAACAACTTCTTGGTACAATAGGAAGCAGAGATCAGTTGCACTCAGTTCAGCTGAGGCAGAGTACATGGCAGCTAGTCAGGCGGCGTGTGAGGCCATCTGGATGAGGAAGATACTTGTTGGTTTGTTTGGTCATCAGATAGATCCAACAGTGATACATTGTGATAACCAGAGTTGCATAAAACTCTTGGTTAATCCAATATTCCATGACAAGTCTAAGCATATTGACATCCGATACCACTATCTCAGAGATAGTGTTCAGAAACACATTATGTTACTTCAGTACATTCCCATGGAGGATCAGGATGCAGATAATCTGACAAAGGCGCTCGCCAAGATCAAATTTTAATACCACAGAGGTAGGATCGGGGTAGCTAATAATCCCTTTCTTGTTGAGAGGGAGTGTTGAAAAGTCAACAAGAAATATGTGTCTAATTTAATTTTCCCTTAATTAAATTGGACGATAAATTGTAATCTTATCACATAATCACTTGCAATATTTAACTGAGTGTGATAGACACAGTTAGCTCATGAAATTCGAGTTGAGGGTGGTTGGTGGGGCATGTAGAGTTAGTGATTCTATTTGTTTTAGAGTCCAAGTTGCAGTTAGTGTATTAGTTTAATGCATGAGAAATCAGTTAACTCAATTAAGTGAGTTAAAGTGAGTCTAACTAGTTGTAACTGATTGTTGCACTAGTGAGAGGTCAAGTGAATTAAATCATATTTAATTCATATGCAGTGATCTGTCAAGTGGATGATAATTTACTATTAATAGTTGCATGCATGTCAGTTTTTATGAAGACCCAGTTGAGACAAAGGTTAAAGGGATTTTATCTATCAGTTGTATTATTAGTAAATTGTCGGCGTGCAATTATACAACCACAGGATTTCCCATGATGTATTGCGTAGTTTTGGAAGGTTGAATTTCCTAATTAATAGGGATCAATTGTTCTTAGAATTGTGCAAGCAAGGCAGGCTGAGAAGAGGCAGGAAATTGGCTAAGTGTTGGTCTATTTTGTCCGGATCGGTGTGAGACAATTGGTAGAGTGCAACAGACTCTTGTGAGAAGAGTGCATTGTATTGTTTCATTATTCCTTGGTTCATTATACAATAGAGATAGAGGGATTTTGAACATTTTCCTTCCCCAGAAAAATATCTTGTGTGTTATGGATTGATTTGCTTCTTTCTCTTACTTGGTGTGATTGTGCGATCGTGTTTAATTTCCGCAAATTAATTGTAGAAGGATTTAGTATCTTGCTCTAGTATATTGCATGATCAGATTGAATCTATTGGTATACATATTGTTTTTATAATTTCTACATGGTATTAGAGCACCAGAAATCACTATAGTGGAGAAGAAATTTAGTTTGTGTTGAACATGATTCGAATTTGCAAAAATATTCTTTGGTGCAACAGGCGGATCAATATGGCTTTCAATGGATTAATATTGGAATATTCACTTGAGGGAAGTTCTAATTATATTCCATGGAAAGACAGAATGGAGGCAGTTCTGGAGGAAAACAGGTTGAAATAATTTATTGACACTGATATTCCAAGGCCTACAGCAGCAAACGCCGCTCTTCTTGATGCTTGGCAAAAGAAGGTTTCAAAGGCGAGGATGATCTTATTAGAGGGAGTTCGAGATCACATTGTCTCGAGTCTCAATGGAAAGGTGACTCCATATGCAATGTGGAAGGCCTTGACAGATCTGTTTCAGAATAGAAGTTACCACATAAAATTGGCACTGAAGGACAAGCTCAAGAAAATCAAAATGGCGAAAGGCGAACCTATTTTGAAATCCTTGACCAAGTTCATCCAATGTCAAGATGAGCTTGGAAGTGTCTGGATTACTGTAGCAGATGATGACTTGGTGAGCTTAGCACTTCTAGGCCTTCCCAAGAGCTAGCATAGTGTCTGGATTTCCGAAAATTAATTGTATAAGGATTCAGTATCTTGCTCTAGTATATTGCATGATCAGATTGAATCCATTGGGATAAACATATTGTTTGTATAATTTCTACATATAGAACACCAATCCAAATGGAGATCGCATGTAGACATCTAAGTTATTAAAGTTATAGGTGAACCACATCCTCCACCTCTTCCAAACAAAATACACATCTACCTAGGCCATTGAATCCACATTAACATAAATTGTCCTAGGTAAGTATGTGGGTCTACTAAGAAATCCAACCAAAGCATTTAAGCTTGAGTGGAATATTCCACTTCCAAAATTTTTAGAACCAACCATTTCCCTCACTGAACGAATTGTTAAGTGATATATATTTATAGACATCAGATGTTGAGATCTATGCCTGCTAAATATATCCCTCCCAAGTGAAAATGTCTTCCTAATACGTCAATGTAATATTGACTAAGTGTAGATAGGGAATATACTTTTCACAATCCACCACTATTTTTCCATATAGTTTCAAGTCCCTAGAGCTCATCCAAGTAGCAAAATAGATAGTTATGTTCATTTGGTGCCAAAATCTGATTGAGGTAGTAGATCCCCAAATTATGAATATGATGAATAAGAGGGGGAAATAATGAATTTTTGCCAGAAAATCCTTTTATAGGATCAATTCCAACCTAGACATGAGCACCAATACCAATATCCCATTTCATATTACTATTCAACCATTGCTTAGCCTTTTTCATGGTGTTCCAAATATATGAGGTCAAGCAAGATACATTCGCCTTGTCCTTTAACCAATTCGGAAAACATAAATATTTTAGATATTTCACTCTAATAATCCTCTTGCAGATGCCATTTCCATTTACTACATGCCACATACTCTTTACCAACAATGCCCATATAATGTAAAACATGGGAGGCCTGTGGGTTTTACCCTGATACCTCCTCCACATACCAACGCCTTAACATATACATGCCAACCAATGTGCCTTCATGGTCTCGTTTTATTATAATTGTATCATTTCCATATATATATATATATATATATATATATATATAATATATATATATATATATATATATATATATATATATATACACTATGGAGACCTAGTCTCAAGATCATCAAATATTATCTTGTTCATTGTATTTAATGTATAAGGAAGTTACCCCTCGAACTGGTGCATTTATTGGTTTCTTATCATTTTTAAGGAACAAGGATCATAATAAAAAACAATCCAAACTATATCTTAAGGATCCAAAGCTCTTCAATAAGTCCCCACATTAATACATGTATCAACATATGTCATCAAATAAAAGCCAAATATTGTCCCTAAAACCCCCATAGAAAACATAACATGTGTCACGAGATAGTTGTTATAGAAAATATGGATGATCAAATTTAGAGTAGTATCCATCATCATCATCTCAAATAAACATCTAGTAGCTAACAATAATCCAGCCTTAATATAATATATTCACCCCTTTATTCCTTTCGCTATAAACATGATGAAAAAATATATGATTAAATCGAGAAATGAAACATTGGATATCCTTGAAGATAAACCATAACAATAAATTTTCTAAATTATACAACCCATGCATCCAATTATCTTTTATTTTTTGTAAGCAAGTCGAAATATTTATATTTTCAAAAATTTACATAAATTATAGTCATTGAGATCTGGAGTAATTTGTATCCAGGATGAGGATTTACTTGCAAACAAAAATTATGTTTGCAAAAAAAAACATGTTTGTCTCGAGTAGAGAATTAGAGAGACCATCTTCCCATGAGAGGGAAATAAGATGGTATCATAAAGATTTTTGAATCATAATTGTAACAATATTTCACCAAAACCAAGTAAACATGACTAAATAAGGATACATGAGCAACAAAGTAGCATGGAAAATTAAGACACTCAATATGCCTACCTTGAAAATCTAGCATGCTTATTTGAGCTAGTCCTTATCCTATACATTCTTGGTTTGGTTGAGTTGTGCTTGCTCCCTTGGAGCCTTCCATTGTTGAGCCTTTTCCCTCCTAGCATGTTCTTTTTGCTCTAGGTAGAGAAAGGGGTCATCGTGTCCTTTAGGAATCGAAGGGGGGCACTCCCACTCAATAAAACCTTTCCCTATGTAGGAATCATCCTCATTCCATGAGGGTTATCCCTTGTTTGGCCCTCAACAACAGTCTGGCTGACCAAATTCAATGTTTTTCCTCCTTATTTTGGAGAGGTATGGTAGTCGACCACCCTTTGTTTCTTAGCGTAGATTTTTAGGTGGGTTGTATTGGAGGGTCTTTTTCCCTGATGAGAAGTTTGTATTGCTTCAGTACCATCAAGAAAATTAGAGGGCGTAAGAGGAGGGGAAGGAAGGGGAAAGGGAATATCCATCACTCTAAACAACTTCCTCAAGGTTGTACACATATGAACTAGGTAGGTGTTGATTTCATCTATTCAGCCCTCAACCCTCTCCCTGGATTCTTCCTGTTCCCAGATTTTCTTTCTTGGAAAGTTTCGAACGACCCAATGGCCATTACATATGTTCCTTCACTCATGAGCCTCCATGACTATGATGAGGTGATGGATGTGTATCAACATGTCTTGATCCAATTTTTCTTCACCCTGACAATGTTATGGAGGGAGGGGCTAGCACTCATGACCTTTTCCACCTCTTTTGGCTCAATCCCTTTCCCTCACCATGCTAAATAGACCTGGGAAAACTCTCCCTCTAACCTAAAACCACCTAAGTCACACTACCCACCGGAACCCCGCTGACCATCCACTCGTGGAGTAGAGAAGTTGAGGGAATGAATGTTGGGTTACACAACAATGGCATAATTCATGTCTCTCACTATCATCAAATGCTTTTTCGTCACCTGAACTTCCGTCATTTGGTTGTAATGAATGTGGCCCTTGGTGAGTTCAAAGAATGGCCACCACCCATCTATTCCCATTAAAACCTCATGCAATGCTAACATGCAACAACTACCTCGCCTTGGTTGTTTCATTAACTCGCCTTGGTTGTTGCATTAACACCTAGATAAGGGGACCCATGCATCCAATTATCACCATTAAAGGGTTACCAAATATTTGAATTTGTTTTTACACATTTTCTAGTTGTAAGTATGAGAATTGAATTCACGGGCATTAGTTCTACATACTTATTTTTATCTATTCCTATTTCAATTTTATACTTTATTTCATGTGACTCCCTCAAAAATATGACACCACCATCCCCATCAACTTGTATGTTTTTTTAGAAGCACCATCAAAATAAGCCCAAGCTCCTGATTTATCCACCTCTTCCAAAGTTATTTGTCTTGAAAGCTTATCATTTGTTTAATGTAAAGTTATTGAGGATATTTAAACATTGATAAACATATTAAATAATTGGCATGAAATTGTCATCAAATAATTGCATTCATAATAATCCAAACACCTTGTGAAATAATAAATGGAAAAGATTTGTGATATTTTACATTTATGTTCTCACATCAATTCCTTTGGACATTCTTCTATTAAAAACCCTCTCCATGCCCTCTCCAAACATATGTAAGCCTAGTAAATAAATCTACTTTTTTCCATACGTGAATAGTGAAGGAGCATAATAAAATCAAATCAATAATAGTTTTTTAATCTTCTTCTCAAATTAGAGAACACCTATTGAGACCATATCTACTCCAGAGAAAACTTGTTAAAACCATATCTACTCTTCGTACTTAAATCATTTTAAGAATTTTATTTCTAGGTGCCAACCATATGAAAATCCTCCACTTGATATGGTATTTTAATTTTTGGATACTCTTAAATCACCACCCTATATTTTACACAACATAATCCTCACAAACAAGTTTATAAAGTAGGTTGGGTGTATAAAGTCCACCTAAGACATATACACACTAAGTACCCAAATAGAGGTAAATATTAAAATTTTTATTTTTTTATCATAAAAATTAAAACCCACAGTTCTCATTCTTTTGCTATCCATACACAGTTTTGTATTACTAGTGACATGTCCATAACCTTAATCTCATATTCAAATTCAACAATGTACATATTTAAAGTAGTTTTATTTGTTGAATTTTCTATAAGGTGAGCAGTATAAAAATAATGTTTTTATTCGATAATGACTACCTAATGATCTTCAATCAATTTATCTCATTCCATTGATATCATTGAGAAATTATACACACAAATATCAATAGTAAATTCAACTAAAACAATCAAGATCATAGAAAGACAACCATGCACAATAGAGACAATATTTTTACCCTGGGAAACCCAATCTTGGGAGAAAAACCAACAACTTTTCTTTAGGAGAAATCATTCTTTAACAAGGTTTACAAATTCACAATTTTGTCTAGAAATCTATGCCAATATCCAAGTCAAAACTTTAGCTAGTCAACATTGGTCAATTGTGGGTTAAACCAATCAAACAAATCAAAAACCAAGGTTGGTCAACATTCTGGTCAAACAGGTATACAATCCCTATGATCCTATAGTATTGCATCCACTGCGACTTGCAGCCCTATATATTGCTCTGTCAAAACGATCAATTCATCTTCCTTTATCCACACGTGCATTTTTCAAAGAGACCTAAGAAAAATGAAGAATAAATTTTCTTGTTTAGTGGAGAAATGGAAATGTCACATCAATTATATATAATAGTTGAAAGGGGTAAATTAGCCCAAGGGACACACCCTTTCATGTGGTTGGGTGGAATTGATGCCCTAAAAATAAATTTATTTTTCTTTTTCTTCAAGACTGACTTAAGCATGTTGCAATACCTCCCAATGCTACAAAAATTCAACGCTCCCTCTTAGCGAGGGAGGTATTATCCTTAGCTACAATAGATTTCCCCTTAGTTGAAATTTTTCCTCCATAAGAAAAGTTCATGAGCTTGTTATGTTGATGCATGTCTAGAGATAACTCCATCTCGGAGTAGCCATTGCGACTCATCACATGCAAGTTTATATATCACTCCATCCTGGAGTAGGAAATGTGGCTCCTGGTCCATTTACCCCTGTCCAAATCAGCATGGCCTAGCCAAAGTCATTTATGTCTCCTCAGATAAATGTATTAATCTCCTATGGTCAAATTAGCATGACCCATCCAAATTCCTTCATGGATTTTCAAGGGAGGGTCTTCCCCTTGATCATTCACCTCTGGCCAAATCAACATGACCTAGCCAAATTCCTTTAAGGATTCTTAAGTGAATTTCATAAATCTCCTCTACTCAAATCAACTTGACCCATTCAAGCCCTTCTGATTTCTCAGGAGAAGGTTTGTCCAATCCTTCAATTTCCCTGGGAAATTCACCCCTATTAAAATTAACATGACCAAATAAAATTCCTTCATGGATACTCAGGTGAATATATCCATATCCCATGGTTAAATGAACCAACCAATTTCATTTGGATATTCAAGAGATGGTCTACCCAATCCTACAAAGACATCAACACTCCCTGTTAATGAGGAAACATTTTCATCACACTAAGCTTTTATTCGAAGTATATGAACTTCGAGACAAAATATTGGTGAGAATGTATGCAATCTTCTCATCTATAGATATGTACTGGAGCTAAGCTTCTCCCTTATGCACTATGTATCAGATGAAATGACCTTATCAAAGTGTCTTGCAAGAATATTTTGAAGCCACACTACATCAAGACTTGCGACACTAGTTGTGATATAATTTTCCTCTACTATACTGAGTGTCATAAAAGTATGCTTCCTACTAAACCAGGAAATCATAGTCGATCCCAAGATAAATCAACACCTTAATGTGATCTTTCCATCCTCTACACTACCAAAAAAATTTGAATCAATTTATTATTGTAGCCTCACTTTGCCACCTAATACATATCTCAAACCATATCCAATTGTACCATGCAAGTAACTTAAAACATGCTTTGATGCATGCCTTGGATTAACCATAAACTAGTTAGCTTCCTTCACTGAATCCATCACCACAACTAATTTCTGGTCACCCTGGCTGAGTGCTCCCTCTAACACTGAAGCAAATCCTCCTATGGAAATATTGGCTACTACCTATGCCACTGATGCCCCCTTGGTCATTGAAGGCATGCTTTTCCTAGAGACCTGTTGTCTCTAAGCATCTAGTTTGACAATCTCAACCCATGACATCCTCTTGGAAGGTTGCTCCTTCCATTCTACTTGATTGTCTACTTCCTAGGAACTGACAGCTCTTTTAGTCATCTAGCAGGGCCCTCGATGTCCTAACAATCTATAGAATCCTCCCTCTTGAACATCAATCACTGCTACTAATTCTATGCTTGATATCTTAGGCCATACAAGAACCTGACCGTCTGACAACTGCGACAAAAATTTCCTCATAGTCCACTCCATTTTTTTGGGAGAACCTTGATCTTGCCACAAAATTTGCTCGACACTTCTCAATGATGTTTTCTACTGCATAAATAAACATCTTTGGCAGTCTCCATAATGGATCTATTCTTCCTTTCTGCAAACTCTATTCAAGATTCCATGGAAGAAAATTTCTAACCAAGAAAAAAGTACAAGGACAAGAGGTTGACAAAAAAATAACAATAATAATATTATTAATCAAAGGAAAAAAATATGATTGTAAGTGTGTATCTTTTTATTAAGGAAGAAACTACAGAGGGTTGTAGGAAATTTCAACTCCCTCTTGATCCTTGCCTCCTTGCAGAGAATCATTGAAGTCTTAGGAAGTATAATCTCATCCATTATCTAACTTCAAAACCTTTATCTTGTTCCCTGTCAAGTTTTTTATTTAAGACCTAAATTTTTGGATCCTACTGAAGGCCTCATCCTTGGTCTTCATGAAGTAGATCTAAGTCTTCCAAGAAAATATCATCACATAATACAAGTAGCTACCTAAATATGGAACTGTCATCAGATTGTATACATCTGAATGCACCAGATCCAAGATCCCCTTGAATATACTATCACAGCTTGAAAAATAACCCTTGGAATTCTTTCAAAGTGAATAACCTTAGGAAACACCATCATGTTCTATCTGGATCTCTAGAAGACCAATGCTTGGGTTGGTGATCCATAAGTTTGTATAGTATTCCATTTTTTTCAAATCGGAGAGAGAATCCCAAAAAATTGTTATGTGCCTAGAAGCAGCGATGTCCACCAACCAAACATCACTGCCAATAGTACATGAAAGAGTAGGGACAAAGAGATGTTCCTTGTATATCTCTGTATGCTTGGCTTGGATTTATCCTCAGCTCCCTCTGGATTAGGAATGACTTCATTCACATGATCTTGAAGCTCATCCAACTTCTCTTCTATTCGAAGACTTGGCACTATTTTTATAAGAGATCAAAATCCAATCAAGTTGTTGGATGCTTGTCTCTTAATTTGACTTCAATGTATACTCTTTCAACAATGATCTAGTTCGATGTTGAATTTTCTTCTAGGTGATCAGTAGAAAAATAATTTTATGATTTGATAATTACTAACTAATGATATTCAATCATTTTATCTCCCGCAAATGATATCATTAATGAATTATACACAGAAAATATCAATAGTAGATGTAGCGGAAACAATAAAGATCATAGAAAGACAACCATGCACAATAAATACAATATTTTTACCCTGGGAAACCCAACCTTGGGAGAAAACCTAGCAACTTTTCTTTAAGATAAATCATTTTTCAGCAAGATTTGCAAATCAACAATTTTTTCTAGAAATGTGTGCCAATATCAAAGTCAAACTACTAGTCAAACTTGTTCAAACGTCATCTAGTCAATTTTGCTCAACATTTAGTCAAACAGGATTCCGGTCCCTATGCCCTTTTAGCCCTGCAATTTTGTGTCCTTGCAGCCATATTGCCCCTGTGGCTTCCAACCCTCTTTCTTTCTCAATCAAAACAATCAATTCATCCTTGTTTATCCACATATGCAATTGTCCAAGAGACCTCAGAAATATGATGAAGAAATTTGCTTGCTTGGTGGAGAAATTTAAATGTCACATCAATCATATATATTAGTTGAAGGGGGGGAATTAGCCTAAGGAACACACCCTTTCATGTGGTTGGGTTGACTTGATGCCCCAAAATAATTTTGTTTATATTTTTCTTCATAAATAACATAGGCATGCGGGAATACCTATCGATGCTACAAAAATAAACACTATTACTCTAAGAAAACATCCATTGAAAAATATCAAGTACAAACACCATTAATTAGATTACACCAATAACAGATCCAATGTTATTCATTAAAAATTAGAAGTTGGAGTTTTATTAGCAACAAAGGTCAATTTTTTTTACATTGCAACATATATCCATCTAAAATTACAGGGGAAGCATTAAGATATACAATTTTAGTTCCACCATCCAACATTGAAAATCGAATACGTGAAAGACTAAATTTGATATCTAAATTGCATTTTTGTTTCTTATTCACGTGAAAATTATATGATTGTCACAAGCATATGACGATATTGCATGAAGCATTGCATATTTAAGGTATCTTTGTGTTATATATTAAACTTGATTTTCCAAGAGGTACTTTTGTCATGTGGATGAAGCGTATGCAACACTCAACAAGGCAGTATAGAGGTTCATAAATACTCTTATGAAATGGGATTCTTTATTCGATTGTGGATTCTAGGAATATTTTGGAATTGAATGGATAGGAATGAGGTCAATTGTCCATTAGATTCCAAAATATTCCCTAAATATGCAATAAAAATAAGTTCAGGGCTATGAAAACACCTTTACTCAATTACTTGTATGAGAAGTTATTAAGTTTCAAATATATATATATATATATATATATATATATATATATATATATATATATATATATATATATATATATATATATATATATATATATATATATATATATATATAATTAATATTGTACCCAATAATCATTATTGAGGAAGAGTTAAATCTAGAGATGCAATAAATACATGGAAAAAACAAAATTTGTATAAACTTTAAGTGTTGAACTTAATTCTATTGTAGATTTCAAGAATATTTCAAAATATGATGGATATGAGATTTTTTAGACCTCACTCCTATCTTTCAAATTTGAAAATATTCCCAGAATCTATAATTGAGATAAGGATGGCTAAACATAACTAAGTTTAGTACTTCATCCAAATCTGATGATAAATAATTTACTGAATTGACATGGCTAAACTTAACTCGATTGCAGATTTTAGGAATATTTCAAAATGATGGATACGAGGTTTTTTAGACCTCATTCCTATCTGTCAAATTCCAAATATTCCCTAAATCTATAATAAAAAAAAGGATGGCTAAATGTAACTAAAGTTAGCACTTCATCGAGATCTATGAATGATAAATAATTTTTACTAACATGGATGTTATGAATTTGAACAATTTTACTCTTGTTGAGTTCATACTTGAGTATCACATAAAAATATCAAGATTCTATATTGCACACGCCTCAAGGAAATCATTCATGCTTTCAATAACCATACAAATCCAAACAACAAAGGAGATACAATATTTAAAAGCTAAAGTATTTGGCATTAGAGGGTATTCATACTACATAATTCCCACTAGAGAATGGATTCACTGATTTTATATAAAATAGAGCACTAAAATATTAGCTTTCATTTGGGGTGTGTAATTTTCTGACATGATACAAGTAATCCAAATCCAAAATGTTTTCCATGTGATAGTCTAGTCTAAATAAATACCCTTATAATAAATTAGGTCCAACCTTATATCTTTTCAATTCTAGAGAATTGACTACCACCAAAAAGGAGATATTTATTTCCGAATATAATATAAAATTCATGTTAAAGTAATTTTTGTATACTAATTTGCATATAAAGATGAATCTCTCTCTCAAAGGTATCTACCCACTAAAATTTTAAATTTTGAGTGCTATGTATTTATTCAACACAAAATTTTAAATATTGGACATCATATAAATCCTTGTTACGCTTCAAATAAAAAGACACAATGCACTTCAACATGAACAACAACCCCAGATGCGGGTGTCGAGACGGAGGTTTAATGCGATAGGACATGGGGCTGGCAAGTGGCTGAGACACTTGGCCATGCTTGCTGCCACAATGCGTGAGCTCATAAGCCTCTGGGTTGTCAACCAGAATGTCTTAAATTTGACCGATGGCCAAGATATTTCTTCTGCCTCCGTAAAACATTCTTTGCAACTTAATTCAGATCATATTTATGGTTCATTAAATTCGGGAGCTCATTGAGGCATCCGCAACTTGAATTTCAAGATGGAAGAGTGACGAGTTCATTCTATGTCTCCTCCTCCTCTGTTGCAGAGCTTTTGCTCTCCAACTGCTATGAATCCTTGTTCCCGAACTGCTATCGGTCATCGTTGTATAATTGCTTGTTGTCTTGAGCTAGGAGACGAAATCCATCTCTCTCAAAACGGACTCTGCAACCTCATCTCTGTTACCCTTGATTTCTCCATTCATTCGCCACCCCTTCGCACTGCTCCCTCGCATTCGCGTACGCCCCTTTCTGAGAGTGAAACCATGCCCAAACATCGTCATCGCATGCGCTGTAGGAGGGGCCACACTAGAGGCCGTCCTCAGTGTGCTCCCTCTTCTTCTATCTATGATACTTCGTCCCTATCCTTTGAGTACTTCGCTGGTAGGTATCTGAATACCAGAAGCGGCAGAGGCAGATCCCACTTAGCCAGCCACAGAATGGCCTCCTCCGCTACGGCTTCCCCTACCTCCCTCGCCTCAAACTTGCCTTAAACAACCCACTTTTCTTCCAAATTCACATTGAACCGTCCCAGAATAATTTCCACCATCTCTGTCTCGTTTCAGGAAGAGCCTCAGATAGCTGTTGTAGGCACACACTCAAGAGGGAAGGATGCGGGGTCTACTCAGGATGAGGCTTTGAAGATTCAGAAGGAGGATAAGCTCAAAGAGAAGGCACCAATTGACGAGGATGGTGGTTCGCACCGAACGAGACGCACCATGCAAGGTGTTGCCTCTCATGCGGACAAGCCAGATGCAGATGATGATATGGAGGCTTACAGGTGCCTCATCCTTGAAGAACCACCTCCTCCTCATGATATTTAATCCTTTTATGTTCTGCAATTATGTGTATGTCGAGTCCCAGACTTCAGGGGATAATCTTGAGTTTTTTGTACTGATATCATGTAGTTTTTGTCTGAGATACTGGTTTCTAAGGCTATTACCCCTGCGTGGGCAGCGTTTTTCACTGAATTCTCTATGTTTGGACTGGTTTCCCCATGTGGGCAGTCCTCAAATAGTCTTCTTGGTTATCATGCCACATCTACTGGGCAACGCATAGGCTACGGCCACGATGTACACTATTTCTTCTTTTTAATAGATTTAACTTAACTTAGAAAAAAAAAAACATGAACAACAATATTAAGTAAAAAATATTAAATGTTGACCATTTTTTTATGATAATATGGATATTTCGGATTCTACAATCAACAACAACCACAAAATTTTAAAAGCATAAATATTAAATGTTATAAATCTAAATAAATTTAATTTAATTAAACCTACCAATTTTTTTATCACTCTTTGTAACTTTTTATAGCTAGATTGGAAGCTTCTGTAATAGTTCCATGGTTGTTGGTATTTTTGGACAAATAAAAATTGAATGAAAAATACAATCGCACCCTAAAACAATTTTCATTATCATGGCCCAGTGAAACCTAATTCAATCATTCAAGTTCAGGTATCCTTGCACCATACTTGTTATGTTCACGATGACTCTATTTCTATTGTTACTTAAGTGCAAAGTGTTTTCTATCTGATATTCCATTAAAAAAAGTGTTATAGTAGTTGGGAATGGATTGTTACTAGCATCTATTTATGGCCTCAAAACTTGTAAAACAATTAATCACAGATGGGTAAATAAGAAAAATAAAAATACCATAAAGGTATATCTTAAAAGTTGTGAAACACTTATTTTTTGTCAACAAAAGTCAATTATGGGACTAAATGATACGATAAAGGAATTATACCTTGATGTAATGCAATAATAAACATCTTACTATATTTCCCACATGTGATCTTCATTTTAGTGACCAAATTAGCCACTTGCAAAGGAATTAAAAGGTGGAAATTTATTTGTAGCACTTCATGTAACTTATAATATCTAAAATTAGTGACCCGCAAGGTGTAAATTAATATGTTTATGTAGGATTTAGTCCCCACCAGGTCTCAAGTTCAAAAATCATGGGAAGGGTTTGAGTATTTTGGGGGAATTAAATTATCCCAATGGCGGAATTGAACCATATACAGTTTTATAAACAAAAATATAAAAATTAAATTAACAGTTATAAAGATGAATTGAGACCTAGTGAATCTCTAGAACTAAGTACCAATGAATAAGTAATTTGTAAATTTTATATCAAATATAAATAACTTATCTCTGAGAACAAAATATGACTAAGATTGATTTATTTCCACCTAGTGGTAGGAAGTTCATTGTGAAACGTCACCCTCTACCCAAGTTATGATACCACCAAAACAAGTAGGAAAAAATGAGACACTAAATTCATCCTAAATGGGGTCACAAACCTAGGAAATTCTAACTCATAGGTTTATTTGAAGATAAAGTAGCAGTAGGAAGTTTATTAAGGAAGTCCACCCCCTAGTTGGGCTATGATACCACCAAGACAAAATAGAAAAAAAAAAAAACGAGACACTAAATTCAACCTAAATGGGGTCCAAACCAAGTCAATTCTAACTACTAAGTTTCATTGAATTAGAGTAGTACTAGACACAACCTACCCCTCCCAAAACAAGGAAGCCTTCTTTCTCTGCTTCTCATTGTCCCAATAATTCCTCACTCCAATGATCTTCAATGAGTGCATATAAAGGTCCAACTATTATCTCAAAAACTCTTGCAGATTTTCTGAGTTCCTTGGCTCTTTGAGGTGTATATGCTCGTTTTCATGGCTAGTTAGATCTATATTATATTGGTACTATTTATTTCTCCTTTTCATGTCTTTCTAACTTAATTTTATTTCTTTTTTCATTCAATCCCCCTCCTCCCATTCAAATTTCCCCTTCATGGATGATTAATGTAACTAAGAAAGGTTTCCGTCACTCTTTCTTCTCGTTCTAAGAATGTAGGGGATACACATTGCTGAAGTATAAGAGTGGTGGATTAAATTTAGGAAATTTTCTCCTCCACTACTCATGGCTTAAATAAGGTGAATATGATCAAGTAATATAGGTAGAAAAGAAATAGGATTTTTTTTCTTTAAATGAGAAGAAATATCTTACACACCCTCACCTTTCATCAGTTGTGGTATCATAACCCCTCTAACCCATGGATTTCTAGTCTTGGTCATAATTTATTTTTATCAATTATAAAATTAAATCATATATATATATATATATATATATATATATATATATATATATATATCAGCCAATAATTTGGGATGTGGTGGGGGTGCGGTTCTACGCTTAAACAATCTTCATTATTTCCACCTCAAGATGGGCCTTGGCCCAAGCACCAATAATTATGCAGAGCTTAATAGCCTTAGACTATTTCTTATTTTTTCCCGAGAACACGAATGCAACATAATACATATTTTTGGGGATTCTAAAATCATTATTGATTGATTCAATCTGAAATCACATTTTCATACACACATTCTTAGAGCACTGTTGGATGAGGTCTTTACACTTAAAGCATATTTTTATCATATTATTGTCTCTCACATTTACAGGTAGAGAAATCATGTGGTTGATCGATTATCCAAAGAAGCCTCACAGTGAGACTGGGGAAAATGGCACATTACTGAACATACAGGCTCCTAGATTTATCAATACTATCATAGGCCATTTATCGAAGACTTGGAGGATCCAGCAACAGTCTAGTTGACTGCATATTTTTGGTTTTTGACACTATCACAGCGGCGGCTTTTATTTATATTATGTACTTCTTTTTAATTGTATATAATGATACTAGATAGTTATAGATGATAGCGGATATGCTATGAAAGAACAATGTATAGTTTTGAACAATTACTGTTATACTTGATCACTGGATAGATGATATGTTGAAAATGCAACATGTAATTTTGCTTTTCATTAATGAAAATTACGATTTTTTTCCTGGGAAAAAAAAAAAATATATATATATATATATATATATATATATATATATATATATATATATATATATATATATATATTACAACATAAACAAAGTACCCATGCGAAGTTCTTAATAATTTTAATTACAAATATTCCAATGAGAAAAATTGGGATATTAGACCACTAACTAAGTTCTTTGACGAGATCAATTCATCCTCAAAATTATTTATCTAAACATGAATAGATATTAAAGAAGTGGTATATAACATCATTATTATACAAACCAATATATTCTTCCCTTTGAACCGAAGTGAAATCTAGATCTACCACCTAGATGATAGTGAAGAAACCATTTTCATGCAATGAATCGGCCAAATTGCTTGAGAGTCTATAATTTTTATCACATCATATCCAAGGATACTCACTTATTCTAAATATATTAACCCTAACCACCTTGCAAATCAATCATCTACCAATCAAAGGGAATGTCAATATTATTACATTCTATATAATGGAACTATTATGATAGGACTTAATAGGATTCCTAATCCAATCCTCAATGTTATCAAACCCTATGTATTTTTGGATTGTAACCTGGCCCCAAAATCCCTTATTTGTAATAAACCTCCATCCACAATTTTCAACTAAAACTTTTGAATAGCGATGAATATTTTTTAGATCCCATTCATCAAATTCCTTAGGGATTGCATATTTTCTTCCAATTAACCCATGTTATACCATGCTTTACCTTATCCCCTAACCAAAGGAATCTAAATTCAATCCTTCTTATCCTCTTAAAAATTCCCTTATGGATGAATGCTAGAGACATCTAATAAATTTGAATGGCCTTTAAGGCTAACCTGGCTAGCATTGGCCTTCCCCACCTTGAAATCCATTTACTACACCACATATAAGTATTTTTATACTTTAACCATAAGTCATTCCTAGTCTATATCAACATTGGGATATATGTAAAAGGTACTTCAAACCATTGTATAATAAAATATATTGGAAATGGAATATATAATGAACTTTTCATTATCATCATCAATTCTTGAAAAACGGATTGTCAATTTACCTACAGTATTCTATATTCCTAGCACAATACATCATCATAAATTCCTGAAAAAGAGATTTTTTTAATTACTCACATTGATCCTCATTCCTATTGCAATATAGTCTAAATCTGTTATCTCCTCCAATTTAATATCACCCCTTATATAGTCATTACATAAAAGAAAAATATCATCCACAAACAGTAGATGTGATACATATAATAAAACTTTAACCTCGATATCACTGAATGGGTTTGTTATATTTTCCTTCAAAGAAGTGTAACATGCCCAACCATCTAGGCTAAAGCACATCCTTATATTGTCTCTAATACCATGAAACTCAAATTCCTTTAAATCTAGTTGTTATGACCTCTAATACCATGACTATATATGCCCACTAGGGCCCCAACATCAACCATATTATAATTACCTTCCTTGTACCATGTCTTGGTCACCATACCAAACCTATTTCCTACTGTTGGGTACCCAAATAGTACCCACTTTGTAACCCCCCCAGCCACCCAGTTGAAGCAATGCCACCACTTGACTCTATATATACATACCTGATGCAAATTTTATCATGCGCAAACTATATTTATGACCAAAATAGAAATATAACACATAACACATAAACACATAAAAAACATATATATAATAGATTAACTTAGAGGTAAACACATTTAAAGGCATAATTGAACACTTATATCTAAATATAAGTAGCAACTAGTTGTAGAACTTAGACATTCCACCTAACCATATACCTCACTACTCTAACACTCTCACTAGTGGGTCACCACCGAGCTAGGGCTATGACTCCATGAGGGAAAAGGTTACATAGAACCCATAGTGGTCATATAATCAACACCAATAAGGTAACAGGCCAAGGTACTACACTTCGACAACCTCCAACCTACAAGCACGTTTCCCCCATCAACCTACATAATCCAAGTAGTGCACCCCCTTCTCTACATTCATAGTCCATCAAGCTATGCCACTACCCTTTTAGGGATTCCAATATAGGTCGACCAAGTAGTCTTAGAGCCATGTGGTTCTAGGAGTTCCAACTACCCTCAGGAGTCTTTAGTTACCCACCAAGCCTCACGCTAAAGAAGCATATCCCCATACCCAGATCCACCTAGGGTCTACATCATAATAATATTGAAGTCATTCACTAGCTATCTCCAAAGAAAGCATGGTATTTATCATAGTTAAAATGGTCCCTTTGATGGAAAAGAATGGAAAATGAAACTAAAAACCCCACTTTTATGTGCATGTGCCCTTTTTGAAAATTGGCACCTAAAGAAACCCCTTTCCCCACCTTTTGGAAACTTAGAATAAAAGCATGACTTTAGGCTTTCATTTAATATTTGGTTTAGGCCCTTATTTTAGTCCCTTTCCCACTCATGGAGTCCTAGCCGTCCATCTCTCTTGGTTTCCTTGGTCTGCAATAGCAGTGTATTTTATAACATGAGTGTGATTACATTTTACATTTGCTAGACTCGTTGTCGTTTCTACAGATAACCTCTTCAACCTAAGATCATAAAGGCACTCTGACCTCAAAATTCATATACATAACCATGTTGTCCTTAAGCACATATATACATGGAATACTATCCCAACACATCCTAGCTTATCATCCTAACGAAAATGTGTTCCAATACATACAGGGGTCACACTAGGGGTATTATATAAAACCCTACTCAAGCTTTCAACCTTGGTTCAAAAAATCAAGGATGATAGAAGGCATGTTTATCTCAGTCTCTCTCAGGATTAAAGAAAGCATATGTTGAACAATTAATCAAGTTAAAGAAATATATTGATGTGACATAACTCATCACCTAATTTACAAAATGAACACAAAACCCCAAGTGAATTAACATAATTCTTAAGTATAACCAACTAGCCTTGTTATAGGCCTTCGAAATATCCAACTTAACCATCATTGGTTCTAATATCTTTGTATTACTATTATAAAGACCCTAATTAGTTATGTATATTAATTCATGAATATGTCTACTTGATAGAAAACGACTATTCATTTGAAACAAAAATAGACAACAAGATCTTAACTCCGAGAGCTATGATTTTTGCCACAATTATATATATACAATTATCCAAGTAAATGGTACTAAATTTTTCAAATGAGGTGGGATTATCACATTTAAGGTTAATATCTATGAAGGTGGAATTGAATGCAAGAAGCAACTTTCCATAAGCAATGGACTCTTCTATCACTCTTAATAAATCCTCTTAATTTGTCTCATAAAATATGAATATCGGTTCCAAAATTCATCCATTAGGACTTGGAATTTATCCTTTTGAAATGAATGAAGAATTGTTTGCAATTCCTCTTTGGAAACTTCCTCTAGTAATCTTAAAGTATCCTTCTTTTTGAAAAAGCTAGCAATCCATGATGTCATTTCAAACGATACTACTAAAGTAACCTTGCTTTCTCCCTTGTAAATCTCATTAAAATGTTCAATACATGTTTAAGAAATATCATCAAAATTGGTAGCCAAAATTTTATTAGGCCTCTTCACCTTTCAAATAGTGCTTAAATCATCCTAAGGATTACATAATAATGAAAAAACCTTTGTATTTTTATCACCTTTTCTAGGCATAGGTCTTTGCTTTTAAGTCTCCAAGTTGCTTCCTTGTCTAGTGGGATATTCCTTCTCCTTTGTTGTAGAAGGTGAGCCCTATTTTTCTCCTCATTTGGAAAACCATCATATCTTTATTAATAAATCTTATAAAGTTAACACACAAGACACTAGATTATGCTCATCCCTTTATTGTTTCTCATGAACTCAATTTAAAATTGCATATGTGATCTTCTTTGAGTTTGTTGTAAACTGAAGAGCTACTAAAACATTTTAAGACCTATCAAACGAAACCATCTTTGTTTGAAAAACTTAACAAAATATTCCTCCTCCATATAATTAGGATGAAAATTAAATGAACTTGGAGTTTTTTCTCCCTAGGGATGACATTTCAAGAAATACAAGGAAATGATTTGACTCACCACTTGATCCAACCCAATGTCTAATCCTCGCCTAATCATGTCTAATAGATTTTTAAAAGAGAAAACTTGCCAACATTTTATAAATTCTATCCTCCCCCACCCACTTACTCCACCAAGTATCTCTTGAAATGTATGGATCTTGTCAATTTGGACTATATTGGGTGATTTAGAGGAGGAGTTTTACCCTTACACTAGGGTTCAATTCCTACAAGTGACATGTTGAGATCCTGATGAGTATATTGGTGTAATGGTATTGAGCCCTATTTTGACAAAGTATCAATTTTCTATGGAATCTGATTTTTACCCCACGTACCATCAGAATGAATGATGATGGGTTTCCCTAGGATCTATATTTCATGGAAACTTTAAAATAATAAACATTATATTGTATAAGAGAGAAGTTAACATTACCCCCTCACCCCAACCAAACTAAAATTATACTATTCAATAACAACCAATATGAAATTCCTCTCCCATTAGTGGACATCTCAACATAAAGGCCATATATTTTCATAAATATAACCACTTTATCTATATATTGGGATATAAGGGTATTTATACACTTGAATCAAAGGACTAATAATTAGAACACAAAAACCCTAGTCATCCTTTAGGTAATAAACCCTCTCAAACAACCTCTAACATCAAAATAAATGAATTACCATCCCGCACATATGTTTCTAACTCAAAAACCAGTTTACTTCCATGACCATGGGATCTTTGACAAACATTAATTTAGGCAAAGGTAGGGGTATATTGTGTAAGAGTGCACCACTAAATTCACAAAGATGGTTATCATGTTGGGTATCTCTCCTAAGAAACTAGATGCAATCCTCAAGAATTTTGGGGGATTTCATAGTCATTTGCAAAAGCGAGTGATGCTCTTCAATCCCAAGATATTCAATAAGGCCTATGTGCAAGTAAAATATATGGAAAATATAACCCATAGAAAAGGACAACAAAGTGGTTCCAAATAGAAATAGAACCAATACACTTCCAAGGAGGGAAAGAAGAAGTGGAAATGGAAAGACAAGAATATGAAATCCATTGCACATCAGTGCAAAGATCCAAGTAACCACTTCAACCATTGAAATATTGATGGTCACGTTGAAAAATGTTAGAAACTACAACCAGATTTTAAACCTAAGGATAGGAAGAAGGATGTGAAGAAGAATAGTTTTATAACCATGGATTCAAGCAATCAAGCAGAGGGTAGCTCGGATGTGGATGAGAATATTACCTACACTCAGATTTATTGCAAAATTTTGTTTTGGATGTACTACTACGTCTGAAGATGAGGACTCTTAGAAACATGAGAAACTCTACACTGTAGGAGTTGAAGGTGGCCTTGACCCCTATTAGCTTTCACAAAAAAATTCCCTTTCCACTTATTTCAAAGAGGAAGGTAATTAAAGATAAGGAGAAGTGAATATGAAGAGAAAAATGGGAGGAGCTATGTGTTTCCATCAATGCCAAAGGGGAATATTCTTGGTGAACTTTTGATTGGTGGAAAAGGGTGTTAAAGGTATGCTTGTTGAATGTTTTCTATGTTTATCTAAGCGAAAGTTGAATATGGTCTAATGTTGTGTTTTCATTGTTGTCAATACTCCTATGTTCTTGAGTATGTGTTATTGTCATATTTATGGTGGCCTTAATGTGATGTAAATGCTTGCATATGTTTTTTTATTTGTGCATTGTATGAGTAAGGTTAATTAAAGTTGATTGATTATAATGATCTGATTAAAGTTTGATTACAGTAGGATAATTACAGTTCAATACTTATTACAATTGTCCAAGACTTGTGGTTGCTTAGATTTAAGATAAAGTGTAATTTCTAGTGGTGCTTAAATGTTGTGATGCAAGAGGGATTTGGATTTTTTAATAATTAAAGTTGACTTATGTTAATGCATGTTATTTGAATATTTCAAATTCATCTTATGTGTTTAAATATTCAAAATTTGAAAGAATATGAAAACAAAGAGACAGCCCTCGAAATCAAAGAGGTATAATTTTCAATTCATATTCATGCATGGAATACTAATAGCCAACAATCTATGTTTATAAAAACATGTTCTTTTGGAAGGTAGAGAAGGTTGGTTAGCTTATGATATCAATGAGTTTTTGTGAGTTACCTAGCATAAATGGAAATATGAAGAGGAATTGATGTGGAGCAAAATTAAGGAAAAGAAGGAAAAAAAAGATATATTGATGCATGCAAAGTTAAAGACCAAGTAAGCCAACATGTTAAATATTTATGTAACAAGGGATTGTTGTCTCCTTTCAGGTAGTACCTTAGAAAATAGCAGGATGGAGCTTGTTTAAGAGAGATTAAGAGCTTCATGTAATAGCCCCTAGTTGATTTTCCATGTAAAAAAATATAAGACCAAGGTCATGGGACATGTATTCCAAGAAAAAAGGTGGGAAGACATTATAGTGGGGATCACTTTCAGTTTATTTATGGCTAAGTAAATTGGAAAAGGAAAAGATGCAATAATTGGAATTTATTTATGAGAAATAAAGGAAAATAGGAGAAAAGAAAGTTGAAGAGACACATATTTGCATGCAAGGGAAATTAGAGGAAAAATGAAGATGAAAAGAAAATAGAAGCATCAATGATAAAAAGGATTCATAGAATCAGTTGCTATCCTTTTTGTCATTTTAGCTTTACTCTCTCATACTCTTGCACACTTAAATCATTCTTGGAGCACTCTAGTATTCACTTGGATTTGGAGAAAGAAGGAAAAGTAAAAGAAGGGAGTGGAAGGAAACACTTGGATCAACAACTACAATTGGATAGCTTTGCAGGTCACAGGTTGCATGTGTGATTTCTTTGTTGATTTCTGGATGCATGGTATATGCATGTTATTTTCTGGTTATGTTTTATCATTCACATGGATATTTTCCTGGAGTGACAGTGGTTTTAGGCCTTTCCTTTCCATTTCCTGGATAGCCATGGTGTTGTGGGTTTTCCACTTGTTGCTCTCTTATTGGTTCTCATATTCCTCATGGCTGTGGGTTGGAGAAAGTGCTCTGGAAGCCTTGGAACATCTTGGGTTGAGTTACTAGTCCTGGAGCCTAGGTTGGGAAAAACTCTTTGAGCCCTTGGTGGGTTGAATTACTAGTCCGTGGATCCCTGGACAAATTAGGTAGAGAAAAATCTGGTTGGTGTTAGTGATTTTCGAACTGTAGAGGTGGAATAACCATGGTTGAGGGTTGAGGTGGTTTGGCCTCTGGAAGCCCTGGATGGTTTTTTTTTGTTTTATTCCATGATATCCCACATTCATGCTTGGAATATGGCACAGGGGTGATTGTATGAAAGAGAGATTTGGTTCAGCCCAATCTATGGTCAAGTGGTACATGGAAGTCCTTGACTTGGTTAGAATTTTCATTTGTTAATATGAGACATTTTCCTATTATAATATATGAGCATTTTTAGTGATTATGTTAGTGATATTATGGCTAAGTTTCCATTATTTCTATTATGGTTATTTGTTGGTTACTTGATGTATCTTATGGTAGGCTTTGGAAAATCTACGCTTCAAACATTGGGGAAAACCACCCGGTCGAGACCTTAGGACAGCTCCTTATCCATTTGGTATGGTGGCTCCGACTGGATTGAAAGGACCAGTTTCCTTATAACTAATGGGTTGGTGATGGGTTGATTTGGATGAGTGAAAATGGGACTAAATGACTGAAATAAAACTATCTAATTTAATCTAAATACTGATAAAGAAATTCTAAAACTAACTCGGGTATCATATGTGAATACAACTTAAAATTATTCCAATTGAACAATAACCATAAAAATGTATTAAAGTTTAATTGAAATTGTGCAGTAAAAAATAAAGATAACTCTGTTTAAGAATTTAAACAGAGTTATATTAGCATATTGTATTCATCATTGTATATCATTTTACATACATTTATGAAAAGTGAATATTTCTAATATAATAAAAAATGATATATAAAGAAATATTGTGAGAACGAAATATACATAAATGATAGAAAATTTAAAAGAGAATATCATATAACAAAAGAAATTAACAGTGAATAGATAAAAATACCTTATCCATCTTGAAAGTTTCAAATGAAATCTGATACTCTGATCCAGTAATTCCAATGCAAAATCAAATCCAAGGTACAGAAATGCAACTCTTTAAAGATAATTCCGCATAAAATCACTAGATGTGATCCTTTATAAAATATAAGAGGCAGTGGAGTACATAAATGTAATCTCCAAGTCAAAAATATTACAACTCAGGACCCCTTCTCCAATGCATGAGAGGGGTTTAAATATGAAATTACATGAAAACAGAATCCTACTATTACTGCTACAATCTATCAATTTGAAAACATAAACACAATCTTAAAATGGAACTGATTCATTGCTTTTCCTTCTCGCTCAATGTAGCCAGGTGGCAAATTTTCAACATTTCCTAGACCTCTGCCGGATGACTCATCTTGGAATGTAACTGTCCAGCATATGTGGCATCGGAGAATTCTGGAATCAAACAATCAACAACATTTGATAGGCATTTAATAGCTAATTGTTGATTGAGTGGCTTAATCAGATAGGTCCACATATTATCCCAAGATATTGTTTGAAGCTTATTGATCTGTTGATTTTTATTCATTATTTCTTCTTTCCATCTGCGATCAGTTTCTTTGACTTTAAGTAAACTTCCTGGAACACAATCTGAAATGAGATTAATTGCATACAAGCTGTCATTGATAAACTGTGTTATATTACCCATCATGCTTCTAGCTCTTGATATAGCTCTCTCAGCTTTCATTAACTGCTGTTCCCACTCTGTAAACAGGATTTCCTTATGTCTTTCTTCTATTTTAGGAAGATTAGCTTTTCCTTCCTTTTCTGCATTCTTGAAGTCATTCAAAGTAAAATGTCCACAATTGAATGGAAACGAAGGCCACATTCTTTTCTTACTATTGCTCAGAGATCTGGACATTCCTTCAACTGTCAATTGATAGGATATTTCTTGGGCTAGAATTTTATCTGGGACAATAAGAGGGAGAACGTGGGGTTCCACAATACTCCCGAAAATCCTGACATATGTGAATTTTTCTTCTCCAAACCAATCTCCTATTGAGGATAAGTCAGATTTAGCTTTGTCGGAGAATCTAGGGGAAAAGCGATTGAAAATGGTTTGAAAGACTAGAATAAGGAAACCATGACATATTCTATACACATGATCTTTGAAATGAATTTTCCAAAGGAGTTTATGATATATATGAATCGGAGTGGGATCTTTAGTAGTCCATTTCCATCCTAACAAGGGAAACTCAGAATTGAAACAAAGGGCGTCTAGAATATAAGCACAAAAGAAAAAGGGAGTGGTATTTCCAGCGGTTTTATCTTGTCTGTATTCGAGTATCCTATTAGCTATCCTATCAGAAAGAATAATAGCCCAGTCCATAATTTCGGAATTGACAGCAGCTAGGATTAAAGGAACCATTTGTATAGAAAACCTAGCAGAATTGTTATTGCCAAATAATCTACACATCATAGCAGCGGCATAGCAGTATGGGGGTAAAAGAGAATCTACTGAATACATACCGGATGATTCATTTTTGTGTTTTTCAGGATTTTTCCTCCATTCCTTGATAGGTTCAGATTGAACTTTATTACTGTCAGCAAACTCTTTGACAAATTCTTTGTTATAAACCTTCTGCGGATCAGGGAGATGGTACATTGCTTTAAGGTCTTCTGCTTTGAATGATCCAAAAGATGCTCCAGAAGCCGAAATAAACATTCTGTTCTTTATTTCCACATTATCGATGACCCATCGAATCACATCATAATAAGGCATGATGTTTGCTCTGGCTGCAATTCGATGTAGGAATGAATTTGCAAGTGTTCTATCAGTAAATTCAGAGTCGGAATCTGAGTTATCTTCATCAGGAACTGATATCTTAGCTATTGTGACTTTAGAGTTTTCACTCTCCAATAGATTATAAACTCCTTCCCATGTCATTCTGCCGAGCCCTTGACATGATGTATCCGTAACTAGTTTCAACTTTGCTGGCTTTTCCTTTGAGACTGTAGGAATCTCAAAAAACTTAGCGGAAACATCAGTCTTGGTTCTCCTCGTTCTCTTCGACATTTCTATGTCTGATATTGTTTCCCTTTGTCTGCGAATGAAAGGATTTGGTGTTCTTTGATTCTGCAAGGCAATAAGCTCTCAGTCGTGATAAACAAGCAATTGAAAAGAACGATTATAAAAATTATGGGTTCATGATTCATTATTTATTGAATCTGTGTAACACTTAAATATTTTTTTTGGGTCACATTCATGTATTCAAAATAGAATTGTAAACCAATATTTTTTGATTTTCTATTCAATGTTGATCGTACTATTGGAGTTTTAGCGCTTGTGAAAATAATACTAAATTACCTATTATGAACTCTTCCGGTGTGACAAGTATATAGTATATGAATATCAATTGCATCAGAAGTATTCAAATGGTGTATAAATATCACAATAAAGATTTCTTTGATTTCCGATTATGTTTACAAAACTTCTTCAATTTCCGATTAGATGGTGGTATATTGCATCGGGGAGTTTCAATCGAAAAGAATTATCAATGGCTTTCTCCGATTTCCGATTGCGATATGGTGGGGTCTATCATATAGAGATTCTTCTCATTTAAGAGAAACAAATGTTTATTTCCTTTTGAGAAGTGTTTCATAATAAAGCGCGTCGCATCGGGGAATTTTCAACTGACCACAAAGAATTTATAAAAAGTGCTCCGATCATGCGATTGCGATTGATCGCTTCGCATCGGAGATATGTAAATGAATAACTTAAATCCTTTGCGATTGGAGATTTTAGATTGGACTAATCGCATCGGAGATTTTTGAACATGTATGTAAAACTTCTCTCAAAGATTTTTCCGATTTCCGATTTCCGAAAACTGTTCATGAGACTTTTGTAATTGATTTATTTTATATGATAAAGTCTTTTATTATTTGATCGGATCGGAATTTTTTGAATGTTGTTTTTGTTTGTACACACTTGGTAACAAAGATAATGCAATGAGTCTTTCAAAACAATGAATCTTTATTTCTAAGTCTTTTATTTCTATATGAAAAGAAAAAGGGACCCTATTTCTAAATGAATATTATTCTAAAATTTAGAAAAAGTTGTTCATACGGTACAACAGTTCTGTCATGATTTATTTATTTATCTAATGGTTGATGAATATATGGAATAATAAGTGTTGTTGTAGCTATGAGGAGATGGCATAAAGCTTCTTGATGATTCTCAGATGAATCTCAGACTCTTATGATAAGATATGCATTCATGACATGTAGCTTACATGTTTTCCATATGTTTGAAAAAATTTCTAGTGTGTTTCTAGGAAATCTAGGTCCATTTTCTGATTTGAGACTGAATGTTTATCTTTTCCATTATGTTAATTATGATTCTGGAAAGTCTCACACAATTCTGGGTAGTGATCTGGAGGTTGGCCTAAAAAGGTGGCACAATTCTTAGGACCGCATGCTCATAACTGAAGAATTTAGGTCAGAACTCATGGTCGCTAGGCTTATGAGTGCGGTTGGAGCCTCATAATTGCATGCATTCCTTGTTGTGGGTGTGGTTGGGGTGTTAGGGTTGAAAAGAAAGGTTCTAGCTCAGGGATTTACCACCTGGGTTGTTTCTTCATCTCATGGGTGATCTATAATACCTATAGGATGTTTATATGTGTCGTTGTGTTGGCCCCACTTCCTTAACTGGAACATTGGAGGTTGGGTCTTGTCATAGCGACACTCGTCTCATGTTTACCCTAGCGAGCCTGTGAAACTGGGTAAATGCGGGGAGGGGTGATTATAGGGTGGTATAAGAGCTTCCAGGTTCAAATAATTGGACTATATGGGCTAAAAGTATATGTTTATGCATGCATAGTAGGTCATACATTCAGCGTAGTGATCATCATGCAGTTTGTGTCATCATGATGTTTTTGGTATGTTATGATGTTGATATGTTGATTGATATGGAGAAGGATATGTAGATTATCAGAGCAAGGATACAGCACTGGACCTCAAAGTAAGAGAAAATCGTCATATAGGTTTGTATATTTGGCATGCATGTATGATGGTTAATGGTTTTTATATTCATTATGGTTATATACATGTCCTTTATTCGATTGTTGTTGTGGTTACATGCATGATAGATGCTAGTTGATCAATGTGGTCATATGCACATGCGCCAGTGGGTCATGCATGGTAGTTAACTTGTTTTTACATGCATTGTGGTCATACACATGATGATTATGGTCATTTCATTTAAAATATTGATTATTGATTATACATAGAGTATAAGTTTGATTATGTCGCCTATCTGGTTTATTTAACATGGTATGTTTGCAGGAAATATAAGGTAAATGATGAAGAAAAGAGTAGTGGACTACGGTTCACATGAATCCCCTTACATGCCTGATGTGAAATATATGGAATGGAAAAGTGGCATGATATGAGTATGTGTCTATAATATTGCATGAAGGAGTAATCTTGTTTTAAGATGGTTTTACTAAAACAATATGTGTTGAGACAAATGATATGTACTTGAGTGCAAGTGGGTGCTAGTTCTAGTATTATGACTAATGACTGTTAGTTGATTGCAGATTATGACATGGTTGTTAGTCTTGGTAAATGTTGATTTCAAATTAATAAACACGATGTCTTGATCTTTGGAACATGTTATTAGAATGTGTGAATAGTTGCAGGGAAACATGCTTGGTATTAGCATGACAAGGTAATAGTTGATTTTTTTATATAAATAATAGTTGGGTGATGTGATGGCACATAATAAGACTCAATTGCAGCAAGGTAAAAAGGTAAAAGAAAGGAATTGGGTGAGAATTCCTTTGGCTATGTTTGGAAACCAAAATTCCAAATGAATGAGTGCTTTGCATGAATACAAGAAGTCTTCTTAACCTATATTTTGTCTGACATTATGTGGATATGTGTTATATTCATAGACATGTATTTGACAAGTATAACAGTTGGTTCTAGTTATGGTTGGATTCGTCAAGGAATTCGATTCCCTTCAGATATTATATATGTACGTGTTCAGTTACGGGTCAGCGTGCTGGGTACAACAAGGTAAGGTAATCAGTATATTTTTATTTTTATTTATGCACTGATAGTTGTGTGTTTATGGCAGTATGATGCAGGGGATTGCATGGCAAAAGAGACTGCCACAAAATCATGAAGAAGGCTCGGGTTGATATTTCCCTTGGATGCATTGGGAACCCATGAGGATTAAGTCATGGTGTATGTTGAAAGCTTTGTGCTTTCGGTGCTTTGTGGTTTGTTTTCACTTGATTTGTAGTTTTGTTTATGTCTAGTGCATGTCTATGCCACTTTGTTTATGGTGTAATATTATTATTGATTCTTGATGGTTTTCTTCTTGTTTATTTCTTTTTATTGCCTTTTATGTTTTTAGGGTCTTGGGAATTGGTTGGGGAAAGACAAAATTTAATGGAGCTCGGGGGAAGTTGAATGAAACCCAACAGGTAATGTAAAGACCCAGAGGAAGCTCAGTGCATGTATAAGGGTAGTGGAAGGCAAGAATATGATAGCTAGAAGGATTTTTTGGGTCCATTAGGGTAAATGGATGGTGGAAGAAAAATCATGAGAAATTTAAGGTAAATTGATTTTAGGCGTCAAATTAATTTTATATGTGGGGAACTGTTGTTCTCAATATTATGCATGTTGTGCACAGATAAAGGGAGTTCTCTTAACTTTGATCTTATGAGCACTGGTAATTATGGTTCAATTATGATTATGTTGATGTTTGTATGTGTATATATGTATGTATGTAAGATTTTATCTAACATGGTAATAATGTATTATTCGTGTGGAAGAATGATTTCTCTACGTAGGTGAATGGCATGAAGACGTTCCTAGTTTTATAAGGAATCAATTGGGAAGAGTAGCCTTGACATATTAATGAGGTTAGTATCGTGTGGATAAGATTTAATGTTATATGCTTATAACTATGCCTATGTTTATGCTATGGCAGACAAGGCTGGAGAATACATCAGTGGAATGAAAGTAGTGTGATATGTGACATGTTCGGACAAGCATGGATAAGTGGAAAGAACCACATACCCAGAATTTGGATTGTGGATGCACACAGTAAGGCATGGGAAATACACTAGAATCATGGTTTCTTGGTAGAGATAATGTGGTCTCTGGATGTGTAGTATTGCTATTGTGTACATGTGGTGTTGTATACATTTTGTGCTGGTAGTGTTATGTACATGTTGTACATGTGGTATTGTGTATATGTGGTGTTGTGTACATGTTGTGAATGTGGTGTTGTTTACATGTTGCACATGTGGTGTGGTGTACATGTTGTATATGTGGTACTATGTGCATGTGGTGTTGTGTACATGTTTTACATGTGGTGTTGTGTACATGTTGTACATGTGGTGTTGTGTACATGTTGTATGTATGATTTTGTGTATATTTCGTGTTGTGTACATGTTGTACATGTGGTGTTGTGTACATGTTGTACGTATGATTTTGTGTATATTTCGTGTTGTGTACATGTTCTACACGTGGTGTTTTGTACATGTTGTACATGTGGTGTTGTGTAAATGCAGTGTCATGTACATGTGGTGTTGTGTACATGTTGTGCAGGTGGTGTTGTTTACATTTGGTGTTGAGTACATGTTGTACATGTGGCATTGTCTACATGTTTTACATGTTGTGTTCTGTAAAAATGGTATTGTGTTATGTGTATTATGTATTCGTCGTATCATGACATGTGTATTCATTGTGTTGTACACCGGGTGTAGGCATATGTATTCTGTGGTACACCATGTGTGGTGTAGGCATGTGATGTACATTGTGTGTATGTGTATGTGATTGAAGAGAAGAGAAGGCACTGGGTTCTTTTCAAGTTTGGAAACCAAACTGGTGCGTGTACGAAAAGGACAAAGAACAAAGGTAGAAGCAAAGAACTTATTGAAATATAAGTGTCAATATTTTATTTAGTTTTTAATTATGCATGTGATCTATGAATCTCATTCATGATGGTTGCATGTGATCTATGATTTTGATTTATTATGGTTGAGTTTTGAGCTAACCAAATGTGATATGTTCGAGTAATTTTAAGAAACCCCTAAATTTATATATATAATAAATAGGCGAATCCCCCTGATACATAGGAAAAATGGAAGGCGATTTTATTAATAATATAATATGTATATATAATTTTTTGGCGAATCTTTCACGAGATTATATTATCTTGTAAAATCATGGTGAATCACTAGTACAAATAGCGAATCACTACTACAAAATGGTGAATCGTTGTCTAGTGGAGTTCGGGGTGTTGGTTTCAATGAAGATATGGTAGTTGAACCAGGAGTAGAAGGAAGAGAACCACCGAGACCAAGCATGGCACATGGTGACTTGTGAGGGAAGTAGTTCTCGTGTAGTTTGGAAAACGCGTTCTTCTAGTTCTGCTAAGCGTAGTGTTGTTACTCATGCTACTACTAGCACTGATATTGAGGTTGGAGAGGAGTTTGAGGAAGCATGGAAGGTAGCAGTGGTGGAGAATTACAAAGAGTACCCCATGATGGGCTCCATTTTGCCCTTTGGTATCTGTGCCTACAAGATCTTCTGTCCATTGAACCAACAATTAACTATTCAACCAACAATCAACTTGACTAAGTTGATTAGGTACGAGTCAACTTAGACTAATCTTCAAAACTATGCTTTGCACTATCCCATATTTATCACACTAATGCTACACAACATTGTTCATTTGCACCCAACTCTCAATAATTCTTTTCCAAGAAAAACCTATAATAAGAAAAATATTTTACTATATTCTAAAAGGTGAACAAGTTCACTTTCTTTCAAAGTATTAAGAACAAGTTCATAAATATTTTCAGCTGTAGAAGTCTCTCTCATCTTTTTAATCCCAAGTAGATAGGAATGCCTAATATGGTCATTAACCATATAAATGCTCATGCAGATCCATGAAGTATTATCAATAGCTATAACCTCATCCAAAGACAATGCCAAAAACCTAGCATTTGCAATCTCTTGTTTCAAATCATCAATTTCTACTTGAGCTAGATATCTTGCCCATTCCCAACCACTAGTTACGGACCAATGAGAAGATGGAAAGTTTGGCACGTGAAGAAAAGATAGAAATTTCATTTGATCTAGATAATCTGTCATAGGACGACCTTTACATAAGATGTGAATTACAGTGCTCAATTGTATCGTCTTGGATAACAAACTTCTTTCCATCGTCTTTTCAAATTGAGATATGATGGTTCCTCCACTTGCCTCAAGTTTCTTCTTACTTATTAAATATTTTTTGTATTCTTCCACACATTGGCTATGTCGACATTCCTCCAAAGATTTCCATCTGAAAATAGATTTCTCTTTACCATTTACAATTTTCTTTTCATGAACCTTTCCTACATGCTTTTGTATTGTATCTAGCTTCATCTGAAATTTCACTACCTTGCAACTTTTCCAACTACACGCGGGACATTTAACTTCTCCTAAATCCTCATTTGTAGTTAGGGATTTTAATAGCAGGTCTGCCTTGATTGGGATTGCAGACAAAGGCAGTGAATCACTACACACTGGTGGGATCCCATGGTGTTGCAATGTTTTTGCCTTGTTCTTTCAAACTAAAATATGGTCCAATTCCAAAGGTCCCCCTAATTTGTTAGAAATAATTTAAATTTTAAACCCCCTTGGTGCCACTGTAGCACCCTCGGAATTTCATGGAGTTCCACCATTAAAATCCCTTATATATATTAGACCTAACTTGCATCTTCTTAAAGGTAAAACGGGGGAAAACAACCACAAGGTCTCTTTTGACATGCAGTACAGTTGCTTCTGCGCCTTATGTTCAGAGTAGCGTAAGAACAAGGTGTGAAGGTTGCATCTGATAATTAGAGACAAAGGAAGGAACATTGATACAAGTATGTCTTATCATAGCAGACATTGGGCAAGCCTACTGTACACATGGTTTCCCTATGTAAATGCAGCTGAAGTTTTCATGAATGCTGCATTTTGGTGTTTGTGGGATCCGAGGTCACTGTGACTCCTCCATTCCTGCTCTATATAATGCTCTGAAGGGGCATGGGGTATACACAAACACACTTCATGTACACAGCCTGCAAGGAGTTCACTTCATGGAAATGTATTGACCTGAGCTTTATCAAGTCATTTCAGAGCCTTCAAACTTGCTAGTCTGGTGAAATATTCTCAGATCAATCACTTGGGATTCATAGTTTTGGTTATAGGTTTTCCTGCATCTTGGAATAACCATCATCAATATGGCCTACAAGTTCATGGCTTCACTCTTGGGATTGCTTTTACTGGCATGCAGCTCAATACATGCAGCATACACTAATACCAAAGGTAACCTTTTGAGCAATGAACATCATACGTTCATTCAGTGTATCTATGCTATAAGGCTTAAACAATTTTGGGCAGAAATTTGGGTTCTCTAACTTTGGGATATATGCATTTAGGGTAAGTTTATTTAATGTGTTTTATAACGTGGGGATCATCTTCTTGCAGAGAGTAAATACATGCAGAGAACACATTACCACTGGACAATATGCCTGCTTCTAGAGTTGATGAATTGATCAAGCAATCCTCTGGAGAGCATAATGTAAGTTTCTACACAAATCCTAGCTATAGCTACGTACTATATTGTTAATGTCTGCAGTGTACTGTTTTTATGTTTTCAGAAGATTAAGACTTGCACTAGGTATGCTGTATTGTACACTATATTTTGGCAAAGTCTTTTCGACTTAGTTATGAAGAAACTGCTAGATCTAGGGTAAAATTTTGTTGTTAGTAAGTGTGACATATGGCATCTGCCTGCTTTGAATTTGAGATAAGTAATGCCCTGCTAAGACAGAATTGTAATTAATTATATCAGATATTGGAAGGATACTTGTTCTAAATTCATATCCCTAATGTTTTGGTGTTGCCACTGCAGGAAATGGTAAGCAGGAAATTACTAAGAGGCTCAGTGGGGAGAGCATTGACAGAGCCAGAGAAAGCAAAGCATGGCAGATTGCAAACATAACGTAGTGAATCAGATGACAGTGATCTGCATGTGCCTGACAGAGATTTGGCCTCTAAGACCAGTGCAGGGATTGCAAATGATCAGCATGAGTTGTTGTTGTCAGGTGCCAGCTTGAACCATATATCTACAAAAAAAGAACAGAAAAGCATGACTGCAAATGAGCCAAATAAGTTATTTGCAAAAAGTATGCAAATAAATCCTCGTCAGATATATGAGAAACCTAGTTTTCACGTTGATTACAGTGGACCTAAAACACACAATCCTAAGCACCACTGAGCCTTTAGGCTGCAGTAAATGATATTGAACTTCTTGGTCCAGGTCCAGGTCAGGGTCCAGTACGGAATGGAAGATTAGTTTTCCATCATTACCTACCTATTGTTACAGATGCTCAAGAATGAGATGGGAGAACTATATTTATATACATAAATGACTACTTATGAGAAGTATATATATGTGTAAATGCTATCTAGAGCTCTAAGCAAGAAGCAATCGGGAGTTTTGTTGTACACATTCCTAAGAGACAAATATTCTATTGAATGCATTTACATATATAGCTGTTACCCCATTGGGGAGGGAAAAATTTAAGTGCAACGGTGATAGTTGTAATATTAGATTCATTATTGATATCATACCCACTAACTCAATCTGCTATGAGTTGAGAAAACTACACAGTATAATTAATATTTTTCCTTTAGCATTTGTGTACCATTTGATTACGTGATGATTACTTCTTTACTGTGTTCTAGATTGTGATCCATCCATATCTATCTTTTTAGTACTGCACGATGCATTGCCTGCTGGACAGCCTTGTGCTTGTTCTGATTAACTAGCCTTATCAAGGCAGACCTGCTTTTACAAAAACTAGCCTTATCTCAATAAAGTTTGTATTGTAAAACTTGGCTCAGAGAAAAGGTTACAGAAATGAATGTCGAACCTTGTGTCTAGGTAGATAGGAGTAAAATTGTAATTTTTTGACGTACATCTTCTGGTAGCATATCTCTCATATTTGTACAAATTTTATTGTAATTTATTCATGTACATCTTCTCGTAGCATGTCTCTCATATTTGTACAGTTTTTTTTTCACGATAGAATATGAATTTTGATGTTTTTATCTACCAAAAAAAGGTTCTATTTATTCCACCTGTGCTTTCAATTCCAATGATTATGAACACTAAATAAATTAATTTCATTCCTTTCCAGCATTCATAAATAACTTACCACACCCACTCATAGAAAATCTATCTATGCTCATAGGTTATTTATTCATGCCACAAGTGAGATTTTGCTCTCCAAGACTATGTTGTGAGTTGATTGTCCAATCCTTCAAAAACAACGATCAATAAAGTGTAAAAACTGCACAAAAAAACATTTGTATTAGGGTAAGCTCATAAATTTAACAAAGAATTTCTTTTTTCCTCTATAAAAGTATTTGCTCAGGGGAAAAGTTGTCATCACTTAGTTGTTTGACATTCAGGATAATATCTTAAGTGCCCTGTATTCTCACATCATGGAATTTGAAACTTGTAGCCTTGCAAATGAGCCAAATAATTTATTTGCAGAAAGTATGCAAATAACTCCTCGTCAGATATATGAGAAACCTAGTTTTCACGTTGATTACAGTGGACCTAAAACACACAATCCTAAGCACCATTGAGCCTTCAGGCTGCAGTAAATGATATTGAACTTCTTGGTCTAGGTCCAGGTCCAGGTCCAGGTCCAGGTCAGGGTCCAGTACGGAATGGAGGATTATTTTTCCATCACTACCTACCTATTGTTATAGATGCTCAAGAATGAGATGGGAGAACTATATTTATATACATAAATGACTACTTATGAGAAGTATATATATGTGTAAATGCTATCTAGAGCTCTAAGAAAGAAGCAATCGGGAGTTTTGTTGTACACATTCCTAAGAGACAAATATTCTATTGAATGCATTTACATATATAGCTGTTACCCCATTGGGGAGGGAAAAATGTAAGAGCAACGGTGATAGTTGTAATATTAGATTCATTATTGATATCATACCAACTAACTCAATCTGCTATGAGTTGAGAAAACTACACAATATAATTAATATTTTTCCTTTAGCATTTGTGTACCATTTGATTACGTCATGATTACTTCTTTACTGTGTTCTAGATTGTGATCCATCCATATCTATCTTTTTAGTACTGCACGACACATTACCTCTTAGATAGCCTTGTGCTTGTTGTTCTGATTAGCTAGCCTTATCAAGGCAGACCTGCTTTTACAAAAACTAGCCTTATCTCAATAAAGTTTGTATTGTAAAACTTGGCTCAGAGAAAAGGTTACAGAAATGAATGTCAAACCTTGTGTCTAGGTAGATAGGAGTAAAATTGTAATCTTTTGACGTACATCTTCTGGTAGCATATCTCTCATATTTGTACAAATTTTATTGTAATTTGTTCATGTACATCTTCTGATAGTATGTCTCTCATATTTGTACAGTTTTTTTTTCACGATAGAATATGAATTTTGATGTTTTTATCTACCAAAAAAAGGTTCTATTTATTCCACTTGTGCTTTCAATTCCATTGATTATGAACACTAAATAAATTAATTACATTCCTTTCCAGCATTCATAAATAACTTACCACACCCACTCATAGAAAATCTATCTATGCTCATAGGTTATTTATTCATGCCACAAGTGAGTATTTGCTCTCCAAGACTATGTTGTGAGTTGATTGTTCAATCCTTCAAAAACAACGATGAAGAAAGTGTAAAAACTGCACAAAAAAACATTTGTATTAGGGTAAACTCATAAACTTAACAAAGAAGTATCCTGTCTGGGGGTCACCGTACCTAAATCCGATTCATCGAATCCCCGTATCCCCGTATCCCCGTATCAAGTGACTTAGGTGGAAACCCATAAAAGGAGAAAACCATGAAATTTTTGTTGTGATATAAAGCCAAGCACCCACTCCTTTTACATCAATTTTGTAGGCTTCAACCTCTCTTTTATTTTGCAAACTAAAACTTCTTGGAAGCACTCACTCCCACTTCTTACAGGCTCCAACCCGTTCCTTTTCAGGTTACTACCTGAAAGGGGACACCAATCCCCTAATTCATGAAAATTTTATTTTGCTGGCTTACCTGGTCTTTGATTCTGAATTCTTTCTTCTCTTTTACTCCGTTTTGTACTCTGTCTCTGCGCCTTTTACATTTTTTTATCTCCTCTACTCCTTTTCCTCAATTTTGTTTTAGTTCTGCCCCTCTTCCTCTTTCTCTCTTTTCCAGCCAATTCATAAACTAGGTCTCACAAAAATTCAATTCACTAGCAGCTCTGCATTCCAAATATTCATCTTTATATAACTTCTTGTCTCTTTGCATTCCAACGAAGTGATTTGAATCTGAAAATGTGGTCCACCCATTCGTTTCACATTTTTCCAAAATTTAAGGATCAAGACAAAACAAATGGACCTAAATATTCAAAAATAGAGTAACATAAGCCAACTCCAATGAGTGCACAAGTTGCCATGGATAATGATCAATAATTTAGTGTTCTGTGTTTGCATTATTTCTTGGGATTAATAAAGCCATCTGTATGCCCCATAAAAGTTACAGTCAGCATACAATCTGCAAATTATGCTCCAAGCTGTAGTTCATATACATGGCCAGTGTTCTCCCTGCCCAGTGCCAACTCAATTCCTCCGATGAGTCTTATTTTGATTTGGTCTGAGACTGCCATCTTCCTCAACCATCCTCTGTTCCAGCTGCATTAGCTTATGTAGCTTTTTCTTTCTGTCTATAATATGGTCCAGTTTGATTCGATTGAAGTTCCCCACCTAATTCTTTCCTCCCATAATAGCTCTGGTATTTTATGATAGCTCTGCTATATTATCTCATTAATTTGTGAGGGGAGTTCTAAAAGATAAATTTTGGTGATCAAACCACAAAGCTTCAACTAGCCTAGATCAGTCCACCAGTAAGATAATATGGATCTTTTCTTTAAGAATGTTCAACATTATGATGAAATGTTTCATACAAAGTGATTCTATGTTCCAATTGTAAACCAAATTAGATTATGCTTGCCTAAGCTATTTAAAATGAAGAAGAAACAAAGCACTTCCCAGGCTGATGCAAAACTTGGATTTATCACCTAAATTAATTCCAGGCCCACGAGAGACATACAAACAGACCTCTGCATGAATCAATATTATGCAAATGAGGAAGATTTTCTTTTACAGTACTTTAACAAACAGTTTAGATGCCAAACACTGAAACAGGCCTGCAGCTCTTAGATTTTGTTATATGCTGTAATGGGGTGAATTCCTCTCCCAGAGATGACAAAAAGAGATACCTAGCATTTTAGTCCCAGGCAATTTTAAAGCTAATAAACTACTTCAGCAATTGGTGCATTCAAACTGGGTGGCCTGGCCACGTTTTCCAATGAAGGATCTCTTTTCTTATTTGATCTTCAGTCATGTATGTATTCAAACTGTTGGTACTAGCACTTAGAGCTGGAAGTATACCTTCTCAACCTCTGGTAAATAAAATGTGAGAGCTCCATGTTCTCAGTATGAATGATAGATGAGAGCTCCTGTATACAAATAATTACCAGATTACATGCCAATACTGTTCCTTCATGACTGGCTAGTTAAGGTGTTTAAAAACAGGTTCTAGATGATGCTAACTTCCAGAATGGATAGGAAAGATACATTCAAAAGACACAATTTTTTGCACATGGCACAATTATTGCAACTTTGAAAAATTCTCAGACAATTAATGTAACAATTCATGGAGGACTTCAACAATTTCTCCATCAATCTTAAGGTAAGGGATGCTACAAATACCCTCCACATCAAGTTCATTTATAGTGTGCTTCCTCACATTAGAACAAAACTAGAACTCTTTTCCATGTCTCCTCATTGGATCATGCCTTCCAACCAGCTTCCAAAATCGAAGCCAAGGCTAATCAAACCACCATTTGTTCTTCCCCAGAGATATCCAGTTCCACTGGCCAAGTGAAGCAAATCTACTGCTCTTATGATTGAAAATTGGGCGTTCAGATGAATACCATTCCTTGCATGTGAAAAGGGCCAAGGCTCTCTTTCCTGAACTGCAATGGATAACTGAAGAACTTAGTCCATGAAACAGCTAGAGGAACCCGAGTTTTATTATATCTATTCCTCGAACCCTATGTTGGTCCTCCTAGCCCAGCATGGTCTCGAGGAAGAATCTCTCCACTTAGACATTCTAAATCAAGCTAAAACATGGACAACTCATCATGGTCAGTGGCAATCATAAGAACATGATTTCTCAGAAATTGGTCAGCTAACTCCAGCTCATTACCGCACTACATCCACATTAATATCATCTTGGATGAGTAAAAGAAAGCAAGTTCATCCACACATATCATGCAAGTGTTTTCACTTTTCCTATTGGACCTTTCATTGACACAGTTGATTGTGATATTACGACACTGGATTTTTCAATTTTGTCACATGCTCCATGCAAATCATACCAGTTACACAGAAGGGCACAGTATGATAGGTTTTTAAAAACTGTAAACTTCACCGGAATGGTAAAAGCTACCAAATAGCATCCTCCTCCTCAACCAAGTTGGAGGGCTATCAAGCAAATCAACCTTCACAAGTTGAGAACTCTATTGGGATCGCTTCTGCACAATGAATACTCCTTTGACATCAATGCTGACATCACCAACACTTCAAATGATGTTAGGCTTTTATTGCAGTCTTGCTTTGTAGTTCTAGTGGTCCTTGAATGAGTTACAGAATTTATACTCTTTTTATAATTGGCATGGTAAAGCTGATAGTGTACTTTCTCTGCAGCTGGATCTCTACACGATGAGAACATGGGCGAACAAAGTTTTGGAAAATGTGAATTCATTAGTTGGGAAATCGGCTTCACCTGATTATTTGCAGAAATTGACATATCTCTGTTGGAATCATCACCAAGCCATACAACATACTGATACAGTGAAAGCTTACACATTTGGTTCTCGTTATTTTGTGGAGGTAGACATTGTGCTGCCCAGTGATATGCCTTTAAAAGAGGCTCATGATGTTGGAGTAACGCTTCAGGAAAAACTAGAATCTCTTCCTAACATAGAGAGGGCTTATGTACATTTAGACTATGAATATAATCACAAACCCGAGCATGGAAAAAGTTACTCCTAGCTTTGCACTTTTAAGTTTCATATTTTGATTATAGAAACCACTTAATCCTTTCAAGTTTCGTAATGTATATAAAGCTCATTTCTATATAGACAAGAAATTTGAACTAATTTCGTCATGTTTGCATTGATGTTAAGGGAAATATCGAGATCCAAATTATTTATGCAAGGAACAGTCCAACGTATGTTGACTATAAAACTTGGCATCATAGATTCTCCTTGCAGATAAGTTTGAAATTTATTTAAAGATTTACAGATTCGGCATTTATGAAAGAAAATTTCTTTCTGATACCTTTGTGACTCTTATCGTCATAAAGGAGGCTGCAGACACATTGTGACTGATAACAGTTTCTGAACCTATTTCAACTGTTGTGAACCTCTTGCCTTAAATCTGACCTCTGCGGTCGAAGAAGTGGTGCAATTTAGATTTACATATTTAATAGTAGAATTAATATGATGAAAATTATATGGGGCGAAGTAAGTTCTAGTAAGAATAGTTTGGTGAAAATTCTGCAGGTCATTGTCTGTAAAAATATTTACATTAAAAGGCTAAAGGGTAGATAGAATTGTCTAAAATGGATGGAGTGAATTTGAGTTCTTTAGGCATTAACAATTCTGGTAAAGCTGTTTGTGATAACAATTCTGGTATAATTCTATCTTGCAATTGCTAGTCAACGATTTTAATGAAGTAGTGGAAATCAATGTAAACAACAAGAAGGGAAATGGATGCGAAAACTTCCGAAATCAAGCCCACATTGCTTCAGAGGATTATATTCAACCGGGTTGGACAGGGTAGCACAATAACCCTAGGAATTACATTGAACTTCTTAGTTTTGGGAAGCGATATATCATCTAACAAGTGAGCTTAATTATCAGAGATATTCACCAAAATCCAGAAAGCAGACAGAAGTTGAAAACGGGGCAGAACAAACCTGAATGGTTGCAATCCAAATATGGCAAAAAATAAAAGAATTAGTTGAAAATTTTGGTAGAGGAAGATGAATCCCTCCATGTTCACGAGTCCTTCCCTCTGCTATGCTTTTGGATCACTACATAGGAGCGTCGAACAACACCGAACGGACCAGAGAGGGTCGGCTCGCTCAGCCAGCAAGAAGATCGGTGTCCAGTGGCCAGCCACCTCTCCTAACCATTGAAAAAATTGGGGCGAATCACTATAACTCCTCATTTGGACCCTGTAAATCCAGGCGAATGCCATGGAAATTTGCTCCATAAGAAAAAAATCGGGGCGAATTTCATTTTTCCAGTGTTATGCGCCCTTTTTTTGGTGGGCTAATACTTAATAATTAATTATTTTTAAAATATTTATTGGGCTAACTTTATTAAACTATAGAAAATGGGTTTTATGTAAAAAATTCGCCCTATTAAAATTGAAAATCCCTTAAAATTCACCTTTGGGCTAAAATTCACCCCTAAAATTTTCCACTGGATAATATTGTAATTATGATTTGATCGAAGAGCTAGTTTGACTTGTTGTGACAGGAAGTAAATAGAATTGTAGGTGTACCTTATTGATGAGCCATAAATGAGGTATGATTTTGATTTATTTCAATTCATTTGGAGTCTAACGGAAACTATGTTCTTGGTACAGGAAAGCATGGAAAATTCCCTAGTTTGGGTGGTTGAAAATTCCCTGTTTGGGTGGTTGAAACTAGTTGTAAGAGTGTTAGCAGCAACATTGACAGGAATTGGAACATGCCACAATATGATGGTAGAGAATTCAAGAGCAGGGACATTGTGAGACACTGGTACCCAATAGCTTCCATTGATTTCCATGAGCATGCTATGACCGGTATGATGGTTTTGAGGTAGGGATATGCCTCAATTTTTCGACCTTTTGATGTGAGGAAATATTTCCAAGGGATGGATTCCTCGAGGGACTGTGTAGCATAGAAGGGGATGCCAACAAAACTTGGAAAGTGTGTGACTGCATGGAAGGGGTTGACTATATTTCCCGAGGGAGTATGTAGCAAAGAAGGGAAGGTCAGGGAATGAATTTGTTTTGGTCATTAGCATTTCCAGATGGAATCATAAGCACAATGGAAGTGTTCCCTGGAACAATGAGTCGATAATCGTTCACTAAGAGAACAAGTAGCACAAGTATCGTAGCATTGGACATTAGATGTAGACTTTTATTTTTGAAGTGGATTCGGGACTTCCTAGGAAGGAGGTGAATCTCGATACTACTTTTGAGGGTGGAGGTGTGAGCCTCTATATTCCCTTGTTGACTGATGCGGGCATCGTATCCTTTTATTTGTTGATTAGAGAAAATGTGCAATGTATGTATGTGGTTTTTATTATAAATACTGTAATGAGTTGTGTTATATAGCTCCATTAAATGGTATGATTGTCATGTTTTCAATAGTTTTCATTGTAAATACTGCAACGAGATGGGTTATAAAGCTCCATATGCAATATGTTTTGTTTTCAGTGGTTTGTTGGTCATAGGTTTCATAGAACACCGAGGATGGTGTTCCCCCAATGGGGAGGGGTTTATAACAACCCTTGGTTGATTTTCCATGTAAAAAAATATTAGACCAAGGTCACGGGACACATATTTCAAGTTGAATGGGGGGGGACATTATAGTAGGGATCACTTTTGGTTTATTTATGGACAAGGAAATTGGAAAAGGCATTGGAAAAAGCAAAGAGGCAATAATTGGCATTTATTTATGAGAAATAAATTAAAATAGGAGAAAAGTAAGGTGAAGAGACATAAATTTGCATGCAAGGGAAATTTTAGGAAAAATGAATGAAAATGAAGAAAATAGAAGCATCAATGATAAAAGGGCTTCAGAGAATCAATTGCTAGTGTTTTTTTTCAGTTTATCTTTGCTCTCTCACACTCTTGCACACTTAGAGCATTCTTGGAACATGTCTGGTGCACTCTAGTATTCACTTGGATTTGGAGAAAGAAGGAAAATGAAAAGTAGGAAGTGCAAGGAAATAGTTAGATCAAAAACTATAGTTGGATTTATTTGCAGGTCACAGGTTGAATGTGTGATTTTCTTGCTGATTTCTTGGATGCATGGTATATGCATGTGATTTTCTGGTTATGTGTTTTCATTGACATGGAGATTTTACTAGAGTGACAATGGTTTTATCGTTGCCTTTCCATTTCCTGGATAACCATGGTGTTGTGGGTTTTCCACTTGTAATTTTTTTATTGGTGCTCAGGTTCCCAATGGTTGTGGGTTGGAACAAACGCTCTGGAAGACCTTGAATAACTTGGGTTGAGTTACTAGTCTTGAAGCCTAGGTGTGGACAAACACTTTGGAGCCCTTGGTGGGTTGAATTACTAGTCCCTGGAGCTAGGTTGGAAAAACTCTTGGAGCCCTAGAATGTTGTGGGTTGAGTTACTAGTTCATGAGCCCTAGACAACTTGGGTAGAGACCGATATGGTTGGTCTTAGTGATTTATGGGCCATAGAGGTAGAATCACTATGGTTGAGGTGGTTTGGCCTATGGAAGCCCTGGATGGTTTTGTTTTGGTTTATTCAATGAGATCCCACATTCATGGTTGGAATATGGTGCACAGGTGATTGGCTGAAAGAGGTTTTTTTCATACCAATCTATGGTTGTGTGGTATGTGGAAGTCCCTGACTTAGTTGAAATTTTCATATGTTAATATGAGGAATTTTCTTATTGTGATTTATGAGGATTTTTAGTGATTATGTTGGTGATATTATGGTTGATTTGCCATAATTTCTATGTTGGTTATTTGTTGGTTTCATGATGTATGTTATCTATTTTTCTTGTCATGATTTGTTTAGATATCTAATGTTTGATGAATATATGGACTAATAAGTGTGTTGTGGCTATGTAGAGAGGGGATAGATCCTTCTTTGTGATTCTCAGATGAATCTCATACTCTTATGATCATATATGCATTCATGACCTGTATCTTACATGTTTTCCATATGTTTGATGAAATGTCTAGTGCATTTCTAGGCAATCCAGGTCCATTTTTTTAATTCAAAATTGAATTTTTAGCTTTTCCATCATGTTAAATATGATTCTGGAAAGTCTCAAGAGATTCTAGGCAGTGGTCTGGAGGCTGGCCTGAAAAGGTGACATAGATCCCGAGACCACATGCTCAAAACTGAATAATTTAGGTCATAATCATTAGCATCTAGGCTTATGATTGCGGTTGGAGCCTTGTAACTGAATGCATGCCTTGTTGTGGGTGTGGTTTTGGTGTTAGGGCTAAGAAACAAAGTTCCAGATCAAGTATTTACCACATGGGGTGTTTCTTCAATTCTTGGGAGATCTGTAATTGTTGTAGGATGTTTGTAAGTGTCGGTGTGTTGGACCCACTTCCTTAACTAGGACATTGGAGGTCGGGTCTTGTCATAGTGACACTTGTCTCATGTTTACCCTGGCGAGCTTGTGAAATTGGGTAAATGTGGGAGGAGGCGTTATACTTTCTAGTAAGTAGTAGAGTCCATAAATAAATTAAGGGTGGAGCCTCCTATAGGTATAAGACTACATAAAATTAATGTAACAAAGGGAGTAGGAGCTTCCCAACAAGTTGTAAATTGCAAAATAACAAATAGGTTGCAGCCTCCCTTTGCATCAAAACAACACCAAATTCATGGTTTTTCCCTTTATGGGTGTCCACTTAGATCTGGTGTCCACATGTGTTGCTTTTGTGTGTTGATTCATATGTTGTAGGTGAATGTTGTTGAAATATTAAATCTGTTGTTCATATAACGTTATGTTTCTCATTTAATAGTTCAGATAAATATTCAAAAGAAAATGAATAGCAAATTGATGTGCATGAATGCAATATAATGATTAACCCGCCCTCTCGGTATATTTAAGTTTCCAACAAGAAGGTTATTCTGAGTAGACTTCAACGCAAGGAAGAGAAGGAGATCACAAAACTCTTTCATATCAAGTTCCAGGTCAAGAAGACTAAGGTAGATACCCTATTAAATTCTAGTTTGGAAGTAAATCTCATAGCAGCTAATCTAGTTAACAAGCTTGGGTTGGAGGTTCATGATCATCCAAGCCCATACATGTTGGGGTGAATGAACAAGGATGAAGAAATCAAGGTTAGGAAATAGTGTAAGATAAATTTATAGTCAATGTAGAGTTTACCAATGAAGTTAAGATAGACTTAGTACCCCTTGATGTGTGTTGTGTATGTATATGAGGTATGTAATATTAATGTAGAGAACAAACTAGTACCACATGATCAATGATGGGAAATCCCACATCATTAATGCACATTAAGGTAAATTGAATATCACATTAAGTGGCAACCAAGTTAAGAAGTTGATTAGTTCCACTAAGAAATATGTGTTACTTTTATTAAGAGAGAATTAATCAGTTTATGAATAAATAAGGGAAAAGGCATCCTTGAAGGGACATACTAAAGAGAAAAAGCAATAGTTGGGGGAGATTCTATAAGACTTATCTTACCAATCACTAAGTCATGTTGTAGTCTTAAATTGTATTGTTCATTTACGATATTAGTAATATATCTTCAAGTGATGACTAACTAAGTTAAGATTTCCTAGCCTAGTCAATAATTTAAGGTAGATAAATTTCTTTCGAATTAATCACATCATTAGGATTTGGTCTTTCGAACCAACTAATGTGGTTCATCTTCAGGACAACGTGAAAAATCCAATCATTGCCCGGAATTAGTCGTTGAAAACTAGCCGTTAATGAATTAGTTAATTAGTGACAATATAAAAATTTTAATTAAAGATTTTAATTAATAAATATTATAATAAAATGGTTAAAATAATAATAATATAAAAGTTGTAATAAATATTTTAATACAATTTAAATTTTTGTTATGTTAAAAGAGTTTATTAATAAATATAATGCATAGGACAATACGTAATATATTGTAAGAAAATACATAGGATAATATATAAGAAAATATCAAGGGTGTAATAAAGAAAAATCAAGATAAAAGAAAAAGGATTAAAGGAAATTAATCCAAGATCAAGGATGAAAAAGAGGAAAGAAGGGAAATTAAACCCTAAAAAATAACAATCAAAGACCAAATTCCAAAGCAGCTAGACACTAGGGGGAAAAATCACCTAGAGAGAGATGGAATCTAGCTCTTACTTAATTTCCAACCATCATATTTGTTGACATTATTAGAATGTATTTCAATCTCAATGGCTTCCCTAAGCTTCATATGATGGAATTGGTCAACCTTAGCAATGAATTTGGATTCCTCAATGCATACATGGTGACACGATTTCTCTGCATGTTCTGCAAGAGTCGATGTGCAGGACCGATTGTGCCTAATGTCTACAGTGTGCTCCTGGATTCTCTGTCTAATGGATCGACCTGTTTCACCAATATAGGGAGTGTCATAGGAACAAGGAACCATGTAAACACCTTTCATGTCTTTTGGGTCGATAGGGTCATTGACAGATTCGAGAGAATTTCTAATAGTATACAGAGGTTTGAACAAAGAGGAGAAATTATTCCTTCTAAGGACATGGGAAATTTTATCTGTGGTCCCTTGGATAAATGGGAGATGAACCTTGGATACAGGGTCCTCCCTAGTATATTTTCCTTTTAATCCTTTATAGGATTTTTGAAAGGCCTTAAGGCCTTGATATTTACTATAACCATTATTCTAAAAAATGTCAAGAAGATGGGATTTATCTAACTCCAAGTGGTTGTCGTTAGATATTCTTACAGCACGGGTAGCAATAGTGCAAAGAACACCAATTTTTTGAGCAGGAAAATGATGAGAATCAGCATGAAGATATTGTTCTGTGTGAGTTTTCTTGCGAAAAAATTAGTGAGAAATGGAACCATCATCCATTCTAGAGAGAAGGATCATTAGGGGAATTTTGAGGTCTAAAATGGGCCTCCTAAGAAAAATTTACAACCAAAATAAAATTTATAAGAAACAATAGGATTCAAGATGATGATGTCAAACATGGGGGATGATTCACCATTTTTTAAGTAAAAGGTAAAAAGATTAAAAAATAATAAAATAATAAAACTACTTTTTCAACTCGTATTTTCAACTTATCTCCCAAAGTTTTTACTCAAATTTAGAGCGAGAGTACTCGTTGGATGCAAAATTTAATTCCTCATCCAAGGAGTACCCATGTTCCATACTTTCGATGGACCCTGCTACGCAAAAAATGAGAAATACATGAAAACACGTGATTGCAATAACGTTTTTCATGTATTTCTCATTTTTCATGTAGCAGGGTCCATCAAAAGTATGCAACATGTGTACTCCTTGGATAAAGAATTAAATTTTGCATCCAATGAGTACTCCCTCGAAATTTGAGTAAAACCTTTGGGAGATAAGTTGAAAATACGCGCTGAAAAAGTAGTTTTTTCTTTTTTCCCTCTAAAATTTGATGATGTCATCAAATCTTATTTCATTATTTCCACTATTATTTTATAATTTCCTTAGGAGGCCCATTTTAGACCTCAAAATTCCCCTAATGATCCAAGAAGGACAGAAAACCATCCACCTCCACTTCCATTGTGAATTTGATGGAGTCTAACAGGGAATTCAGGTGTCCAAGAAACATATCTCACTTCTCGCGACCATGGGGTCTAGATGGAAAATGTCATCCATGAACCTCTTCCACTTCCTAGGTGTTAGGATCTAAATAAACTCTTTCTATGATGTGGCATCACCTAATGTATTATATTTTTGTATCATTTATTTATATGAATATAAGATGATATGGCTAGTTATTATTTTTCGTCATATTGTTGTTCATGTGTTGTGTTCCATTTATTAACATTGTATTAGAGCCCCATAGTTCTTAATGGTTTGATGTCTCCATGGTAGTTTTCCATGGAAGGTGATGAATTCAAATTCTATGGTAATGTTTCATATGAGAACATTGATAGACAAATGAAGAATATATATGGTGCAAAAGAGATAACTAGCATTGAAAATGCACGCAAAGGAGGAAGGAAATCATTGAAGGGGGAATTGATTGATTTTGGAGTGTTGTTGGTAAAATTTAGATTTATCTTTCAATATTTATCTATTTTGAGTTATTTCAATTGTGTTGGAAACAAGATTCAGATATGCAATTCATCTCTAATTTTATGATATTCATCTCGTAAGAACCAGGTTTTGTATAATAATTAGGTATGCAGCCATTAAAATCAAATTACAACCATTAAATAAAACTAAATAGAGCATACAATATAGCATTGGAAAGTATTTTATATATCTATCAAATCCCTCTCAAGATTGTCTAGAAAAAATAGTGTTTAAGAAAAATATCTAGTTGAAATAATTTACCCAAAGAGGAAAAACAGATGCAACAAGTAAAAAATGTTTTTTTCTCAAAATAGAAGTTGTCATTTTACAAGATATTAATTTCAAATAAAAAATCACGATTTTTATTGAAGTGTGTATATTTATTTTTTTATTACATTCTTGAATAGTGAGATCACTCTCAAAAATCTAGTCCCTAATGTCCAAACTCTATCTGTAACACCCTCCTCACACATCTACCCAAATAATCAACCAACCAGGGTAAACATGTGACGAATATTTACTATGGTATGATTCAACTACCTATGTGTCAGTTAAGGAAGTGGAATCAACGAAACATAACAAGCAAGATCTTCTGCACATGCTACAATGTTATGCAACCAGCTCACAAAATAGAAGAAAAGATAGACCGAGGACTTAGAAATCAGCCTCTTTGAGGGGGGAACCTCATTCACATTAGATAAATGAACAATTCTTGAATGATACATTTGAAAAAACCTACTTTATATATAGGATTCTAAGGGGTCACAATATAATGAGAGCCTACATAACAATAATAATGTGAGGGCACAAAAATAACAATATTGGGCTTCTATGGGGCACAATAATATCAATATGGGGACTACATCAACACAACAATAATAATAAGGGGGCTACATTAACAATAACAATAAGGGGCTACACTAGTATTATAGGGACCTAACATGCCCCTCTCCTTAAAATAAGTGTTGTCCTCAATGCTTGAGTAGTTTTGTATGCTTCTATATAAAATTCTCATCCTCCCATGTGGAATCTTCAACGGGTAAGTTCTTCCACTTGATGAAATACTCTGAAAATGATTGATTTCGTAGTTGTCGAGTTCTTGTTTTCGTGACTGATTTAGGTTCCAATATGATTTTTCCTTCCTCGTCAAGTTCTGGAAATATCGTTTGAACTAGGCGTTTTTCACCTATAACCTTCTTTAAGCGTGAAACATGGAAAATTGGGTGCACTCAAGAAGATGCATGAAACTCCAACTTGTATGCCATAGTACCAATATTTTGAAATAATTTGAAATGACCATAGTACTTTGGTGATAATTTATTATACTTCTTAGCTTGCTTGAGGGACATTTATTTATATGGTTGTAGCTGAAAAGATACCCTGTCGCCTACATCAAAAATTCTTTTGCTGTGATGTTTGTATGCCTATTATTTCATTCAATTTTGTGCCAAAGTTAGGTTATCCTTTAAGAGTTGGAGAACTTGTTTTTGATGCTCAATGTGATATTCCACTGCTTGAATCTTATAATTTTATCTTAAAGATTATGTGATGGAAGGTGGATGATATCTATAAAGTGCCATAAATGGGGTCATTTTTGTTGCAATGTGGAAGGAAGTGTTATACCACCATTCATCCAGAGGTAACCACTTTACCCATTAGATACAATGCAACAAAGATACCCTTCCAAAAAAAAATTCACTATCTTAGTTTCCACATCAAATTGAGGGTGATAAGATGAGCTATGATTTAGTTCAGTACCAAGAAAAGAAAATAATTCCATCCAAAAATATCTAGTGAAAATGGGATCTCAACCGCTTACAATAATCTTTGGGTTTCCATATAGCTTTTGAATTGTTTCCATAAATGTAGTAGCAACTGTATCAGATTTAAATGGATGAGATAATGCACAAAGTGTGCTTACTTGGTAAGCCTATCAACTACCACCATGATGAAACTCTTTCCTTCAGACTTGGGTAAACCTGTGGTAAAATCCATTGAAACCTCCTCCCAACGTTTACTTGGAATGGATAAAGGTTCTAGCCGGCCTGTGGTCTTAATTTTCTCAACTTTATTTTGGTAGACTAAACATTCTGCCACAAACTTTTAAATATTAGATTTAAGGCCAACCCAAAAAATTATTTCTTAACCCTGTGGTAAGTTTTTAAAAATTATGAGTTTCCTCCTAAGGGAGAGATGTGCAATTCCAAAATAATATTTTGTTTTAGTTGGAAATTATTACAAAGATATAAGCTAAATGTATCAGATGTACTAGGATCTTGCTACAACTTTTGAATGAGTGTCCACATTTCTTCGTCATTCTTCCATTCCTCCCTTGCTTCGATTATCCAATCTGGTTTGATCATAGAAATGGAACAAAGAAATGCTTCCACATCCTTATCCTTTCTTGAGAGTGCATCTGCAACAACATTTAGCTTCCCCTTTTTGTAGATGATTTCAAAGTCATAACGCAACATCTTTGTGACCCATTTTTTTTGCTCTTCTGAACATAGTCTTTGTTCCAAAAATTATTTAAGGCTATCATGATATGTTTTTACCTTGAAGTGTCTTCCCATTAGGTAAGGTCACCATTTCTTTAGTGCATGTATTATTGCCAACATTTTCTTCTCATAGGTTTCTGTAAATACTTTCCTTTGATTAGACGGATTTCAAAAGCAATGGGTCTTCCTTATTACATTAAAACAACACCAATTCCATTTCCTAAGGCATCACATTCCACAATAAAGGTTTTTGTGAAGTTTGGCGTAGCTAAGACTAGTGTGCAGCACATTATTGCCTCTTTAAGATGTTCAAAGCCCTTAGCTGCTTTTGGATTCCAAGAAAATGAATCTTTCTTCAGTAATGTTGTTAGATTTGCTGCTATTCTCCCATAATTATTAACAAACTTGCGATAGTACCCTATTAACTTGAGAAATCCTCGCAGATGCTTTATTGTTGTGGGTATTTTTCATTCCTTAATGGCTTTAATTTTGTTAGGGTCTACTTTTTTTAATAAATAAATAAAAAAAAAACTTTTTATTAAGCACATAAAAAAGTTACATCGTATATGCATTGAGCATTCCATATGTGATAATATCACCCATGAGGGCAACAATACTAAATGACCAAGTAATTCTCCTGCGTACATACACAATTCAGTAAAACAACACTATAAAGTGTCACAATCTAGCCAAAAAACATAGGCCACCTGTCAAAATTTTCCAAGAAAACCTAGGTCTCCCCAGAGGTGAAAACAACCCATAAAACCATGAAGCTATATCTTATGACACATATGTAAACAAAAATCAGATAAAACCCACAATTTAAATACATAGAAACTCCAGAGAGTATACATCATGTGCTAGAGGAAAGTAAAATGCCATCAAAATGACCAAACACCCTACTGATAGGGTCTATTGTTTGACACATGGACAACAACATCATATGTTTTGGTTATGTGCCACGCGTCCAAATCTTGGTGAATGCCCTCCTTAGATAGGAGGTCAGCTGCAATGTTATGTTCCCTATAAATATGGCATACAATAATGAGTTCAAATGATAATTTTAGTAAATGTATTTCTTTAAGGATATGAATCAACACATAATTTTGACATCTGTGTGAACTGTTGAACCAACTTATGACAGTCACAGAATCACCAAAAATTTGAACTGAGCCAATTCCTAAGTGGATGAGCCAACATAAGAGAAGTTTTAGTGTAAGTAATTATGAATAGTTGTTTGTGCATGTAACAAGTCCCACATAATATTTTAATGAGTTGTTAAGATTTATGTGTATAACCATACCAAAGCCGCATATGTTATGATCATTCGATGCCCAATCAAAATAAGCCCACGGGATGTCATGATTTATCTATTCTGTGCTAATATTCCTTATTTGTTTAGTCTATTTAGTAGATCGAAGTGCATTCAAAATCAATCACTGAGGGAGAGGAGGATGAGTCCTTAAAGATACATTTATTTCTTGCAATCCAAATGCCCCATGAAATTATTAAAGGAATATTTCTGTTGTTTTCATCTGTATTTAAATTCCACCAGTTTTTCCATGCATCCCCACAATTTTCTTCATCACATGAAGGGTTAATGTTTAAAAGAGACAGAGTAAATTCCCATAATTTTTTAGAGAAACGACTATCAAGGAATAAATGATCAGAAGTTTTATTTGTGTCCTTACAAAGTATACACCAACCTAGACCATGAATATTCCTCCATTTAAGAAAATCCTAGGAAGGCACTTGTTTCCTTAAGATACACCAGAAAAACAATCTTGTTTTTCTTGGGATGCTCAACTTCCAAAGAGGCTTGTTCCACCATTCCTTAGCCCCCCATCCCCTTTCCTTCATCAAGAGTTAGGGTCTACCTTAACACCCTCATGAGATACAATATGACCGATATGTTCCACCTCTTGTACCTCAAAGAAATAATTGGATGTTTTTGCATATAATTTTTTCTCCTCCAATAGTTTGAGCACCCTATCAGCATGTTGAACAGGATCCTTCCAATACTTTTTGTAGATCAGTATATCATCAAAAAATACTAACACAATTTTTATAAGGGTTTGAAAATGTAATTCATCAACCCTTGAAATGGAGATGGTGCATTGGTAAGGACAAAAGGCATGACCAAAAATTCATAATGACCCTTATGAGTTATAAATGTTTTTTTCAAGATGTCTTCAGTATTAATTCTAATTTGATGATATCCTGAATGAAGATCCAACTTGGTGAAGTAAATTTCTCCATGTAATTCATCCAATAATTCATCAATGACAGTAATGGGTTTAATAGTGAGCTTGTTGATATCCCTATAATCCAGACACATGCACCATGATCCATCCTTCTTATGCACCAATACTACAAGAGCAAAGAAATAACTTTGACTAGGTTGAATTATGTCGGCCTCTAGAATTTATGTAATCATATATTCAATTTCGATCCTTTGGGCATAGGGATATTTGTAAGGCCTTATGTTTGGAGCAACACTTCCCGAAATCAAAGGAATAGCATGATCATGATCACGAATAGGTGGGAGGCCTTTGGGAGTCTTAAATACATTGGAATGATTGTCCAATAATTTTTGGAGATCTGGAGAAATAGATGATTTCAATGTTTGAAACTTTAGTGAACATAATTGTGCAATTACGCCTAGTTGTTATTTCTTTAGAAGCTTTGTCATTCCATTAGAGTTAATTATCTTTCATGGTTTCCCTATGATACCCCTTAATTCAACTTCCTTTCCTTCCAAAAAAAATTCAAGAAAAGTTCTTGAAAATTAAAATCTATGGTGCCTAAAGATTGTAACCATTGAACTCCTAGTACAACATCAACACCACCCATTGGAATGGAAAGCATTGGGCTATTCAATACATATTCCCCCATGGTTAGCTTGATATTATGTCACTTTTTGGAGAAACTTATAGTTCCTCCATTTGCAACCATCACTTGACACTATGCTGTTGGATATGGGAAGGAATTCAATTCCTTGGCTATCTTACAATGAATAAAATTATGGGTACTACCTAAATCAATCAACACTATTACCTTTTTCTTCTTGATATGTCCTTCTATCTTAAGAGTTTGAGGAGTGGTAATTCCTGCTAATGCATTACAAGGTGTGGTAGGATTCATTTCTTCTTTCTCTAAGGTTGGTCCCTAGTGTATATCCTCTTATTTTGAAGTTTCTTGTTCATTTTCTTCCTCCTCTTCACAATCTATGTAAAATAATTTCTTCTTCGCACACTTATGACATTTAGTGTATTTGATATCACAACTGTAACAAATCAATTTTTCTATTTTTTCTTCCAATTGTTGTGGTGTCAACCTTGTAGGTTGTGGAGGGCTAGGAGCAGCAACACTTCCATCTTTATAGTTATGGGTGGTAGCCTTCCTTGTTGCCATAATTTTTCTTTCACATTTTCTTGCTAACCTGAATTCCTTCTCCAATGAATCAGGTTCCCAAAGATGAACCTCTTGTTGGATTTTATCCTTTAAACTCCCTATGAAGACATCAATAGTATGCTCCTCTGGAATATTATTTACCCTTATGTTCAATTTTTGAAATTCCTCAATGTGTTCCACCATTGAACACTTTTGTTTTAGATTTATCAATTGGCTAAAGAAGGTGTTGTTTTTTGTTTCCTCATGTTGTACTATACAACACCCCCCATTTATTTTCACTAAATGGGGACCCTTTAAAATAAATATGAAATTTATTTGTTTGATTTTATCTTAGCCTAAGTCAAAAAACTTTAGGAAATAAAGTTTTTTCCCTTTTCGCTTTGATTCTTAGAACTCATCACAAATCGCATAGCTTGCAAGCCTAACAACTTAAAAACATATTAAGTGTTGCGAGCTGCGATATGTGCTAAACCTTTTTCAAAACTCCTGTCACAAAAGATTTAAACATCGCTTTAAAAAGAAATCGCATCACACCTTGTAAAACGATCAACTTATAACAATTCGGTAAGAGTCGCGATGAGCCAGACCCGACGATTTAATAAAGAAACAATCATAAAAAATCAAATGTCTGATAAAGTGCACTTCGCATTTCGTAGAGAATAACCAAATGCAAGTTTTATTACTATATGGAAATTGCGATCTGCGATTTTCTGCATATCACATTTCGAGAAATTCATCGATAACGGAAAACATAACTAATAGAAATAGTTTTGAGTTGAGATATGCGATATTGATAGTTATTTCTCAAGTGTACGAAATAATTCATATCTAATCAACTAGATATAAGATCTAATGTCTTAAATTGATCAAATATACATTTCACGTAAAGGTGTGTAAGAGATTTGATTGGAAGAATTATGGGTAATTAACGACATTTAATGGGAGTAAGGTTTCAAATATTCATATCTAATTCGAGCATGTTTTGAATAATTGAACACCGTATTTGTGATTATATCGCTTTAACTCTATCCTTCTCTCCATTTACCTCAGATCTGAAGTTTTCTTTGTTCACTTGAATTTAGGAAACCGCTTAACGGAGCAAGGATAATAGGGATGAACAAGAAAAGCAAGGAAATTTCCCAAGCATCATCTACTGAAGACTCAGATATGTATGCCTTATTTTCAGATACCACCTGCAACAAGGATTGTGGCAGTTCCTTGTGGGAGGCAATGTACTGATTCTTCGAGAATGAACAGCCAAGGGTAATAACCAAAATTTCTACAACAGGCACGTCAGTTTCTTCAGACCCGTCTTAATTTGATGTTGTGTACTCATTCCTTCATAAAGTAGCAACGAGGCCGAAGATTCTTCCCTATACAAATATGGTTAAGTGGGTAATTGACCACTTAAACATAGAATATAGGACATTTAAGAATTAAAAGGATGAGAATATTGGTTCATTCATGGCAGAAGATTTGAGGACAATGTATCACTTACCCCTCCCGCAGCAGAACTATGACAAAGCTTTTGTTCAAAGATTTAAAAAGAAACATCCAAACCTGATGAAAGTTATAAAGGAATGGAAGGATGACCATGGCAAGATGAAACAGGACAAAATTGGTATGTACTCGATAACACAAATTCCTTCCCCTTATTGCTATGCTACTGGATTTTTGTGTAGATTATTTGCAAAGCCTAATACTACTAGGTTTTCTGTAGTCTGGGTCCCATTAATTGACGCAATCGTCAATTCTTTAATTTTAAGTTGGGAAAATATCATGTCTGATAATTTGGCCAGAAATATCATGGAATATAGAAGTAAGAAAAGTGTTTCCTCTAGGGAAATGCCCCCCTTTTACATGAGTGCCTATGTCATGGATGCAATTTGCTTTTGTTCAAGTTTTCATACCATGGGATGGAAGTGGACGACCCAAGACCCCACTCAAATCCACATTTACCACAGAGCCCTTTGGGAGTTATATTTTCATCTACATTTTTACAAAAATTTGCCATAGAGTCATACTACCTATGCACCAGATTATATTCAATGAGAAAGCCCCTAGGATTTCAAAAGAGGCTAGTATAGACATTTTTCCTATTTCCAGATGGTTTGCTGAAGAAATTTTCACCTATGTCAGAGTTTTCGAGAGTTATGCTTCTCCCCACATCCTGCCGTATTATGTTCCTGACAAGCTACTTGCTAGATAAATTGCTTACCAACTTGTAGTAAATGGTATTTCGAAGCAACTCGAAGATGTCAAGAAGGCCATTTCGCCTAATTTCCCTTTGCAGTGCGGTACTTTTTCACTTTTTGATATTGGTCATATCTTTAAGGAAGTTTCAAATGTTAATTTATTGAATTATGATGTAATTCCAAAATGACCATATGACCCCAATGATGTGATTGAAAATTCTACCACAAAGTTTAAATTGAGGCCTTTTCTGAAAGAGATGGAAAGATTTGATGATTTCTTTCAAGGCATTGAAAATTTTAAAGATGTACTAAAAATTGCATCGAGTCATCTCAATCAAGATGACTTTGAAGCATTCCAAGCATACATAAATAAGAGATTGGAAAGGATTCCTTTGGATTTATTTACTATTGAATATGTCAACAGACCAACTCCAAGTATTAGCTTGGATAATGAAGCTAAAGACATGTCTAAAGACGAGTCAGGGCAATCAGAACATAATTCTCAGAATTCAAATCATTTTGATAATGAATCCGAAAATAGAAATGAGAGCCCAGAAAAAGTATTTGATAAAGTAATCGAAGAGATTGAAATGTAAGAGAAAGTAGGAATTAATGGAATTGGATCGTCTTCCAAAGAAATTTAGCATAGCCGAAATACACCTAATCAGGGAGAAAAATCTCAGCCAAAGGATTTGAAGAATGAATGGGATAAGTTTTCTAAGGCACTGCAAACGTCACAACCAAATCCTAATACTGATCAATATACCAGTTTTGAGATGTCGGCACATTCTCAAAAATTAGTGGAAACTGCAACTTCGCTACAACAGGTACCTGAAACTCATGATTAAGAGATCATTTCGGCCTACCCTACAGAGCAAATAGTTTTATAAATTGAAGAAATTCCTTCACTAGATGTCTTCTACAGTCCTAGTCATAAGGGTGTAGTCAAGAGAAGAAAAAAGAGAGGAATGGATGATACAGTTTCAAATCTCACAAATGAATCTGTTGACATTCTATGGAAGGATCCCTTAGCTGATCCTACTGAACATTTAATTAAGCTATCACAGTTTGCAAGAGCATATGCTACTGCCACTATTGACAAGGCTATTGAAGTTCAACTATTATTGAAGCAAAGAGAAGACAAAATACAAGATTTAGAAAGACTGCTAGAGCAATAAAAGCTTAAATCCAGCAGACAAATGGAATTGAAAATGTCTCAGTTTCAAAAGGATTTTGAAATATTAACTTTGCAGCATCAGGTGCAACTTACTGAAAAGAAAACGCAATTGGAATTAGCAATAAAAAAATTTAAAAGCCAGCCACAGGTAGAGCAATTCATAAGAGAAGCATTGGAAATGAATGCAAAGTTAAAGCAGCAACAAGAAGTATTTTTCCAACAAGCTTCAATCACTAGTTCTTATTATGATTCAAGTGAAATCCTTATCCAACAATTGGCTATCACGAAACTTGAGTGTGAGAAAATGGAGAAGAAAATTAATGAATTCATTCAATGGCAAGCATCGAACTCAAGAAAGGAAGCTAATCTACCCCAGGTAGATAAATTTCACCATGAAATTTTATTTAAAGATTGGGAATCACGGCTAAGACAAGCAGACAAAGCAGCAGCAAAAGCATCAAGGTTAACAAAGGAAATTACTAAATCTCTTTGTGAAGAGCTTTTGAAAGATGAGCTTATCAAAGAGTCCACATCTGAAGTGCTTTCAGAAATCAAGCCATTAGAAGCACAGTGGAAAAAAAAAACAGAAATGCAGGAAGAAATGATTAAAAAAGTAAATAAGTTTGATCAAGAAAAATTTTGGATTTTTTTGATCAAACCTTATCATCAGTACCAACCTGCAATCATTAACTAATTCAACAAAAAGGTCGTAGCCAGCACTTTCAAATGCAGTATTCAAGGGTCGGTTCAGATCAAGAATTTTGCAGCCATCTCAACTTAAACCCATACTAGATATTTGTCAACTTCGGGATCAATTCCAAAAGGAGGATCTGAAATCATAGTTATGTTGTTACTTTATCTTTCTAGATTGTAGTTGAAGTTTGCTCTTTACGAGGATGGTTGTTTGAAACCTCCTCTATTTTTATGTAATAATCTATTTTTAAACATATTTTAATTTAGACTTTAAACCCTTCTCATGCATTTAGAGAAGGGTCCAGAAATTTGTCAAAAAAAAATTGTAAATAAAGCACTTTTGTAAGTTTGTAAATGCTTTGATGGATTAATGGAACAGAGTCTATTATCTTTTGACATTTGAAGTTGTTTAACTGGTGTTGCACTATTGTACTCTTTAAATTTCTTGAAAGTGAAGAGGAGAATAAAATCTACTATAAGTTTATATGAGTAGGACTTCGTATATATGGTACTTCTATTCATTTGTATTAAGTTTTTGCCTTCTAGATTAACGGTTATCTTTTTATTTGCATTATATATTTGTATTGTTATTATAAATGAATGTTAAATACACTTATGTACTAATATTTGTCTATGATTTCTTATTTGATATATAATCACACATATGAATGTGATACACTTTTCAAAATTATTTTAATCAAACTATTTTGTTAAAAGAATCATATTTACATAATTTTCATCTCTTTCAACTGTTAAATAATCTTCATTACTAATAGTTGGAGGATATATTTTAAGATCACATAAAGGAAGAAACACCCTGGGTATATATTAGAATAGATAAGTGTTAGATAAATGCATGTGATATATTGAAATCATTTCCCATTGCATGTTGTATAAACAAAACTCACCCCAAAATCATCCTTATTGGGAAATTGGTCCCTTCATCCCCAATCGGAGCCACCACACCAAACGGAAAAGAACTTGCTCTAAGGTCTGGACTGGGTGGTTTTCCCCCATGTTGTGGCAACATAATTCTGAGGCCCCAACATTTTGGCGCTAGAAGGAGGGTCAATTGTGAATGGCAAGAAGATCTAATCAATATAAAAGTCAATCTAAGAGTCTCTCTCCCTCTAGATCCCCTTCAAATTCTAGAACATTAGCTAGATCTAAATTTTTAAGATCTGAAGTTGAACATCCTTCTCCTAAGTCTCCTAGTGATACTCAAGCCATACTATCTCCTGATTTTCATCAAAATTCCCTTGAAGTTCGGTATTTGATATAAAAGTTAGAGAGAGTATCCATTTTTGCTGAAAATTCTGAAGCTTATCGATCATCTGATATTAGTGTTTCATCCTCTTTACAACCCACAATAATATTAACTCGATTAGAAACTCAAAAGACAAGAATTCCTCCTTTTGAATTTCCCATCCATACTTCTCGAAGGAAGATAAATAGGACTGAATCAGAGTCAATCACCAGCGAGGTCTTATCTAATAATCCACCCCATTCACCTCCATTACCTACACTCACTTCCACAACTTCCATTCCAACAATCAGTGTTACTATAACTAGTTCCAGTACTCAGACTACTATTCCTTCAATTAGTTCTAGCACTCAGCCTGCCTCTTTTTCAACTCAAATTCAATCCATCACATCCACCCAAGGTCCAATGGCAGGCAAAGTACCTCCACAAAATGTACAACCATGGAACAATACAGGGGATGTAAAAATGCCTGCCCCTCTTCATCCTCTCCCAAAATACCATGAAAGATGGTTACCTAAATTTAATGCTGATGATGGTCTTCTAGCTGAATAACACATTCATAATTACATGTTAGCCATTAATTTAAAAAAGGTATTTGAAGAATATTGTGTTGTAATATTATTTCCATATACTCTCATAGGATCTACAGGATCTTGGTATTTTTCATTACCTGCCCGCTATATAACTAGATGGAATATGTTCGAAGAAAAACTTTTAGCTAAGTTTGGAGATGACAAAACAATTGTATCGCTCATCAATGATTTATCAAATATGAAGGCTAAAACAAGGGAGAAAATAAAATATTTTAATTCAAGATTTAATAAATTTCTCAATAAAATTCCTGCTACAGTTGTTCCTGGTGCAGAAGTTCAAATTGAGTGGTATATTTCGTCTCTCCCATCTAATATGGCCATTTTTGTTGATAGAGAAAAACTGCCTACATTAGCAGAAAATATGAAGGAATCTTTATCTATAGAGAAACACATAATCTCTCTTGAAAATAAGAATTCCCAAGAAGATAGGAAATCAAAGAAAGTATCCTTCAAATATGATTCAAAAAAGAAGCCATCCAAAGACCCTTTTGATGTAGAAGGTCTTCAGAAAGTTTTAAATACTATGACAAGTGAAATGGCAGATATCAAGAAACAAGTTGCTGAAAGTTCTAGCACAAAAAAGAATTTCAAACTCTTTAATAAAAATCAGTCTTCTAATTCTCAACTGCTGAATATCATATCTAATGTTGAGTCTGATCAAGATACAGATGAAGAGCAAACAAAAGAAGAAGAAACTGAAGTAGAAGAAGAATTTGAACTAAATGGAATGTGGGATTTTATCCTATCAAATGAGGAACAACAAGAAGCTTTACCTGTGAGTACAAGGAGAAAAAATACTACTGAAGCAACACAACCAAATCAAAAATAGAATAATTCAACACCTGCTAAAGATAAAACAGTAAGTAAAAATTCTACATCTAAGACTACATAAACAAACCCTGCTACTTCAGATGTTCCACCTACATCAAAGACAATGGTAGTCTTCGACACTATTGAGTATAATGTAGTTGAGGATATGAAAAAGGCCACGGGAAATATTTCAATTCACAAACTTACTATGTTAAAGAAACAGCAGAAAATATTACTTAGATATTTAAATGCAGTTCCTGCTTCAGCCTTACGTGCCCTAGTAGTATTCCAAGTTGCTAATCAAATGGGTAAACCTCCTTCTCCTTCAACTAAAATAGATGCTACATATTTGATTATGATAGGTGACCGATCCATCTCTCATACTCCTCCATTTATTTTAACCTATGATATCTATAATAAAAATGTCCATAATTTTTTAATAGACTCAGGGGCTTCCTCTAATATCATACCAAAATTAGTATGTGCTAAATTGAACATAACTCCTAAGAGCTCCCCTGTTCATATAGTACAACTTGATAGAACTAAAGTAGAGGTTGTAGGAGAAATAAATTCTATCTCTATCAGATTATCATCAAACCCTAAAGTTGCTCAGATAATTGATATATTGGTGGTTGATATTCCTGAGTTTTATGGTTTAATGTTAAGTAGAGATTGGTCTGAAAAACTTCATGGATATTTTGCAATAGACTAGTCACATATGTGGCTACCACACAATGGAAAGCCAAATAAAATCTGGGTAGATCGAGAGAAATTCATTAAGCATACAGTCACTGATCTTGAAGGGATAAATGAGCCAATAGCATTCAATAATAATATTATTGGAAACTACTCGGCATAATCAATTCTTGGAAATTTTAATGCTCAACCATCACCCTTTTTCGATAATGCAGTTATCTCTCAAATCGATAATTTTTCCCAGACAGTCACTTCGAAATGTAAAAATTTTGTAGATAAACCAGTACTTAATTCTTTATTTTGGATTCTTTATTTTGATGGCTCTAAATCAGAAGATCATGTAGGGGCTAGCTATATTTTAATAAGCCCAGAAGGAGAAAAAACCATGTTATCCTGTAGACTTGAATTTGATTGCACAAACAATATAGCAGAATACGAAGCATTAATCCAAGGTTTGTACAAAGCAATTGATCTCGACATCAAATATTGAAATTCCTAGGAGATTCGGAAATCATTGTTAAACAGGTAAGAAATACCATTCATTGTCATTCTGGACATTTAAAGCATTACAAATCATTAGTCCAAGAATTGACCATTCATTTTTTAGCTTTCAATGTTTCTTCCATACCTAGAATACAAAATGTTAGTGCAGATTTATTGGCTAATGTAGCATCGAAATTAATTCCATCTCAAGAATTTAGTCCCAATAGATCTTCCATTGAATTAATATTTAGACCATATGTTCCTGAAAATATTACCAATTGGAGAGTATTTAATAATGATTTAGATATCGTAGATTTCCTTACATTTGAAGGATCTTATGATCATCAAATTTTTTATTAAAATGAACATGACACTCAGATAAAGGATGAACAAGATGAAAATCCAATTCCTAAGTGAGTTTTCAAATTAGAATACCTTTATGATATAAAAGATAGGTTTAAAAGAGTTACTAACTCTAAAACTCAAAGTTCTACCTTAAGATTTGAGTTAGTAAATCTTGGAACTGATGATAAACCTCAAAATGTCAATTTAGGTCTTGGTTTATCTTCTGATGAAATATTATCATTTTTCAAGTTATTAAGGATGTACAAAAGTGTTTTTGCTTGGGATTACACTGATCTTAAAACATATTACACTTATGTTATTCAACACACTATTCCTATGATTTTAGATGAGAAACATATACAGCAAATGTTGAGGAAAATTCACCCGAATCTTGAAAATCAAATCAAAACAAACTTGAATAAACTCCTCAAAGAAAAGATCATATTTCCAGTTAGACATTATGAGTGGGTTTCAAATTTGTTTCATGTCAGGAAGAAAAATGGTGATATTAGGATTTGTATTGATTTTAGGAATTTAGGCAAAGCATGTCAAAAGGACAATTTTTCATTACCAACCATGGAACAAGTACTGCAAACAGTATCTGGTTCCGAACTTATTTCTTTCCTAGATGGATTTTCAGGATATAACCAAATACTCGTACATCCATATGACAGATTAAAGACTACATTCAGGACTAAGTGGGGAACTTACGCCTATCAAAAGATGCCATTTGGGTTAATTAATGCAGGTGCCACTTTTCAAAGAGCCATGGACACAGATTTTAGAGGACTCATCAACAAATCAATGGATATTTATCTAGATGATATTACAGTGTCTTCTAGACAAACAACCAATCATGTGAATGACCTAAAGCAAGTCTTTAAGCGATGTAAAAATTATGGAATTTCATTAAACCCAAAAAAGTCATATTTTTCTTTAGATGAAGGAAAACTTTTAGGATTCATGGTGTCAAAAAGATGTATCTATATTGATCCTGAAAGAATTGAAGAGATTAAAATAATTCCTTTCCCTCATAAAAAGAAAACTATGCTGTCGTTTCTTGGACAGATAAATTTTGTAAAAATATTTGTCCCTGACTTTTCGCAAATAGTTTTTCCATTGCAAACCATGATTAAGAAAAATTCAGTGTTTAAATGGGGACATAATGAAATAGAAGCAAGTTGATTTAATCAAACAATCCATTATCAATGCTCCATTCCTTACTACCCCCAATTTTCTTAATCCTTTTACTTTATACACCTTCTCATCAGATACATCTTACGCTGTTGTTCTAACACAGCTTAATAACCAACAAATTGAAGCACCAATATCATTTTTTAGTTCCAATTTACAAGTCGCGAAACTAAATTATTCATCTATTGAGAAAAAAACATTTGTTGTCTTTAAAGCTATAAAGCATTTTTTACCATTTCTCCTTAAAATTCACACCAAAATAATAGTTCCATTATCTGCAGTGAGACAACTATTGATGCAAAGAGAATTAGGAGATAAAAGGGCTAACTAGGTTACTGCTTTACAAGAATATGATGTAGAAATTAGACCTTCCAAAATTGTTAGAGGTCAAGGTTTTTGCAGAATGCTAACAGTTGCATCCCATTTATCATCAGAGGCAGATTCAGGTAATAATGTGATATTTGGTAAGCCTCAATGATGTGTAATCTCAATACGTTGATCTCAAGTTTTATTGAAAGATGGATATGCCCCAACCCAACTTAGTTATAAAAAAAAACGTGCTTTGAGATTAAAGTCAAGAAATATGAAATAATCAATGACGTAGTGTATAGAAGAAACTTTGATTCTATGTTATTAAGATGCTTAGAGAAAACTGAAGCAGAGAAAGTTTTGCAGGAACTCCATGATGGACCAGCTAGAGGAAAATACAACAACACATAAAATCCTGCATGCAGGTTACTATTGGCCTACACTTTTCAAAGATGCTCATGAATATGCAAGAAAATGCAAAATTTGTCAAAGTGCATATGGAAGACAAAGGAAACCAAACTTCCCATTACAGCCAGTCAATATCGAACAACCATTTGAACAATGGGGATTAGATATAATCGGTGAGATCGTTCCTAACTCTTCCAAATAGCATAAATATATTCTCACAGCTACAGATTATTTTACTAAATGGGTGGAAGAAATTCCACTAAAAGTAGCCAACTCTGAGAATATTATTGAATTCATTGATCAATTTATCATAACTAGGTTTGGTTTACCTACTAATTTAATGTTCGATAATGCATCTTATTTCTTGGGAGCTGCTATGATAGAATTTGCAATCAAAAGAGGTTTTAAACTTAAGTATTCTGCAAATTATTATCCGCAAGGAAATGGTTTAGCAAAATCCACAAATAAAAACCTTATTAGAATAATCAAACGAAATGTTGATCAAAACCAACAAAATTGGCACAAGTCATTAACGTTTTCTCTTTGGGTAGACTAAATAATTCATAAGGCCTCGATTGCCACTTCTCCATTCAATCTTGTTTATGGAAAAGAAGTTGTTGTTCCTAACAATGTAGTTATTCCTTCTCTTGCCTTAGTTCAATTTATTTATGAATCTCCTTCTTCTTCCTCGCAAGTAAGACAATTTCAAATTCTCACACTTGAACAAGAAAGAGAAAAAGCTAAAGTTACTCATGCACATCATCAACAGATAGTAAAAGCTTCATTTGATTCAAATTTTGTCACTCCAAAAAACTTTCAAATTGGTGATCTGGTGTTGAAATAGGACAAAGCACATGAGGAAAAAGGTAAACACACCAAATTTCAAAGTATGTGGCTATGTCCATTTCAAATCATTGAGGAAATAGGCCCATCAACATTTTTATTGCAAGATCTATTGGGCAAAAGAGATTATTTGCCTGTTAATGGGAAGATTTTAAATAAATACTTTTCATAGGAGGTAACCCCTTCTATTCCCTGTATATTATTGTCTTTTATTTTCCTTAGGAAAATAAAAATTGCGTAGTATTGATTTTTGGCTTTTCATGTAAACATCTCAGAAAAATATTTTTGATTTATCGCTTATAGAAATAAGAAATGTTAAGGAAATAATCGAAAGATTCGAATATCAAATAGATTCTATTCTACTAAAATATGCAATTTCATTGAATTTACTTATTCTCTGTTGAACTCTCATCTTTATAAAGCATGGTTACTCTGTTATCAGTCAAGAAAAGAATCTTTAACATAGTAAAGACTCTTTTATAGATGAGAAATCTTAAAACTCAAAAAATTGTCATCCATAATCCTCAAAAGGACCAATGATTCACCCCATCCAGGAAAAATTATCAATTTTTAGAAAGAAATTCAAAATTATGCTAAAAATCTTAGAAGATAATAAGTCTCGTCAAGAACTTGTTTACCATGTTCATAGGGAAATAGTTGAACTGACATTACCAATACTACCTACCAAAATAGGGTAGTGACTTGATATTATATCAAGAGGACAAGGGGTCTCATCAAGAGCTAGCTTGATCAGTTTAAATTACAACCAGTGAATGGCATTGCCAATATTTGGTTACCAAGCCAAGAAAATGGCTTTTAAGTAAATAAAAGTACAATAGAAAATATCTACAAAAAAAGAAAACAAGTTCCAAAAGAGATCAAGTATATAAAGTTGGAATTTATTTTTGAATATTGTAAGAAAGATTGGATGGGACAATTAATCATTTCTGGGTAAAAGATAACCCTGCCAAAAGCTTAAATTTCCTATTGGATCAGAGGCTCTACCTGTGATAAAAGATAATATATTTATAAAGCCAATTTGAAAGAGCCACCCGCTTCATCTTTTTGAACTGAGTAAAGACTGATATAGATATTCATACTTTTATTTTTAAAGAGGAATTCTTATGAATTATAATTAAGAGAGATTTTATTGCTTAGTGAGATATTATTTATTGAAATTCCTGCAACTATTTTTATTTCGAATTTTTTTTTAGAAATTTCAAAAAACTAATCAGAGATAACTAGTTCTCCCATGTGAATCGCCAATTTTTGTCCTATACAACACCCCTCATTTATTTTCACTAAATGGGAAACCTTTAAAATAAATATGAAATTTATTTGTTTGATTTTATCTTAGTCTAAGTCTAAAAACTTTAGGAAATAAAGTTCTTTCCCTTTTCGCTTTGATTCCTTACTGCTCATCGCAAATCGCATAGCTTACAATCCTAGCAACTTAAAAACATATTAAGTGTTGCGAGCTGCGATATGTGCTAAACCTTTTTTGAGTCATATAAACTCTCGCCACAAAATATTTAAACACTGCTTTAAAAATAAATCACATCACACCTTGTAAAACGACCAACTTATAACAATTCGGTAAGATTCGCGATGAGCCGAACCCGATGAATTACTAAAGCAAAAATCATAAAAATTCAAATGTTCGATAAAGCACATCAGTGTGATTCCTTAGCACACTTCAAATTTCGCAGCGAATAACCAAATGCAAGTTTTATTACCATATGGAAATTGCGATCTGCGATTTCATCGGTAACGAAAAACATAACTAATAGAAATAGTTTTGAGTTGCGATATGCGATATTGATAGTTATTTCTCAAGTGCGAAAAAAGATTCATATCTAATAAACTGGATATAATATCTAACATCTTAAATTGATCGAATAGACATTTCACGTAAAGGTGTGTAAGAGATTTGATTGGAAGAATTATGGGTGATTAATGACATTTAATGGGAGTAAGGTTTCAAAGATTCATATCTACTTCAAGCATGTTTTGAATGATTGAACGTTGGATTTGTGATTATATCTCTTTAACTCTATCCTTCTCTCCATTTACCTCAGATCTAAAGTTTTCTCTGTTCACTTGAATTCAGGAAACTGCTTAATGGAGCAAGGATAACATGGATGAACAAGAAAAGCAAGGAAATTGCCCAAGCATCTTCTACTGAAGACTCAGATATGTCTGCCTTATTCTCAGATACCACCTGCAACAAGGATTGTGGCAATTCCTTGTGGGAGGAAATGTACCGACTCTTCGAGAATGAACAACCAAGGGTAATGACCAAAATTGCTACAGCAGGCGCGTCAGTTTCTTCAGACCCGTCTTATTTCGATGTTGCGTGCTCATTCATTCATAACGTTGCAATGAGGACAAATATTCTTCCCTATACATATATGGTGAAGTGGGTAATTGACCACTTAAACATAGAAGATATGACATTTAAGAATTCAAAGGACGAGAATATTGGTTCAGTCACGGCAGAAGATTTGAGGACAATGTATCACTTACCCCTCCCACAACAGAACTATGAAAAAACTTTTGTCCAAAGCTCTAGCAAGAAACATCTAGACCAGATGAAAGTTATAAAGGAATGAAAGGATGACCAAGGAAAGATGACACGAGACAAACTCAGTATGTACCCAATAGCACAAATTCCTTCCCCTTATTGCTATGCTGCTGAAATGTTGTGTAGATTATTTGCAAAGCCTGATACTACTAGGTTTTCTGTATACTGCATCCCATTAATTGACGCAATTGTCAATTCTTTAATTCTAAGTTGGGAAAATATCCTGTATGATGATTTGGCCAGAAATATCATGGAATATAGAAGTAATAGAAGTGTTTCCTCTAGGGAAATACCCCCCTTTTACATGAGTGCCTATGTCATGGAAGCAATTTTATTTTGTTCGAGTTTTCCTATCATGGGATGGAAGTGGACGATCCAAGACCCCACTCCAATCCACATTTACCAAAGAGCCCTTTGGAAGTCAGATTTTTATCTACATTTTTACAGAAATTTCCATTTAGTCATACTACATATGCACCAGATTATATTCAATGAGAAAGCCCCTAGGATTTCCAAAGAGGCTAGTACAAACATTTTTCCTGTTGCTATATGGTTTGCCAAAGAAAGTTTCACCTATGTCAAATTTTTTGGGAGTTATGCTTCTCCCCACATCCTGCTCTATTATGTTCCTAGCAAGCTACTTGCTAGAGAAATTTCTTACCAACTTGTAGTAAATGGTATTTCGAAGCAACTCAAAGATGCCAAGAAGGCCATTTGGCCTAATTTCCCTTTGCAATGTGGTATTTTTGCAATTTTTGATATTGGTCATACCTTACGTAGTCCCTCTTGGGATATCATAGCAGGGTCATTCTAAGCCACCCTTGTGGCTTGAGTGTCTCATATTTTGAGCACTATTGTACTTGCTTTTTCACCTCCAAAAATAATAAAATGGATCAGCTATTTTTGTGCATTCTAATGTGTATATAGATTTATTGTTTACTTTTATGTAGTTCTTATATTGTGTTTCAGTATTGCTGCATTCTCCCTTTTTTGATATTACAGTGGTATCAGAGCATGATCTTTGGCTCAGCTTGTGGACACTTCATCTTTTACATCAAAAGAAGAAGCAGATAGATGAGATCTATCATGGAGGATGATAATTTTTCCACTCCTTTCTTTAGATCCATGCAAGATCTCTCCAAGGAGTTCAATCCAATGAATAAGGAACAACAGAAAGAATATCCAAGAAAAATATGTGATGAGGAAGGTCCAAGCACTTCCTATCAGCAAAGAAGAAAACCAGAGAATCCTAGATCTCCTCATAGATCCATTATGCCCACTTTCTTTGGAGAAGGTGAAAGGTGTAGAAATGAAGAAAGGAATGAAATTGAGACTCATGAGACTCTCAGTCTATATCTTGAAGAGTACAAATCACGATCTAGAGCATTCAAGGAGAAGCTAACTCTACAACAATTCTTCAAAATAAAAGAAGAGAGAGGATCTTATAGCAGCAATAGAAGAAAGAGGCATAATAGATTCTATTTGCCTACAATTGATGGATCTTTCTCAAGCAATGTTAAGGCTTGGAGGAGAGAGTTAGATACATTTTTCAGGATACATCCTGTAGCTGAAGGAGAGGCTATTCAAATTGCAGCACTTCATCTTTTGGATGAATCCAATGAATGGTGGTTTGGCCACATGGAGCATGCAAAGGTGACTAAATATTCAGATTTCTTTCACAAGTTGAGGAAGGAATTTAATGTGATAAAACTAGAGATGTGTCACAAAGTGACATTTCCTAAGGAGGAGGATGTCAATCTTGTCACTCTAGACAAAAATTCACTACGGTCACCACCAGTTGCAGAAGTACTTACATCCAGAGAAGAGACACTTGCAATTTTGCAAGATGGTCTTGAGCTCTTGACACATAGAGTCCCATGCATGGTTCAGGAGATGCACAAGGGAGAGGAGGAAGATTCTAGCGCTGGTACACTTGGAGAAGAGCAGCCATCACTATTACCATCAGTTGGAGACACTTTTGTCCCGGTTGGAGGAACTCTTGTGTTTTGGAAAGAGATTTCCACACATCAGTTGATCCAAGGTATGCATGATATTTTATCACATATTGTTTCAGTAGATCTTATTGGGACTTATGAGGACATGCCATTAAGGCCAATGCATAACCAAGGGTTAGAAAAAGACTCTGATTTGAAGCAGCAAACTATCACAGTGCAGAGGACCGTTGATATAGTCAAGGAGGAGATTAAGAACTATCCCAGTTCATCATTGTTGAGCTACATTCAACCCCTTCAGTTGAAGGGTAGAGTTTCAGATAATGGGATGGAAATGATCCTGTACAATAACTGGTTGTGAGATCAGTATTGTACCTTGTTTTGAGACAATGCATGTATTACCATGTAGATCTACAGCGCTGTCACTTAGTGGCTGTGAAAATGAAGAGGCCCCATCATTCTTGGAACATTCTGAAGGTAGCTTCACTCATGAAGAAATGGAGGTAAAGATGGTAGATGGTAGACATATTGAGATGAGGAATATTTTCTCCTTTCTAGATGACCCTTTCTCAATGAGCATCTCATATTATGCTACTTCCACTATTGACAAGGCTATTGAAGTTCCATTGTTTTTGAAGTAAAGAGAAGACAAAATACAAGATTTAGAAAGATTGTTAAAGCAAGAAAAGCTTTAATGCAACCAGAAAAATGGAATTTAAAATGTCTCAGTTTCAAAAGGATTTTGAAAGATTAACTTTGCAGCATCATGTGCAACTTACAGAAAATCAAACGCAACTGGAATCAGCAATAAAAAAATTAAAAAGCGAGCCACGGTAGAGCAATTCATAAGAGAAGAATTTGAAATGAATGCAAAGCTAAAGCAACAACAAGAAGTATTTTTCCAACAAGCTTCAATCACCAGTTCTTATTATGATTCAAGTGAAATCCTGATACAACAAGTGGCTATCAAGAAACTTGAGTGTGAGAAAATTGAGAATAAAATTAGTGAATTCATTCAATGGAAAGCATCAAACTCAGGAAAGGAAGTTGATCTACCCTAGGTAGATAAATTTCACAAGGAAAATTTATATAAAGATTGGGAAGCACAGCTAAGACAAACAGACAAAGCAACAACAAAAGCATCAAGGTTAACAAAGGAAATTATTGAATCTATTTGTGAACAACTTTTGAAAGTTGAGCTTATCAAAGAGTCCACATCTGAAGTGATCTCAAAAATCAAGTCGTTAGAAGCATAGTGGAAACAAAAGACAGAAATGTAGGAAGAAATTATTAAAAAATTAAATAAGTTTGATCAAGAAAATTATTCACATTTTCTGATCAAACCTTATCATCAGTACCAAACCCTGCAATCACTAACTGATTCAACAAAAAATTCGCAGCCAACACTTTCAAATGCAGTATTCAAGGGCCAGGTCAGATCGAGAATTTCGCAGCCAACTCAACTTAAACCCATGCTAGATATTTGTCAACTTTGGGATCAAATCCAAAAGGAGGATCAAAACTAATAGTTGTGTTGTTACTTTCTTTTTCTAGATTGTAGTTGAAGTTTGCTCTTTACGAGGATGGTTGTTTTAAACCTCCTTTATTTTTATGTAATAATATATTTTTAAACATATTTTATTTTAGTATTTAAACCCTTCTCATGCATTTAGAGAAGGGTCCAGGAATTTGTCAAAAACATTTGCAAAGAGTGCACTTCTATAAGTTTGTAAATGCTTTGATGGATTAATGGAACAGAGCCTGTTATCTTTTGACATTTGAAGTTGTTTAACTGATGTTGCACTATTGTACTCTTTACATTGCTTGAAAGTGAAGAGGAGCATAAAATCTACTGTTAGTTTATATGAGTAGGACTTCGTATATATGGTACTTCTATTCATTTATATTAAGTTTTTTCTTTCTATATTGGCAATTATCTTTTTACTTGCATTATATATTTGAACTGTTATCATAAATGAATGTTAAATTCACTTTTGTACTAATATTTGTCTATGATATGTTATCTGATATAAAATCACACATATGAATGCGATACTCTTTTCACAATTCTTTTAATCAAACTATTTTGTTAAAATAATCATCTTTACATCATTTTCATCTCTTTCAACTGTTAAATAATCTTCATTACTAATAGTTGGAGGATATCTTTTAAGATCGCATAAAGGAAGAAACACGACGGGTATATAGTAGAATAAATAAGTGTTAGATAAATTCATGTGATAGATTAAAATCATTTCCCATTGTATGTTGTATAAACAAAACACACCCCAAAATCATCCTTATTGGGAAACTGGTCCTTTCATCCCCAGTCAGAGCCACCACACCAAACGGAAAAGGACTTGCTCTAAGGTCCGGACTGGGTGGTTTTCCCCCATGTTGTGGCAACAGAATTCTGAGGCCCCAACACCTCATAATGTGCTATCATTCCTCCATAAAAATTTACCTAGTGACAAGTGGTTTATGAGAAAAAATCCATCAATACCATACAAACTAATTTGGTTCTAAATATAAAGTTGTAATGCGTACCTTTTGTGTGTTTTGCACATTATGGAGAAAATATTGCCCCATATGTAGTATCCATGTTACCAAATCTTTGCCATCAAACTTCCTCATATCTATCTTTGGAATATGGTGGGTCTTGAATCCAACATTAGGGTTTATAAAATCATCATTAACATTTCTTTTGTTCTCATCATGAGTTTCATCTACTATCTTTTCGCCATTAGGAATCATTTCTTGTAGCAACTTTGTCAAACCTTCCTTCAAACCTTACATGTCTGCTTTTAGACCATTCTTCATGTCTTCCATGTTGCCTTTAAGTTTTTTTTCTATACCATCAATCTTAGCTTCCACGAAATTCTTCAAACCATCCATCTTAGCTTCCATTTCATTTTTGGTTACTCTTTGTGAGAGCCAAATTTTTTGCACTTGGTCTCGCAACTTTGATATATCATGTTGCACTTATTCCTCTTCATGCGTCATAGTAGAGATTTCTGAGGGCTTAATGGGTGTATAATTTTTTTTGGGAGTAATTTTAGAACTCGATACTGATATCAACACTTCAATTTTCCCTTGGAATCAATTCAAACTTATTTTTCAATCAAAAGTTATGCAATTTTAAAAACAATACACACCTTTTTCTTGTTTTGAGGAGCTCGATATTGAACCTGATGTATCTCTATGATTTTGGGTCCCCAAGATTTTAACTTTGGTCTTGTAGTATCTCTCTGAGTCCTCTTTCCAATGCCACGGGTTAGACCTAATTTGGATTCTTCAAGATAAATTTATGCCCAATCTCCCACAATGACCTAATTATAGACTATTTCAGTAGAGCGAACTTGTACAGAGTTCCACATGTCGTTGTTTCAACCTTTGGTCCTGAAATTGATAATAAAGAAACTATAGTCTGTGCACTTTTGACCACTTTTTACAGAATTCAAATTCTATGCTTGAAACGAAAGTTATGACAATTTCCCCTCGGTCACCTGTTTGAGATGAAATTATGGAGTCTGCAAAAATCCTAACTTCCTCAGATCATATCTCTGAAAATATATTGAACCAATATATGAAATTTCATACACAATGTTCACCAGTGTTTCGACTCAACATGGTTTCAATTTCACCTTCTAATGCTCCGTTGAAAAAAAATTATAGCGAAAATTCCAAGATGTCTTGTTTGAAGAAGCAAAATGCTAGAATCATAAGCTCTTATACCAAATGTTATGCAACCAACTCACAAAATAGAAGAAAATATAGATCAAAGACTTAGAAATAAGCCTCTTTGAGGGGTTTGCCTCATTTACATTACATAAATGAAAAATTCTTGGATGATACAAATGACAAAACCTGCTTTCTATATATAGGAGTCTAAGGGGTCACAATATAATCAGAGCCTACATAACATTAATAATGTAAGGGCACAACAATAAAAATAGGGGATTCTGTGGGGAAAAATAATAACAATATGGGAAGTAAATTGGGAACACCAATAACAATAAGGGGGCTACACTAGTTATAAAAATAAGGGGCTACACTAGTATTATAGGGACCTAACATACATGACACCCAGGAGCCATCCAAACGTTCTAGGAGGCTAGCCCCTGAGTAAAACTGACCTTTTAGTGCATCAATACCCAAGTCACTCCCATGACATGGGAAATAGTACGACTGGAAACCTCTAGTCGCTCACACAACATGGGCATGCATACGACTAGGGACTTTTCCAGGTAGTTATGTGCTAGCGACCCCGATTTCTATGCCACTTTTTCGGGCCCAGGGCTCAGGTCATTTCCCAGAACTCCATGACACTTCCACAAATGAAATATAAAAACAAAATAACGATCTAAATGCATTCACTTGAACAAGGAATTGATTGAACCCTATTATCCATGACAGACATTTCGTCAAACATGTCACAAATATGCAATCTATAGGTTTAAACAATATATATGAGCATAGGGGTCGCATACTTATCTAAGAATTATTAAGAAGCATTGTTGCCTTGTCACATTAGCTACATTATCATCTATTGAGTCATACATTCATTTTTCATTCATTTACAAGTCAAAATGTTATGAGAGCCATACATCACCACTATCATAGAACACATTCATAACCAACATATAAACAATAGAAATGACAAACATAGAACAACCATATAAGCCACATAATAACACACATATTTACCCATAAATAAAAGAAGAAAAGAGATCACATTTCCCTAATAAAAATTCAAACAATTCAGGGACTTCCACGTACCACTCGACCATATACTCTTCATGCAGTCACCCCCATGCAATATTCCAAGCATGAGTATGGGATCTCATAAAGAAAACAATAAAAACCAAACCAAGGCTTCCATAGGCCAAACCACCTCAACCAATGATTCCACCTCACGGTCAGACGTCACAAACCATCACCAGATTGGTCTCCACCCACGTTATCCAGGGATAACAATGTAAACTTTGAAATGGGAACTGATACGAGTACCCGCTTTTTTTAGGTAGCAAAAAATCATCTAATTTTGAAAACTGCTAACCTTTTCTTTTTAGTTAGCAAAAAATCCTCTGATTTTGAAAAGTGTTGATTCAGAATACACCTTTTTTTTCGAGGTAGCAAAAAATCATCTGATTTTGAAAAGCGTTGATTCAGAATACACCTTTTTTTATTTTTAGCATATTATTGACACTTTAATTTTTCTCATGTATCAGGTATGAACATTTTTTTAAAAATGTTAGCGATTTTCAAGAGAATTCTAAAAAGCGTTGATGCAACATCAACCCCATTTTTAGAGGGCTTATTTTTGACAATTTAAATTTTATAATTTATGAAGTGTGGATTTTTTTTTAAATGTTGAAGATTTTCATGCTGATTTTGAAAACCATCAACATTTTTTTTTCAAGGCATATTTTTGACACTTTAAATTTTCTTATGTCCTAAGTATACATGTTGATTATTTAACCATTTTTCAAGTGGTGTTATTCCTATTCATGTTTTTCATCCTAAGATATTTAGTTTTTAAAGGTTTCCAAATTTTTGTTTTTAGTTTTCCTTTGTAAAATATATATATATATATTTTCCAAAGTTTAAAAAAAATAATAAAATTAATATTTTGAGGTTAGGATTTCTTTTATATCTATATATCGTTAATTACTATTTCAATACACACAAAATAATATCACCAAAAAATAATAATTTTAAAAACTTGACAAAAAAATGTACATTTTGCATATAGATATAATTTAAAAAGTATATATTTTAAGACATTTTCGCTAAAGAAGACACGTTAAATAAATAAAAATTATGGAAATTTTGAATAACTTATTTTGGAAAAATAACAAATTTTATAATTTTATATTTAAAAAAGAAACGACATTTCAAAAATAAAAATTCCATAAAAATTATTTAGATACCATTTTAAGTATTAAAAAAAATTAAAAGTAAAATAAAACATACAATATAAAAATCATAAATGTAAAAACAAAATACAATTAAGCTATAAAAAAAAATAATAAAAATACATTGAAAAAATAAATAAGTAAAATAATTTAAAAACGTAAACAAAACATATATAATTTAAAAAAATTATATATATATATATATATATATATATATATATATATATATATATATATATATATATATATATATATATATATATATATATATTATTGCATCCCTTGAGTCATTGGTGGCTCGAGGGGCCGCCTGCCGTGTGTGGGCGGAGCTGCAGTAGTTATGCTTGCCCACGTCTGACAACCCCTCGGGCCACCAGCAGACTCCAAGCTAATTCTCAAATTGAATTTGAGCCCGCTAGTGGCCTAAGGGGTCATTTATCGTGGGCGGGAGGAGCCGTTGCAGCTCTACCCGCCCACGACAGGTGGCCATCGGGCCACCAATGGCTCAGATCTGATTCTGAGAATCAGATTTGAGTTCTTGGTGACCGTCTGAAGTGGGCAGGCGGAGTTGCGGCAGCTTTGCCCACCCACGACAAGCGACCACCAATGACTCAAATCGAATTCTAAGAATCAGATCTAATTCTCAGAATCGCATTTGAGTCATTGGTGACCTGAGGGGCCACCTGCCATGGGTAGGCGTAGTTGCAGCAACTACCCCTGCCCACGGCAGGTGGCTCCTCGAGCCACCAACAACTCAAATCCGATTCTGAGAATCGAATTTGATTCTTAGAATCGGATTTGAGTCGTTGGTGGCTCAAGGGACCGCCTATCGTGGGAGGGCAGAGCTGCTCAGGCCGCCTGCCGGGGGCGGGCAGAGCTGCAGCAGCTTTTCCCGCCCACGGAAGGTAGCCCCTCGGGCCACCAATGGCTCAAATTTGATTCTAAGAATTAAATCTGATACTCAGAATCGGATTTGAGCCGTTGGTGGCTGCCTCCTATGTGTGGGAAGAGCTGCAGCAGTTCCGCCCACCCACGGTAGGCGACCCCTCGAGTCACCAACAACTCAAATCTGATTCTGAGAATCTAATCCAATTCTCAGAATCTGATTCCAATTCTCAGAATTTGATTTGAGTTGCTGGTGGTCGCCTGCCCATGGTAGGCAGCGTCTCAGGCCACCAACAACTCAAATCTGATTCTGAGAATCTGATCCAATTCTCATACTCAGATTTGAGCTGTTGGTGGGCACCTACCATGGGTGGGCAGAGTTGCTGCAGCTCCACCCACCCATGGCAAGCGGCCACCAACAACTCAAATTTCATTCTGAGAATTGGATCAGATTCTCAGAATCGGATTTGAGTTGTTGGTGGCCTGAGGGGCTGCCTACCGTGGACAGACGAAGTTGCTGCAACTCCGCTCGCCCACGATAGGCAGCCCCTCGAGCCACCAACTGGCCCAAGTAAATTTTGAGAATCAACTTGAGCCCGTCGGTGGCCTAAGGGACAGAATTTGTATATTTTTTTAATTTTTTAAAATTATAATTATTAATTTTTTAAATCAAATTTAATTAGTTTTAGTTATTTTTGTTTATTTTTTAATGGTTTTTGTTTGTTATTTTAATGTTTTTATATCTTAAATCATTATTATTATTATTTAATTTTTTCTTATTTATTTAAATTTTTTTTATAATTCGTTTTTTTAGTTTTTTAATGTTTTTTATTTTTTTAATTTTGATTTTTTAATTTTTAAGTTTTTTAATTATTTAAAAAAAAATGTGTTTTTTTTTAATGCATAGTTTATTGATTTATTTTAATCTTTTTTTGTTTGTTTGTTTTTTTTTTTTTTCTTTCCTTCCTTGATTTTTTTTCTTTAATTATGTTTTTTGAAAATAATTTTTTTTATGTTATTTTTTTATTTATATTTTTAATTTTTTCTTTGTGTTTTTATCTTTTATAGGTTAATTTTGTTTTTTTTTTAACATTTTTAAGTTTGATTTTTTTGTTTTGGCTTTTTATGTATTTGAATTTTTGCGTCATTTTTTTTCTTTTTTCTAATATATAATTTTATTTACTTTTTATTGTTATTTTAAACTTTTGTTTTGTTTTTTTCATTGTTTTATTTTTTGTTTTCTAATCCCCACTAGGGGTGTCCAATCACTTGGACAAGTGGGTGGTGGGTAGTTAAGGCTCACCCGACCCTAATCCACGTGCCCACCGACTCACCATGCTCGCACGAGCGAGTGGTAAAGAGCCTCGAGGTAGGAAAATTTTTGGCAGGGTGGTCATTTTAAGAGGAAGGAAGGACGTTCTCTGGCTAATTTTTGTTCTGCGGGCAATGGTGAAGGTGGGAGCAGAGGCTTGTGTTGACGATCACCTGTTGGCTCTCAAGCCATGTCTTGAGCTCCACCAGCTTGGACAGAGCAGAGGAACAGACCCGTCGGGAAGTAGAGGTGATCGGTGGGAAATAGGAAGGTATCCCAGCAGTGGCTCTAGCACGCGCGAGGTGCACCAGGAGGAAGACAAGGGAGGAGGTGAGGAATTTAGAATGACAAACGTGTTCTTGACTGGGCGAATTGGGCTCGCCGCCTGGGTGCCGGCTCCAATTCCGTAGTCGATAAATCAGCAACCCCTCAACGTCGCAGCTCTTGGGTGGTTCTACCTCAGACTGGATGGGAAATCTAGCCTACCAGCAGTGTTAATTTGTGGATGGTGGTCCCTCGACACCTCCCTGGGTGATAGAAGTAAGAGTGGGGGTGGTTGTGTGTATGTCATCTACAACACCTGGGAGACGCAGGTCGAGGTCCGAGCCAACCTCAGCCAAGGGTTAGGTGATGGAATGTGGGAGTCTCGGACGGGAAATTTGGAAACCAATTGGAGTATTCAAGCAGCCAAAAGTGAGGCATAGCAGGCAGTCTGCATGCCGTGAGATCGTAGACGGGCTCTTCGTGGTGGTTTCGGCCAAGGAATGGATCCCAGAGCGGCTCCCAAAGACCCCAGTTCACACTCGAAGTCAACAGAGAGCCTGCATTCAGCGGGGGTTATGGCTGTCTCCTCAGCTCAATCCCCTGGCGACATTGAGGCGCTAGTCACCCTTGATGCCATCTCCACCCACCTACACCAGATTCAACTCAACTTGGACACCCTATGTGAGCAGAGGTACAAGGATCAGAATGAAATCGAGGCTTACATTCGCATTGTTCAAAGGCTGAATACAAAGACCATTGAGGATGAGGCGCTCTCAAGACCATCTCCGTGATCTGGAGTCTCAAATGGATCACATTAGATACCACCTGCACCACTATGATCGTTTCTTTGTGGCTCCTCCACCAGGTCCACTGCATCCTCCTCCTTGAGGATAGCTTTGTTTTGTTTTTGTTTTTGTAATTTTGCATCTAATAACCAAGTGCTTCGAATGCCTTGGCTAGAACCTTGGATCCATGGGCATTGTTTTCCGTTGAGGGTGACTGAATGTAATTGAGCCACGGTGGATCCTCTTGTAAACTCCGTTTTTTAAGATGCTAATAGAATACCATTTTTTGACCGACCAAAAAAACAAAAAAACTTAATTTATTTTTGTTTTTAGTTTTATTTTGAAATTTTAGGGTTTGTCGGAGTCATGATATTTAATCATTTGTGTCATTATTTCAAAATTTTGAAATCTATCCTGAAGAAAAAATGGTTGTATTCCAACGTCAACACTTTTGTGTTTTCAAGGTGTTTTTTGCACCAAAAAAAATTGTTTTCACTGCTATGTTTAAAACATGTTGAAAAATTACCCCAGAAAAAATGTTGGTATTCCAGCATCAACATTTTTTGTTTTCGAGCTATTTTTCTATATTTTTTGGGTTTTTTTTGCTAGAGTTCTTGTTTTCAGTTTATAGTTCCTATTTCGTAGTTTACATTGTTGGTTCTAGAGTGGTTTTTCCAACCAAGCCTCCAAGACTAGTAACTCAACCCATAACTATTGTCGGGCTCCAGAGTGTTTGGCCAACCAAGGCTCCAGGACTAATAACTCAACCCACCAAGGGCTCTAGAGTGTTTTTCCAACCAAGGCTCCAGAGCATTTGTCCAACCAAGGCTCCAAGACTAGTAACTCAACCCAAGTTGTTGTAGGGTCCCAGATGTTAGTCATTAGTATTTTTAACCTGTTGATGATGAATAGTTTCTTAAGCAAAGTTTTCTAGAAGATGATCTCCAATTTGTCAAAACTTTCATCTAGAAAACACCACTAAACAATTTTTGTCCTCCTACCTTTTCCAGTCAGCCTATGATGAGGAAAAACCTAGTTTTCAAATCCTATCTAGTTTCAGTCATATAATCCTGTCCTTGAGCTGTTATAAGCCAAAGTTATTTGTTGTCATTTACCCTCATCCCCAGGTCATTCATTAACCAACTATTGATAAGAATGTCAGCCACCCTACCTCTGGTAATATGCCATTTTGATATCTAATCATACCAAAGAGAATACTCAAAATCTGTCAAAAATCTCCCCCAAGTTAGGTAGTGGCGCTTTAGGGAATCCCTTCCTTGGCAAAAACATCCTGAGCCAAAATCTTTTGTTCAATACCATCCAACCCTGAATTAGCGCTTAATCTGCAAAAACAAAGCTTGATACACCGATAGGTCGCTCCACTAAAAGGTCTTGATGTCTCAGTAGTACATGTTTCAAAATCCAAGCTAATATAATGTTGATCTACAGTGTTTTAGTGTCTCTTTCAAAAGCAGAGATGTACAAGTATTCCAGAAGACATTATCAAACTAAACATAAGAAGACAGTTGATTCTCATGTTGTCTTGAGCCTGGGATAAGAATACTAGTCAGAGAGCAAATTTAATAAGCCTCTGCAAACACAGTCAAGAAAGAGATATGCATTACAAGAAAAGATGACACAATTTGAGAAATGGATGGAATTTCATGATTGTGTTAACCTCCTCCAAACATGAGCAGATGGTTGGGTCACTTGTTGCAAACCTCCTCCAAGCAAGAGCAGATGGTTAGGTCACATGTTGTAAACCTCCTCCAGTATGAAGAGCAGATGGTTTAGAAATATTATGTTAACCTCCTTCATTTAAAAGCAGATGGTTAGGAACATGATAAGGGCCTCCTTCATTTAAAAGCAGAGGGTCAGGAACAGAGGTATAGCCTCATTCAAAGAGCACAAGACTAACAGTGTTTCAAATGACTTAAAAACTTGTTTACACCACTTCCTCCAAGAGTTACATTAGTTGTCTCGGGAGTTATTTCCTTAATAAAAAGGTAGTGAGAAATATCTTGCTTTTAAGGAGGTTTCTTTGCTTCGGAAAAGGTCATGTCTATGAGTATTTTCAAAAGAAGCTAACCAAAACATTGTTTTTATGAGGCTTGTTCGAATAGAGGGCTTTATGGTATTTTAAAAAAAGTGACATATACTAAGGGCAGTGATTTATATTTTTACATGACATAAACCTTTTCAAAAAAACATCTAAACCCTCCAAAGCTCACTACCAAAGCATTAAAGTTTTTTCAAATTAAAAGAGGGAGGAGACCGTTTAAAAGGCCCCACGAGCAATTTCAAAACACAAAGCATACCCTCATTGGTTGCTCACTGAAGAAACAAAGCTTTTTCGGGCAAAATTTGAAGGTTTTCGGTGCTTGAACTCCACGCAGCGCGCCTGTGAGCGCCCGAACATAGCAGTTGAACGGAGGCGCGGCGCGCCTGTGTCTTCGGTCACCGGGCACCCGAAACCGACCCAACTACCTCCATATGCACGGCGCCCTCTGCTTCAAACGTCCTGCTCCTCCATTAGCTTTCAAAAAGGCTCTTTTACTCTGCTCCAACGATCAAACAAGATCCATAAACGTTGTTCAAGGTATTTTCCTTGCTCCTTGGTAAATTTTGAAGTTTAAAGGGGGTGTTTTTTGCTATGTTTTCCAAGAAGAAACAGTGGATTTAAAGGCACTTCATCACCTAAAAAACAAAGAGAGAAACAGTGATTAGAAGATTGGGCCTTTGGTCAAATTCAAAAGGTTTTGTTGCTGTGGGTATCAAACATTAACACAGTGATAGGGGAACGTGTTTTATTAGTTTTAAAGAGCCCTAATTACCTTTCAAAAACAGTGATGACAAAGAGAAGTGTTTGAAGGAAAGGGTGTTTGTGCCAAAACAAAGGGAGTTTCCACTTCAAACCAAAAACCACAAACATATCTTGTTTAAACCTTTTGCTCAAACACAGTGATTAAAGGAGATAGGTTGTTTGTCAAATTGAAAAGGGTCTCTTTGGTCATGGATAGTAAATGATAAAACAGTGAAATAAGAGAGGTTTTTTATGCCAATTTAAAAGCCCTTTTTGTGTTATTAAAAAGTTAAAACTATACACAGATGCTAGAAGGAAAAGACAGAGGTTGTAGAGGTCTCAAAACAGTTCAAATAATCATCTAGACAGTGGTAAAAGAGAGGAAGGCTTGGTCAGTTTAAAGAGGTACTTTTTATGTTGTGAGACAGTGAAATTTTGTGCAACCCCCAGAGTCCAAAAAGCGGAGTCTGTTTTGGAAGGTCTTCAAGTCAGTTGAAAAATGTCTTGTTTACTTTTTAAAGGGCAGTGAACAGCAAAAGGGCAGTGCTTGAGGGGAGGATTTTGTGTGCCAAAACACAAGAAATCCTTCTTCAACAAAGAACCACAAACACATCTTTTCAAGATCTTTGCCCAAACACAGTAATAAAGTGTTTTTGTTTATCATTTGACAAATACTTGTTTGCCAGCATCAAAGAAGCAGAGTGACTTGCAAGGAGGAAAAGGTGTGGTGTTTGAGAAACCATTTCAAAGACCTTTTGAATCAACTTGTCTTGGCCAGCCAGCAAAGAGTATCCAAAGCAAAATGCCTCCCAGGCAAGATAGCAGAAGTGACCCTCACAAAAGGTATGAACCTTTTTCAACTGAGGAAGTAAATGCCCATCCTTCAGTACTTTTTAACTATCATGAAGTTGGATGTTTGGAGTTTTTTCAAAGGGTTCAGGAGGTGAAAATTTATCTTCCCTTAACACACCTATTTGCTTTAAGACTGCAAGGGAAACATATTCATCTAGCAGGCTTAGACTTTAAGCTTTCTCCGAGATCCATTTCCAAAGCTACCAAAATTCCAGATGTCGTAGAAAAATGGTTTAAGCAGAGTTAATTAGACTCAGATCAGTACAAACCCTTTTTGAAACCAGAGCATCGGGATGCATGCCCATCCATCTTTCCTTTTTCATATTTTTTGACCAGTTATGCTCCCCTCATGAAGATAACCATGAAATATTTCACATGTGATGGAAGGTTTTCCCAGGTCTATGCTTACCATGTCCGACTACTCATGCACTTCACAAGAACCCAATTGCTAAACCTCCCATTTTTCCTCCATAGAAGTATTGAAAAAATGGCTTCCACTGTTCAAAAGAGACATTCTTCTCAGCAGCCAGCTTGTCTTTTCATCATTCCCTTATCAAAATTGTCATTCTTCATCAACTTGAGAAGAAGGGAATCTCTTGGGACACTTTCATTTCACATCCTGATTTCGCCACTGCTTCTTCATCCCATGCATCTCCTTCACCTTCCACTCATCCTCTTTCTCCTTCTTCCAGTAATCCCATTCCTAAGGAGCAAAAAACTCCCATGATTGATCAAGAATAAGATCATAATGAGGAAGAACAACACAGTGAGGAAGAACAGCACAATGATGAAGAGGAGCACAGTGAGGAAAGGCAACATAGTGATAAAGAACAAAACAGTGAAAAGGATCCAAGTCAAAGGGAGCAAAGTGAAGAAAAACACAGTGATGAAAGGCAGCGCAGTGATGAAGAGGAGCACAGTGAGGAAAGGCAGCATAGTGATAAAGAACAAAACAGTGAAGAGGATCAAAGTCAAAGGGAGCAAAGTGAAGAAAAGCACAGTGATGAAAGGCAGCGCAGTGATGAAGAAGAACACCATGAAGAAGAGTAAAATAGTGAAGAGGGAAATGATGTAGAAATGGAACAATTTGATGAGGAACATAGCAGTCACAAAGAGGAGGATATCAGTAGCCCTCATAGCAGCAAACATGATGAGGATGAAGCACAAAACATTAAGGATACAGAGCCTAAAAGTCCTAAAGAAAGTAGGGACAAAAGTGAAAAGGGCAGCCCTCGAAGAGACATGCAAGGTGACAGTCAAAGAATTCATGAAGAAGGTAAAAATAATGGCAAGGATTATGAGGGGAGTATCAAGGGAAAAGAGAAAATAGAGCATGTGCTAGCTGCCTCTCCTAGGCAAGGGGCCATGCTTTCTTCTCCAAAGCTGACAAATCCCCGAACATCAAGAAAGAGAGTGCCTCAAACTGTAACTCCAAATGTTACTAGAGCCCTCTGAAGCAAAGGGAAGTTGCCCAAGCAATCCATTGTTGAATTACCAAAGAGGAGGAAGACCAAGAAGGCCACCCAAAGCAAGGGAAAGGAGAAGGAAGAAAGTAGCCATGAGAAAGAGAGGGACTTTGACATAATTCAGATAAACAGTGATGATAGCGATAATGAGGCCAGAATCCTAGAGTCTCTCTTGATAGATAGAGAAGAACAAATTCATGATCTAAGAGCGGATCTAAAGAGGTCTAAAAACCTCATTCACTTTCTGCAAACACAAAACAAGCAGATGAGTGTCCACGAGTGTCCACATGGTGGTATATGAGACACGGGCTATCAAGTATCAAATAGAGGCCTCCAAGGCTCAAATTAAGTTGGAAGAACTCATGGGCGAGTTCAATGATAGTGAAGAATAAGATCAGCCAAAGAGAAAGAGGCCAAGAACCATGGGACTCAGAAGAGCCTTAGAAAAACAGAAAGAGGAAGAGGCTGCCCTTTTCCAATCTTTTCCTCTTACTACTTTATTCACCCAAGAGATAGAAAACAATAGAGAAGCATGGCTTGAAAGGGTGAATGAACACTTGGAGAAGAAGTTGGAAAAGGCCAATAGAGATTTGGACCTTCAAAGAAGAATGACCGGGCACTATAAGAAGCTTAATCAGTTCGCCCGACGGAAATTGAAGGCCACACAAGAAAGGCTCAAGGAGACTCAAAAGAGGCGCCCGGCACCAAAAATGAAGAAATACATATCAAGGCTTCAAATTTTGGCCTCCTCTTCTCAGCATGCTTTTGAAAACCCATGAGGTTCATACTCACCAAAATTGGGCAAAATTCGATAAGTTTTGGTTTTTTGACATTTTTGGGCTTTTTGCTAAAAATCATGGGCATCGCCATTTTTGTTTGAAGCATTCTCAAAGATGAAAATGGTATCTTTGGATGCCATAATTTCAGGGGCATCTACTCAGCAATTTTCAGATCAATTGAAGATGATTTGGTCCCCCAAAGTGGCAAAAAACAGTCACTTTTTCAACACTCTGCCCTGCATATCAGGAAAGGCTATTTTCTGGGTTTTTTCACACAGGTCAGTTTTTCACAGGCTTCCAGTGATCATTTTGGAGAAAAAAAAACATTTTCAGAAACTAGACATCTAGATATTTCCAACGAGCCATCACAGGCCTCGTTCCGACATCGGAAAGGCCTCCAAAAGTTGCCCACAAGACAGGGGATTTTCTACTGATATATTTCTTAAGTATTTTTGTGAGAAATGCACTTTTCTGAAGTGGCTTTTCCTAATGTGCATTTAGCCTTTTTTGGCCATGGTTAGTTAGGAAATGTCAATATAATTTCCTTTTTTATCATTTTTAGGATATTTTTATAGATATTTTGTGCCTTGGGCTTTGCAAAGCCTCAAGGACAAAATCAGATATTTTTTATGGGCCAATGAGCTTGCTAGTTGCACAAGGAAGTTTTCCCTCATCTTGTCCTATATATTCCAAGAGACTTCATTGTAAATAAGGCTGAACTTGATGATATAGAGCAATATATGGTTATAAAAGCTTGGAAGAAATACTTGTCTCATGCATTGGATAGTTTCTTGAATGTTTTTGGATGATGAAAGAGGACTGCTGTTGGATTCCTTGACTTGGTAAAATAGTATAGTGTCCCTCTCTGTTATGCTTCTTAGTTTTCATACATATTTCATGCTCTTTCTTGCTATAAGACAGTAGAGAATAGATTTGAGACATTCCCTTGGAGGCACCTCATATTTCTTGTTTCATTATAGCTTCTATGTTTTCTTCCTTCTTAGTCATATCAAAGAATCCTTGATTGCTCTCTGATCACTGAAGAAATTGTTTTATTGTTTCATTTATGGTTTTATGCATGCTAAGTATGATTCACAGTATGCCCTGCTTACTCATGGCTAGTCATAGTTCCACCTCTAAAACATTTCTTTGAATGTTTGATTTTCCTAGTTGAACCAAGGAGGTCTTGTACTGATCTTGCCCTTTGCCTAAAACTCTACAATCTTACTTCGAAGTGCCCGATAGCTTGAAATAATATGTCTAGGCATTTCCTCATAGTGTTTTGAGTTATTTGTTTGTCTTAATTGTCTTTCCCCAAAGTCTGATAGAAATTTCCTAAATTTAGAGAGTAATATATCTCTATGTATTGCTTGAATGTTTATTTCTATGCATTTATCAGTTTGAAGTTACATTTATCATGATTAATGGTTAGCCCTACCATATAAATGTCAGTTATTGAACTATTTATGTTTGAAAGCCTTTGTCCTTCACAAATTTAGTGTCCATCTCACTTCATTTTACCTTAAGATCCATTTTACCTTGATCAAATTGGCCCTTCAACATACCTTGTATCACCATCTGAGGCTTTCTAGACCTTTTCGACCCCATAGCCCAGTTGATCTGACAATATTTTTATCTATCTTAGTCTTTGATCATTTCCTCCCTCAAAAACCTAAAATAAAAAACCAAAAAACTACTTCACAACTAGCAAAAAATCAGAAACATAAGAAGCAAAACACACAGATACCCCTTATACAAATAGAGAGAGCCCTCTTTGAGTCCAGGAAGGCTAGGTCCTTGGGCTCCAAAGATTGGTTTGATGTTACCCTGTCACTTGGCTTGCCAATCAGCCAAATCACGGGACCCTAACATAATGGTGATCACGGTGGGACTTTGAGTCAAAACATCCTCGGTATCCCTTAGGATCTCTCAAAATCTCTGTCAAAATTAGAAAACTTAGGTATTTTCTGAAGAGTAGAAACTAGCTCCTTCACCATCTTAGCAAAATGATGATTCAGTTATAGGAAACTCTTCTAAACCTCAAGGCTACATATAGGAAACTCAGAAAACCCCAAAATATCTTTGGATTGGTGTTAATCAGTATTGGTGGTGGACCATACACATATACTCTCAAAACAACTAAAAAACCACCTGGTGACTCCACTAGCCTCCAGTAGGCCTTACTACTTTACTAAATTTTAGAATACTATCTGATCGACCTATCCCACCACTCACTAACATAATGGTGATCACGGTGGGACTCTGAGTAATAAAAAAACTTAGATTTCCCATAAACTTCAAAGACGTTTGAGAATACTATCTTGTGGACTTATCCCATCGCTCACTAACATAATGGCGATCACGGTGGGACCAAATGAGTACATAACAGTTTAGCAAAATCTTGTAGATTCATTAGTCTTTCAAATTTTAAAACAGGAAAGTAGTCCATAAAATCATTTAGAGTAAACTCTTTTTGCTTCACCACCCTAGCAAAGTGATGAATCAGGTTTAGAACACTCTAATAAACCATAGGCTACACATAAAAACTTAAAAAACCCCAAAAACATCCCCATATTGGCTTTTCCTAGTTATTGGTGGTAGACCATAAGTACATCTCTATAAAAACAACCAAAATCCACCTGGCAACTCCACTAAGCCTCCAGTAGGCCTAAAACTCCATAAAAACCAAAAATTTTGTAAACCATACCTTTCTGTTGACTCATCCTTTCCAAACTTAAAATTAATGGTGCAAACTCTGTAATCAGTGACAAACTAAGTATAACTTAGCGATTCAGAAAGCTTCACCTAAACATAGGAGATAAACAGAATAAAATTGCAAATAGAACCATTAGTTTGTCCAAACAATCTAGCAAACTGTTGAAACTAAGTGATAAGTCTTTCTTGCAAGTCTCAGACCTCAAAGTTTGCTAAGAAAACTTTTTCCCGAAAGCATATTTGTTAGTATTGGTGGTGGACCATAAATCTCAAAGAAATCCACCTGGCGACTCCACTAGCCTTCATTTTTGTTTTGACCATTCTTCACATTAGTGAAACCCCTAGAGAGGCCATCCATCCAACACAATCACAAATACCATCCTCTCTAAACTCTAAATTCAAAATCTGGCTTCATGAAGAATCAATACCAGATCTCATCCAGACCCAAATCCCCCTATCATAGTTGATAACCCAGAGAAGATTTTGTGGCAAACTTCCAAAACTGGCAACTTAGCTACCGATAGGTCCATTCGTAAAGCAAGATCTGTACCTGAACATCTCATATCCTTGCAAGATTCCCCATTTGACTTAAAATCATCAAAAACCCTTTTTAGAAGCAAGTCACAAAGTAAAATCAACTTTGACGATCTTGAGCCCTTAGATTTGCAACAGAGTCCTAGTAGAGAAGCCTCACCTACTACACCTCTCGACTTTCAGCTTCTCCACCACTTTGGCTCCTACCATCCCAAATCTGCTCAAAATCAGTTCACAAGTCCGAGTACATCCGCCACACCCATCCAAACCACCATTGTTCAAATCACCTCAACTCATCCTACAAGCCCTCATATTGTAAATCAACCATTAGCTCCCACCATGGTAGCTTGGTATGCACCCTTGGTGTTGCCACAGCCTTTGGCACCTTTACAACATGAATACCAATCCAAAATCCCGCACTTCACCGGAGTTGAGGCTACTACCGCCCAACAACATGTAGATAGAATTAGTGATGCCTTTGAATACATGGAAATAGAAGACGAGACCATAAGAATGAGGATGTTCGCCCAAAGCCTGGGCGGAGGACCCAAAAAATGGTTTAAGAGCTTAACTCCAAACAGTATAAAATATCTCCCTGAACTCTACCAAAATTTCATAAATAGGTGGGAAATAAAAATAAAAAACCCCATTCAAATCTTTTCTGAGTATAACAATCTAAAAAGGGATAATGGGGAAAGTGTCCGGGAATACTGCACTAGGTTTAACAGTGTTTATAACGCCCTCCTGCCTCACTTCAAACTTCCACTTGGCTCAGCCTTAGCAAAGTTTCTCGAAGGCTTTGACCCATACATGAATTATCAACTAAGAGACAAGGACCTCGCCACCCTAGAGGAAATGCAAAAAGTGGCCATGAGTGCAGAAGCCAACTTAGCTGAAAAGAGAGCTAGGATGAGATCAGAGAAGAAAGTCACATACCGTGACGAAGTTGCCCCTTCAGTATCTTCCTCAGATCCTAGAATAGATGACCTGGTTAGATCCATGGCGAAAATGTGGGAAAAGATAAGTGAAAAGACACCTCTGAGGGACAACCAGCCAAACCCTCAAAATAGGAACCGGAACCAAAACTTTAGGAGAGACCAGTCTCAAAATAAACCAAGGGAAAATGACCAACAAATCAGGCCACCCTTCAATGAAAAATATGTTGATGAAGAAGGGAGGGATACAGAACCCATTGATGAAAGTCATTTAAACCTAATAGGTTCTGATAACGAGGGTGAGGTTTACCTCACAGAAGAAGAACAAGCTTTCTTCTCCCCGAATCAAAATGAAACCAACTATGAGGACCCCGAAGATCCTGCTATAGGATTTTAGAACGCCATAATAGAAGCCCACAGGCAGTATGACCTTAGAAGTATAAAAAATCAAGACAACTCCAAGAAAGGTAGCTCAGGCACTGCTGTTACTAAAACCCCTGATACCATCCTTAAAAGAGCAGTGGATAGCAACAAAATTGTGGTCAAGAAAACTGACCAAAACAAAGATAAAGTCATTCAGACAAGTCTTGGCCCAAATCTTCCTAGTACCTCTACAAAAATCCCCGAGATGGCTTTGTTGAACAAAATCCCGAACCAAAGTCAGCAAATTAAGAACATACATAAAGTCATGGCTGAAAAAACTGAAGAAAACCTATCTAAACTACAAGCATCCTTCAGTTTTGAAGGAGAAATCGCCAAAATAAATATCACCATGCCTCTCACTGAACTTATCGCCCAAAGCTCTTACAAATACCAAGTGCTAAAGGTCCTGAATATAGGAAATGATGAAAACACCTTAAATCTAGCCGATGACACCCCTGAAGTGTTGTTTGGTCCAAAAATAGAAGGGAAATTCCAAGAAGGAACCACTCTTCCCTTTTACATCAGTCTGAATATACATGACCAAATCTTACACAATGCCATGCTAGACTCCGGGGCCTCACATAATCTCATGCCAAAGGTTGTGATGGAAATATTAGGCCTAGAAATAACAAAACCTTATAAAGACTTATATTCATTTGATTCAAGTAGAGTCAAGTGTCTAGGCTTAATCAAAGATCTTTGTTTCAGTTTGGCCCAAATACCTGCAAAACACCTGATCATGGACATAGTGGTAGCAGACATCCCTCCCAAGTACAGAATACTTTTATCCAGAACTTGGGGAGCCAAGCTTCAGGGAAATATTCAACTTGATATGCCCTACACCACTATTCCTGTGTTTAACCAGACTCGAATACTCTATCGGGAATCACACATGAAATATATGGTTAGTAGCCAAGAAAGGCCAGATAACATCCCGATGTACTCCTTGCTTTTTTATCTGAATTCCTTCATTTTACACACTGACGAAGACATTGAGGAACAGTTAGGAGAATTTGAAACAAACTTAGACACACCACATCAGCTACCCCAGGTTCTTTATGATGAGTTGGACACTCAAAATTATCATGACCATGAGCAGTTATGTCTTGAGGAAAGAGAGTTCATTCCTCTTGAAACAGAAGTAGAGCAGGAAGCACAAAACATTATATACCATCAAGAAAATTTCTCAAACCATAGACAAACATCAACAGTAACATCTGGAGACTTTTTCATAACAGAGGCATTAGAAGATTTGCATATTACAAACCTCTTTGGAAATCAAGGGCAGGGGAGCTTAATCTTCTTACCATACCTAAAAGATCTACCATCTCATAACTCTACCTCTTCAAATGAAACCTTGACTGTAGCCACAACAGCTAAAAATCCAAAAAAAAATGTCTGATAAACTTCTTATGAAAGGACATGATGACTGCAGTCCAAATATACCTGAGTTGTTGGAACTAGCTACCATTATACCACTCCAACAAAGACTTAGAACTGCTAGAATTTGCAATATTGTTCAAGATACTACTACATGTAGAGAAAACAGTGAGAAGCACTATGACACTGCCATCACTCCAAGAAACAACTTCGACAAAAGAAAATACAAAAATCTTGACCAAACAATAATAATAAAAAACAAGACAGTTGGACATAGGATCTGTGTTGATTTTAGAAACACAAATACACACCCTTGGGACAAAAATGACATCCTTCCCGCTCAAGACCATGATATACAAATGATAGGTGCTTCTAATCATGTGTCTTTACAAAATGATGTTTCAGGGTATCGCCAAATAATTCCTTTGCAAAGCGAACAGCTCAAAGAATTTTTCAAGTATGCTGGAAGTAGTTCCATCTTCAAACCCAGAATTGCAAAACCACCAGACACCAAAAACATGCTCATAAACGCCATGTTTCCAGTTCTAAATTTTTTCATTCTGATCTACCTTGATGATGTCATCATATACTTCAAAAATGACAAAGAATATCTGCATTATTTGAAAAATATGTACAGTAAAAGGAGAAGTGAAGATCAAAGGTATAAATAAGTACAGCGGGAAGATACGGGGTTGTTTAGAGATTCATGCATTAATCCTTATGTTATGCTTGAAAGAGAAAATTTTCCAAACTTTTATTTTCAAGAGCTGAGTGGACCAAGAGTGGTAGGAGATCCTTATGAAGATCAGATGCTCAAGTTTCACCATTTTCAGGATTTCTAGTTCCATATTTTTCAATCATTGTATATATCATTGTTTGAAGAAATAAAACAAAAAACAGAAAACTCAAAAACAATAGAAAAGTAGAAAAAGAAGGCAGTTTGAAAAATAGAAAGAAAGCCCCATGTTCAAAAAATAGTCATTCTCAAAGCACGCAACTCTAAATGCCGCTACTAGTGCTCAAAATGTCTTGTTCAGTTATCTAGCCTAATCATAACTGAACATGTTTTAAATTTATTTGCTGATAAGTTAGTGAGAGAAGAGATAGTCATTATTGTGTAAGCTTGACTTGTCCAAGAAAATAGATTAGGAAACATAATGGTTCCACATGCTCAAAACAGAAACAAAGAGGAAAACAAGGATGAAAAACAAATTGTGTATCCTAGCCCTGATTTTCTAGATTTCATTTTATGCAAAATAATATTTGTGTGCAGCTTGTCTTTCATGCCACAAGTACATGACGAATCGGACTGTCCAATCCTAATTTGGTCATTTTTCAATTTCATGTTTTAGATTAGAGAATAAAATCCTGTCAAACAGCTTAACCTTGACAGTCGATCCAGCATAGGTAGAGAAACAAAGGAGTTCATCAGTTTAATCTGAACTCTCGGCAGATATAAGTGTAGAATTAGATAGTGTCATTTTTCAAAAATATTATGTCAAAGGGTTGCTAGGCCAAATGCACCTGAAAGAAGAAAAAATGTTAGGAAATGTAGCAGGGTAGGTAGAAATGACTTTGATGCTAATCATGCTGTCAATTTTTAGAAACATCATCAAAGAAGAAAGAAATTTGCGCCAATAGATAAAGGCACTAGTCTTCAAAGGCCAGAGATCTGAAATTCTAGACACCTCCTGAAAAGGAGCTACCCTCCCCAATTGGAGCCACTGTTAGTCATCAGTATTTTTCACCTGTTGATGATGACTAGTTTCTTAAGCCAAGTTTTCTAGAAGCTGGTCTCCAATTTGTCAAAACTGTCATCTAGAAAACACCCCTAAACAATTTTTGTCCTCCTACCTTTTCCAGTCAGCCTATGATGAGAAAAAACCTAGTTGTCAAATCCTATCTAGTTTTAGTCATATAATCTTGTCCTTGAGCTGTCATAAGCCAAAGTTATCTTCTGTCATTTACCCTCATCCCCAGGTCATTCATTAACCAACTGTTGATAAGAATGTCAGCCACCCTACCTCTGGTCATATGCCATTTTGAGATCTAATCGTACCAAAGAGAATACTCAAAATATGTCAAAAATATTCCCTAAGTTAGGTAGTGGCGCTTTAGGGAATCCCTTCCTTGGCAAAAACATCCTGAGCCAAAATATTTTTTTCAATACCAGCCAACCCTGAATTAGCGCTTAATCTATAAAAAACAAAGCTTGATACATCGATAGGTCGCGCCACTAAAAGGTCTTGATGTCTCAGTAGTACATGTTTCAAAAGCCAAGCTGATACAATGTTGATCTACAATGTTTTAGTGTCTCTTTCAAAAGCAGAGATGTACAAGTATTCCAGAAGACATTATCAAACTAAACATAAGAAGACAGCTGCTTCTCATGTTGTCTTGAGCCTGGGATAAGAATACTAGTCAGAGAGAAAATTCAATAAGCCTCTGCAAACACAGTCAAGAAAGAGATATGCATTACAAGAAAAGATGACACAGTTTGAGAAAGGGATGAAATCTCATGAGTGTGTTAACCTCCTCCAAACATGAGCAGATGGTTGGGTCACTTGTTGCAAACCTCCTCCAAGCAAGAGTAGATGGTTAGGTCACATGTTGTAAACCTCCTTCAGTATGAAGAGCAGATGGTTTGGAAATATTATGTTAACCTCCTTCATTTAAAAGCAGAGGGTTATGAACAGAGGTATAGCCTCATTCAAAGAGCACGAGACCAACAGTGTTTCAAATGACTTAAAAACTTGTTTACACCACTTCCTCTAAAAGGATGAATCAACTGATATATCAGTAGTGTTTCAAATGGTGTTTAAATGAGTTCAATGTTTAAAGGACAGAGTTGAAAATCAGTAGGAAGCAATTGAAGGTTTATGGGTTGAAGTTTGGTATCAAACATAAGCCAAGCAGTGATAGACTGGTGTCAAAAGAAGTCTTTTCTCTTTTATCTATAAAAGCCTCCTTCGAAGAATAACCAGAAGCTAGAATATCCTAAACTTGGAACAAGCTCATCAAAATGACATGAACAGATATAGGTGAAGTCTTGGTAAGTACAAATAAAGGTTTATCTAACAGTTAAAAGGAAAATGTTAATATAAGGTGCCTAACAGTGTTTTGACAAACTTCAACAATGGGCATGAATCAGTCATCAGACACCAGAGAGTTAAATTGTCAGAGTGATTTCTAGAATTGTCAATCACCTCCTCCAAGAGGTAGGCAAAGGATGCATCTGCAGTCTTGGATATGGTTCTTGAGAGATTTTACTTTTGAAGGACAGAATGGGAAAACAGTGACAAAGCAATGAGTTTTCATAGGTTAAAAACCTATTTCACATTAAGCAAAAAGATGGCTTTCCTGGTATTTACAAAACCCTGTTTCCTCTGTTCATAAAAACCTCCATCAAACTGTCATGAGGGTGAAACTTGGGCTAAAAACCTTCATCCAAATTGTCAAATAAAGAGAGTTGGTTGTGGTTGACATTAGTTCTTGCATAAGTATACAAAAAGGACAACAAAGATTAGAATAAGTCATGATTGCCAAGAGTTACATTAGTTGTCTCATGAGTTATTTCCTTAATAAAAAGGCAGTGAGAAAGATCTTGCTTTTAAGGAGGTTTCTTTGCTTCGGAAAAGGTCATGTCTATGAGTATTTTCAAAAGAAGCTAACCACAACATTGTTTTTATGAGGCTTGTTCGAATAGAGGGCTTTATGGTATTTTAAAAAAAGTGACATATAATAAGGGCAGTGATTTATGTTTTTACATGACATAAACCTTTTCAAAAAAACATCTAAACCCTCCAAAGCTGACTTCCAAAGCATTAAATTTTTTTCAAATTAAAAGAGGGAGGAGACCGTTTAAAAGGCCCCACGAGAAATTTCAAACACAAAGCATACCCTCATTGGCTGCTCACTGAAGAAACCAAGCTTTTTCGGGAAAAATTTGAAGGTTTTCGGTGCTTGAACTCCGCGCGGCGCGCCTGTAGGTGTGCGTGGCACACCTGTGAGCACCCGAACATAGCACCTGTGTCTTCAGTCACTGGGCGCCCGAAACCGACCCGACGACCTCCATATGTGCGGCGCCCTCTGCTTTAGCTTTCAAAAAATCTCTTTTATGCTGCTCCAATGATCAAACAAGATCCATAAACGTTGTTCAAGGTATTTTCCTTTCTTCTTGGTAAATTTTGAAGTTTAAAGGGGGTGTTTTTTGCTGTGTTTTCCAAGAAGAAACAATGGCTTTAAAGGCACTTCATCACCTAAAAAACAAAGAGAGAAACAGTGATTAGAAGATTGGGCCTTTGGTCAAATTCAAAAGGTTTTGTTGCTGTGGGTATCAAACATTAACACAGTGATAGGGGAACGTTTTTTATCAGTTTTAAAGAGCCCTAATTACCTTTCAAAAACAGTGATGACAAAGAGCAGTGTTTGAAGGAAAGGGTGTTTGTGCCAAAACAAAGGGAGTTTCCACTTCAAACAAAAAACCACAAACATATCTTGTTTAAACCTTTTTCTCAAACACAGTGATTAAAGGAGATAGGTTGTTTGTCAAATTGAAAAGGGTCTCTTTGTTCATGGATAGTAAATGATAAAACAATGAAAGAAGAGAGGTTTTTTATGCCAATTTAAAAGCCCTTTTTGTGTTATTAAAAAGCTAAGACTATACAAAGATGCTAGAAGGAAAAGACAGAGGTTGTAGAAGTCTCAAAACAGTTCAAATAATCATCTAGACAATGGTAAAAGAGATGAAGGCTTGGTCAATTTAAAGAGGTCATTTTTGTGTTGTGAGACAGTGAAAGTTTGTGCAACCCCCAGAGTCTGTTTTGGAAGGTCTTCAAGTCAATTGAAAAATGTCTTGTTTACTTTTTAAAGGGCAGTGAACATCAAAAGGGCAATGCTTGAGGGGAGGATTTTGTGTGCCAAAATGCAAGAAATCCTTCTTCAACAAAGAACCACAAACACATATTTTCAAGATATTTTCCCAAACACAGTAATAAAGTGTTTTTGGTTATCATTTGACAAATACTTGTTTGCCAGCATCAAAGAAGCAGAGTGACTTGCAAGGAGGAAAAGGTGTGGTGTTTGAGAAACCATTTCAAAGACCTTTTGAATCAACTTGTCTTGGCCAGCCAGCAAAGAGTATCCAAAGAAAAATGCCTCCCAGGCAAGATAGCAGAAGTGGCCCTCACAAAAGTTATGAACCTTTTTCAACTGAGGAAGTAAATGCCCATCCTTCAGTACTTTTTAACTTTCATGAAGTTGGATGTTTGGAGTTTTGTCAAAGGGTTCAGGAGGTGAAAAGTTATCTTCCCTTGACACACCTATTTTTTTTAAGACTGTAAGGGAAACATATTCATATAGTAGGCTTAGACTTCAAGCTTTCTCCGAGATCCATTTCCAGAGCTACCAAAATTCCATATGTCGGAGAAAAATGGTTTAAGCAGATTTACTTAGACTCAGATTAGTACAAACCCTTTTTGAAACCACAACATTGGGATGCATGCCCATCCATCTTTCTTTTTTAATATTTGTTGACCAGTTATGCTCCCCTCATGAAGATAATCATGAAATATTTCACATGTGATGGAAGGTTTTCCTGGGTCTATTCTTACCATGTCCGGCTACTCATGCACTTCACAAGAACCCAATTGCTAAACCTCCCATTTTTCCTCCATAGAAGTATTGAAAAGATGGCTTCCACTGTTCAAAAGAGACATTCTTCTTAGCAGCCAGCTTGTCTTTTCATCATTCCCTTATCAAAATTGTCATTCTTCATCAACTTGAGAAGAAGGGAATCTCTTGGGACACTTTCATTTCACATCCCAATTTCGCCACTGCTTCTTCATCCCATGCATCTCCTTCACCTTCCACTCATCCTCTTTCTCCTTCTTCCAGTAAGCCCATTCCTAAGGAACAAAAATCTCCCATGATTGATCAAGAAGAAGAGCATAATGAGGAAGAACAACACAGTGAGGAAGAACAACACAATGATGAAGAGGAGCATAGTGAGGAAAGGTAGCATAGTGATAAAGAACAAAACAGTGAAGAGGATCCAAGTCAAAGGGAGCAAAATGAAGAAAAACAAAGTGATGAAAAGAAGCGCAGTGATGAAGAGGAGCACAGTGAGGAAAGGCAGCATAGTGATAAAGAACAAAATAGTGAAGAGGAGGACAGTGAGGAAAGGCAGCATAGTGATAAAGAACAAAACAGTGAAGAGGATCCAAGTCAAAAGGAGCAAAGTGAAGAAAAACACAGTGATGAAAGGCAGTGCAGTGATGAAGAAGAACACCATGAAGAAGAGAAAAACAGTGAAGAGGAAAATTATGTAGAAATGGAACAATTTGATGAGGAACACAGCAGTCACAAAGAGGAGGATATCGGTAGCCCTCACAGCAGCAAACATGATGAGGATGAAGCACAAAACATTGAGGATACAGAGCCTAAAAGTCCTAAAGAAAGCAGGGACAAAAGTGAAAAGGGCAACCCTCAAAGAGACATGCAAGGTGATAGTCAAAGCATTCATGAAGAAAGTCAAAACAGTGGCAAGGATGATGAGGGGAGTAGCAAGGGCAAAGAGCAAATAGAGCATGTGCTAGCTGCCTTTCCTAGGCAAGGGGCCTGCTTTCTTTTCCAAAGGTGACAAAGCCCCGAACATCAAGAAAGAGAGTGCCTCAAAATGTAACTCAAAATGTTTCTAGAGCCCTCCGAAGCAAATGGAAGTTGCCCAAGCAATCCATTGTTTAATTACCAAAGAGGAGGAAGACCAAGAAGGCCACCCAAAGCAAGGGAAAGGTGAAGGAAGAAAGTAGCCATGAGAAAGAGAGGGACTTTGACATAATTCAAATAGACAGTGATGATAGCGACAATGAGGCCAGAATCCTAGAGTCTCTCTTGATAAATAGAGAATAACAAATTCATGATCTAAGAGCGGATCTAGAGAGGTTTAAAAACCTCATTCACTTTCTGCAAACACAAAACAAGCAGATGAGTGTCCACATGGCGGTATATGAGACACGGGCTATCAAGTATCAAAAAGAGGCCTCCAAGGCACAAATTAAGTTGGAAGAACTCATGGGCGAGTTCAATGATAGTGAAGAAAAATATCAGCCAAAGAGAAAGAGGCCAAGGACCATGGGACTCAGAAGAGCCTTAGAAAAACAAAAAGAGGAAGAGGTTGCCCTTTTCCAATCTTTTCCTCTTACTACTTTATTCACCCAAGAGATAGAAAACAATAGAGAAGCATGGCTTGAAAGGGTGAATGAACACTTGGATAAGAAGTTGGAAAAGGACAATAGAGATTTGGACCTTCAAAGAAGAATGACCGGGGCACTATAAGAAGCTTAATCAGTTCGTCCGACGGAAATTGAAGGCCACACAAGAAAGGCTCAAGGAGGCTCAAAAGAGGCGTCCGGCACCAAAAATGAAGAAAGACATATTAGGGCTTCAAATTTTGGCCTCCGCTTCTCAGCATGCTTCTGAAAACCCATGAGGGTCATGCTCACCAAAATTGGGAAAAATTCGACAAGTTTTGGTTTTTTGACATTTTTGGGCTTTTTGCTAAAAATCATGGGCATCACCATTTTTGTTTGAAGCATCCTCAAAGGATTAAATTTGTATCATTGGATGCCATAATTTTAGGGGCATATACTCAATTATTTTCATATCAATTGAAGATGATTTGGTCCCCCAAAGTGGCGAAAAACACACTTTTTCAACACTCTGCTCGGCGTATCAGCAAAGGCTATTTTCTGGGTTTTTTCACACAAGTCAGTTTTTCACAGGCTTCTACTAATCAATTTGGATAAAAAAAGAAACATTTTCAAAAACTAGACATCCATAGCTTTCCAACAAGCCGTCATGGGCCTCGTTTCGACATCGGGAAGGCCTCTAAAAGTTGCCCACAAGACAGGGGATTTTCTGCTGATATATTTCTTAAGTATTTTTGTGAAAAATGCACTTTTTTGAAGTGGCTTTTCCTAATGTGCGTTTAGCCTTTTTTTGCCATGGTTAGTTAGAAAAAGTGAATATAATTTCCTTTTTTAGCATTTTTAGGATATTTTTATAGATATTTTGTGCCTTGGGCTTTGCAAAGCCTCAAGGAAAAAATCAGATATTTTTGATGGGCCAATGAGCTTGCTAGTTGCACAAGGAGGTTTTCCCTCATCTTGTCCTATATATTCCAAGAGACTTCATTGTAAATAAGGCTAAAATTGATGATATAGAGCAATATATGGTTATACAAGCTTGGAAGAAATACTTGTCTCATGCATTGGATAGTTTCTTGAATGTTTTGGATGATGAAAGAGGACTGCTGTTGGATTCCTTGACTTGGTAAAATGGTATAGTGTCCCTCTCTGTTATGCTTCTTAGTTTTCATACATATTTCATGCTCTTGCTTGCTATAAGACAGTAGAGAATAGATTTGAGACATGCCCTTGGAGGCACCTCAGATTTCCTGTTTCATTATAGCTTCTATGTTTTCTTCCTTCTTAGTCATATCAAAGAAATCTTGATTGCTCTTTGATCACTGAAGAAATTGTTTGCTTGTTTCATTTATGGTTTTATGCAAGCTAAATGATTTACGATATGCCCTATCTATGTCTAGGGGGTTACATAGTCTTAACCTCCAAAACCTCGAATGTTTGGATTATCTCTTTCTCACCAGTGATGTCTTGAACATCCAGCCTTGCCTAAAACTCGCAATTCATTCTAAGTGCCCGATAGCTTGAAATAATTATATCTAGGTGTTTCCTCATAGTGTTTTGAGTTATTTGTTTGTCTTAATTGTCTTTCCCAAAGTCCGATAGCAATTTCCTAAAAGTTAAAGAGTCATACATCTCTATGTATTGCTTGAATGTTTATTTCTACATTTATCACTTAGTTTACATTTACTATGATTAATGGTTAGCCCTACCATATAAATGTCGCTCTATTGAACTATTTATGTTTGCTTCTGTCTTTTCACAATTTAGTGTCCATCTCATCATATTTTACCTTAAGATCCATTTTACCTTGATCAAATCGACCCTTCAACATACCTTGTATCACCATCTGAGGCTTTCTAGACCTTTTCGACCCCATAGCCCAGTTGATCTGACAATATTTTTATCTATCTTAGTCTTTGATCAATTCCTCCCTCAAAAACCTAAAATAAAAAACCAAAAACCTACTTCACAACTAGCCAAAAATCAGAAACATAAGAAGCAAAACACACAGATATCCCTTATACAAATAGAGAGAGCCCTCTCTGAGTCCAGGAAGGCTAGGTCCTTGGGCTCCAAAGATTGGTTTGATGTTACCCTGTCACTTGGCTTGCCAATCATCCAAATCACGGGACCCTAACACTAGAGATTTTGTCTAACCAAGGCTCTAGGAACTAGTAACTCAACCCACAACTAAATGAATGCGGGAACCAACCATAAAGACAAAAAATGAAATGAACCTATAACACCATGGCTATCCAGGAAATGGAAAGGATAGGTAAATCCACTATCAATCCAAGAAATACTCCATGGCAATGACATGTCATTACCAAGGAACCACATGCATACGCCATGCATGCCAAAACTAGTGAGGAAAACATACATGCAACCTGTGACCTTTCACCTTCCTTTTCTCCTCATTTCCATTATTTTCATAAATAAATGCCAATAAATTTCATTGCCTTTCCAAAGCCTTTAACATTACCTTTTCCAATTTCGATAGCCATAATAAACCATATGAACACCTTTACTAGGATGTGTTTCCCAACATTCAGCTTGGAATACATGTCCTATGACCATGGTTATTATTTTCCCTTTATTAAAATTTATTACATGGATTTTTGATCAGGTATGCTACAAAACGCTCACCCTTGGGGGAACACCATCCTCGGGGTTCAAAGACACCTACAACCAACAAAGATGTTGTAAGCAAAACATACTTCCCATGGAGCTTTATAACTTAGCTCGTTGCAGTATTTACAATGATCAACCTATTGATAAGCAAACCAAAATGACAACATGACCGCATGATAACATCATAAGGACATGACACCCATACCGCTTATTGGAGCTTTATAACATATCTCATGGTGGTATTTACATCTATATACATATGTACATATATAAAAAAATCATACGAAGCATATAGCAAAACATATACCAAAACACATGCCAAAACATTCGCTCTACCAATGAATAAGGAAGGATACATAGCCTACATTCGATCCACCATCTCCCATGTAGTTTCATAGGGCCCAAAGTGCTTCAACTGCACTTTAACCTGCTTAATTGCTCGGTTCTGAAGCATGAGTGTCTTTCTCTGCAAAATGCAGTGAGGTTCCAGCTAGAATTCTCCTTTTGGCTCCACCTGCAATACAAACCAGTCAATCACATTATCAACATATTTAACATAATTTTTAAGAAATGACATATGGAAAACATCATGGAATTTCATTGTCAGAGGCAGTGCAAGTCGATAGGAAACTGGCCCAATCCTGTCAAGAATCTTGAAAGGTAAAAAATATCGTGGTGCCAACTTGGCACATGATCCAATCCTCAAGGAGCCCTTCGTGGGCTTGATGCAAAAGTACACTTGTTCCCTAACCCGAAACTCCTTAAACAACTTGTTCTGATTTGAATAAATTTTAAGCTTGTCTTGTGATGCTTTCATATTCTTCTTGATTGCCTTCATTTCCTATTTCATCTCTACCAACATATCCAATCCTATCAATACCCTATTAATTGCATCACTCCAACAAATAGGATTATTACAAATCCACCCATACAATGCCTCAAACAGACTCATCCTCAAAGATTCATGATACCCATTGTTTTAAGCGAACTCTACTAGTGAAAGATACTCTTCCCACTTTCGTTGTTGATGCATCGCATACATCCTCAACATGTCTTCCAATATCTTGTTGACCCTCTCTATCTGTACATTTTTCCGTGGATGATAAGTTATACTCAAGGCCAAATATGTGCCCAAAACTGTAAACAACTCCTTCCAAAACTTTGAAGTGAAATTCATGTCCTTGTCTGACACACCCTTCCATGGAACACCATGCAATCTAACCATATCCTCGATGAAGACCTGTGCTACATCATTCACTGAGTATGTTGACTTCACTAGAATAAAGTGTGCTACCTTCATCAACCTTTCCACCACAACCATGATCGAATCATGCTGTATAGATGTCCTTGGTAAACCTGTGATAGAGTCCATGGAAATGACCTCCCATTTCCACTTTGTAATTGGAATCGGTTTTAATATTCCACCTGGATGCTTACACTCTGCTTTGACATGTTGACAATCTAAGAACTTAGCCACAAACTTTGGTACGTCTCTCTTCAAATTCAACCAGTAGTAAAACTTATTCACTGTTGTTAGCATCTTCTAATAGCCTGGATGACCTTAATACAGTTTCACATGAAACTCCCTCAACATCACCTTCTTGAGTTCATTGTTTTCTGGCACATATATCATGTCTATAAACCTGATCAAGCCATATGATGTGACACAATAGTTCACATCTTATGCACCTATACTTGTACCGCTACCTGTACATGTACTTTTACCACTACTTGTACCTGTACATGTACCAATACTTGTACCTGTACCTATTCTTGTACCACTACATGTACCTATACTTTGTTGCAATCTGTGCCTAAGCTCCATATACTTAACATCATGTTGACCTGTTTTCAAGATACTATCTTGTAGATCTATCCCATAGGAACTCATAGCTACTTTATGATTCACCTTTATCCTCCCACTAAGGGCATCTGAAACCCTATTCTCTTTACCTTTAATATACCTGATCTCAAATTCAAACTCACTAATCATGGCCAACCATCTAGCTTGTCTGTGTTCAGATTCAATTGGTCAAATAGATACCACAATCAATTATCATCACTCATCAATACAAAATTCCTGCCAAGAATATAGTGCCTCCAAATATTCAATGCATGAATGATTGTTTCCAACTTAATATCATGTGTCGGGTAGTTCTTCTCGTGTTCATTTAGTTTTCATGACTCATAACATACCAATTGTCCTTCTAGCATAAGGAATCCACCAAGCCCTCTCTTGCAAGAATCTATATATACCACAAATTCTTTGTCTGGATATGTGATCTTTAACACTAGAGAATTTGTCAACAACTATTTTAACTGCTCAAAACTGGCTGCACATTGCTCTGCCCATTCAAACTTCTTACTTTTCCTTTGCAATGATGTGATAAGATATGCAATCTGTGAGAAGTTCTTTATGAACCTCCTGTAATAACCTGCTAACCCCATAAATGATCTTACCTTATCCAAATTCCTAGGGATTTCCCACTCCATGATAGCCCTTATCTTTTCTAGATCTACTACTATGCATTCCTTGGAGACAACATGTCCCAAGTAATGTACCTTTTTCTGAAGGAAATTGCATTTTCTAAGCTTAGTATATAACTAATTCTCACTTAGCAATCTCAACATTGCTGCTAAATTCTTGGCATGGTATTCTTCATTTTTAGAATATACCAAAATATCATCAATGAACACAATAACAAACTTGTCCAAATAAGGACGCAACACACTATTCATCAAGCACATAAAAGTAGCTGGAGAATTAGTCAAACTGAAAGGAACTACAAAAAACTCATAATTCCCATACCTGGTCCAGAAATTTGTCTTGTAGATGTATTCTTCTTTAATGTGTACCTAATGATATCTAGATCTCATATCAATATTAGAGAACATTGTTGCTCCCTTCAACTGATTGAACAAGTCATCAATTCTCGGCAACAAATACCTGTTCTCGATGGTCACTTTGTTAAACTGTCTGTAATCAATGCACAACCTCATAGTACCATCCTTTTTCTTCACAAACAATATTGGGTCATCCCAAGGTGATACACTTGGCCTAATGTATCCCTTGTCCAACATTTATTTCAACTGCATTTTTAACTCTACCAACTCTGGTGTGCTCATCCTGTAAAGTACCTTAGATGTTGGCGCTACCCTGGGTACCAACTCAATAGAAGAGTATACTTCCCTGTGAGGTGGAAACTATGAAATATCTATGGGGAATACATCTTTAAATTGTTGTAGAACTGGGTACCTTCTTAACACATCTGCATCCTCTACTTCCTTACCTTTGTCACTACAAATAACACACACCCTTTCCTGCAACTACCCTTGGCCTGAATAGTTGTAACCATTCTCACTGATGTTGCTTCTTCTCACCCCACAAGATTATTTGTTCCCCATTGTCATCTAAGCACTCAATAGAATTTTCATAACAATCTACCTTGGTCTTGTGAATATATAACTATTCCATACCCAAAAGCATATTATATGATCCCAACAACAATACATTCAAATGTGTGGAGGTAGGCATACTATTCAAGTCAAATGCACAAGCTATTACCCAATTATGAACTCTCTTTTTGGTACATGTAGCTAACTACACTAACCAAGACTCATCATGCACTTTTTTATTTAAACCATACTTTTCCACCAGGCCAGGATTAACATAAATATAATTAGATCCAGGGTCAATCAAAATAGAAACAACTTGATCACAAATATTACCGTCCATCTCGATAATAGATGCCCGGTGATCTTCCTGCCTGTTATCCAGCGATGCATAGATCCTAGGAATACTTTGTCCAACATCTCCCATTGTATGTGCCTCCTAATCACTGTAGATATACGGTCTACCACCCTGATGTTGTGGATAATATATCCTGCAATGATCTCCACCACAATTCCCATACCACAAAGGCTCCCTATTTTCACTCTTATTCTTCTCCTCAGATTGAAGTCCCTGTCCTCTGCTAGATGTATTGAACTTCTGAGGTGGTGCAAGATTCTCTTTGTTACCTACACCTTGAGGTCTTACTCACTTCTTGCCCCATTTTCCTTTATTCTTATCATTACCTTTCCAATCTTGCTTAGTCTCTTATTTTCATTTTGATTGCTCATAAAAATGCTTTAAATTTCGAATGGCCTCCTCCAATGATCTAGGCTCATCAAACTTAAACATGTATTTGAATTCTATCATCAATCCACTAGTGAATGTTTGAATCTTGGCCTTCTCTTCCTTGAGGAAAGGCACATACCTCAACAACTCTAAGAATCTGTTGGTGTACTCCTCATCGGTCATAGATCCCATCTTTAGCTAATAGAATTATTTTTCACTATCATCATAGTATCTCTCTCGCATATACTTATTTTTGAATAGCCTCTCAAAGTCACTCCAAGTCAACTCCTCCTCATTAATACCTTTGAAATTATTCATGTATTCCCACCATATATTTTCTTTACCTTTGAGGTTGAATGTATCTATTATGGCTTTCTTTTTCTCTGAATAGTCATGCAACCTGAAGAAATTCTTCATACCAAGAAACCATGCTTCTGCATCCCGTGATTTCTTCATTTCCCCATCAAATTTAGGTGGTTTTTATTTCTTAAACTCATTTGGAAAATATCCCCTGTCACTCCTCCTGTAAGGATGATAACAATGACGATCATAGCGCCTTTCTGAACCAGAACTAGAAAAGTATATGTGTTTATCACCTCTCTTATCTAAAGTGTCCAAGGACTTACAATCTCTAATCGTGTCATATTTTTCCAACCTGTGACCACCATGAGATCTATTTCCATATGCCCCATTAGTCCCATCCTATTTTCCATAGCTGATCCGAAGTGGTCCTTATCACTGCAACTCTGAAAAACTTTGAAGGATTACTACACTAACCTCTGCTTGTTTCTCCTGTGCCTGTATGATTATGTCATTATTTGACTTGCAACACCTTATTTATTCCTTCAAACTTCTCAATGTGTCTGCTAAGTCACAAGGGTTCCCAACACCTTGATTTTCATTTGATTCATAGGGAGAATATATGTAGTCTACCATCTTGCTGGTCATCTTGATCTCTTTCCTGCAAGGCATCTTATGTCATCTACACCAAATCACAATAAACCAATGTACCTTAGCATAATTTAGGGAGGATATCTCATTTGCAAGATCAACCAATTAGCGTAAACATGTATAAACATAATCATAGCATCATATAAAACATAGGTATATCAACACAGAAACATCATTCTAGCTATATTCCAGTCATTAATGCATGAACATATCAACTACACATACCATGACCTCATGCATGACAAAAACCACGTCAATGTATACTTGACAACATGTAAGCATTAATCACGCATAGACCATGCATAACCAATCATATATTCATGATGACACATTTCAAAACAACACCATCATCTCTCCCATGGAAACATCACTGCAACCATGACCAACACCATGCAAATGCAACAATCACATAGACAATAAGTGTGAGTAACACATATGCAACCAACATAAATGCATGACCAACACACCACCCATCTACACCGAAGGGTGAACCATGCTCTGATACCACTCTGTAACACCCTCCTCCCACATCTACCCAAGTAATCGTCCAACTAGGGTAAACATGTGATGAATATTTACTATGATATTATTAAACTCCCTATGTGTCAGTTAAGGAAGTGGAATCGACGAAAAAAAACAACACAAACCTTATGCACATGCCATAGGAAACCCAATAGCATCCAAACCTTCCAGGAGGCTAGCCCTTGAGTCAAATTAACCTTTTAAAGCATCAAACCCCTAGTCACTCCCTTGACATGGGCAAGAGTGCGAATGGAAACCTCTAGTCGCTCGCACAACATGGGAATGCATGAGACTAGGGACTTTTCCAGGTAGTTATGTGCCTGCGACCCCAATTTTTGTGCCACATTTTCAAGCCTAGGGATCAGGTCACTTCCCAGGACTCCACGACACTTCTAGAAATGAATAGCAACAAAATAATGATGTAAATTCAATCACTTGAACAAGGAATTGACTAGACCCCTACTAGCCATGACAGACATTTCGTCAAACATGTCACAAATGGGTAATCTATAGGTTTAAACAACATATCTGAGCATAGGGGTCTCATGCTTATATGAGAATCGTTAATAAGCATTGTTGCCTCATCACATTAGATGTATTATAATATATTAAGTCATATATTGATTGTTCATTCATTTACAAGCCAAAACATGATGAGAGCCATACATCATCACTGTCATAGAACACATTCATAACCAACATATAAACAATAGAAATGACAAGCATAGAAAAACCATATAAGCCACATAATAACAAGAATATTTACCTATCAATACAAGAGGAAAATAGAACTTATTTCCATAAGCAAAATGAAACCAAGTCTGGGACTTCCACGTACCACCTGACCATAGATATGGATGAGCCAAATACCTATTCAGGCAGTCACCCCCATGCCATATTCCAAGCATGAATGCGGGATCCCATAAAACACAACAATCAAAACCAAACCAGAGATTCCAGAGGCCAAACCACCTCAACCCTCAACCAGTGATTCCACCTCTCGGTCGGACATCACAAACCATCACTAGATTGGTCTCCACCCAAGTTATCTAGGGCTCCAAATCGTTTGTTCCAACCAAGGCTCTAAGACTAGTAACTCAACCCACTGGTGTTGTCAGGCTCTAGAGTGTTTGTATAACCAAGGCTCTAGGACTAATAACTCAACCCACAAAGGGATCCAGAGCGTTTGTCCAACCAAGGCTCTAGGACTAGTAACTCAACCCAAGATTTTACAGGACTCCATAGCATTTGTCCAACCAAGGCTCTAGGAACTAGTAACTCAACCCAAAACTAAAGGAATGTGAGAACCAACTAGAAAAACAAACAATGAAATGAACCCACAACACCATGGCTATCTAGGAAATGACAAGGCTAGGAAAATCCATAGTCAATCCAGGCATTCCTCCATGCCAATGACAGATCATGACCAAGGAACCACATGCATATGACATGCATGCCAAAACTAGTGAGGAAAACTTATATGCAACTCAACACTTGCAAGAAAAACTCGTTGTAGTCATTGATCCCGATGTCCTCTTACACTTTCCTACCCTTCCTTTTCCTTCTTGCTCTAAAACTACAAGTATTCCAGACTCTCCAAGAGTACTCCAAGAAAATCTAAGTGTCCAAGAGTATGAGAGAGAGAGGGAGAATAGAATGAGACCTCCAAATTTGAACTGACAAAATTCTATGAACTGATCCTCAAAAGTATTTTTATTAATGAGGCCTCTAATTTCTTCAATTTTCCATTATTTTCGTTCATTTTCCTACTCACATGCAACCTGTGATCTTTCACCTTCCTTTTCTCCTAATTTCCATTATTTTCATAAATAAATGCCAATAAACGCCACTTTGCCTTTCCAAAGCCTTAGCCATTACCTTTGTCATTTTCCATAGCCATAATAAACCGTATTAACACACGTATTACGATGTTTTGCCCAACATTCAGCTTGGAATATGTGTCTTGTGACCATGGTTATTATTTTTCCTTTATTAATTTTTATTACATGGATTTTTACCAGGGTTGTTACACTATTGATAATATACTACCAATGGCACAAATTTTCCCTATATCTACACTAGCAATCTATTTCTTCAATCAACAAAACGACCTCACATCTTCTGAAAAATATATGATTCGTAATCTTCCTAATGGCCCCTCTTCAAAAATCAAGTAATATGATTATATATAGAGTGATATAGATCTTCGATGTATTCAATCCCATCCATTTTCAAAGAGTTGTATGAATCATCAGTCAATGTATAGACGGGTTAATTTGACTTGCATTTTCATTTAATGATTTACAACTATCCTTCAACAATATATTTTTCAAAAATATCCCATGATGAAGAACCAATTTAATCGGTGCCTTGCAGCTTCATTATGATGTAAGTTAATACTTCAACTAAATTAAAAAGTACATTCATTCCAAGATCTTATATGATGTGTACATGTTCGAACAATGTTCTTGTATTTTTTACTATTAACATGTGTTATGTGATGATGAAAAAAGTGACAAATAACTTGATGAAGTTCACTCACCGAAAAACCCCAGTAAAATCTCTTTCAAAAGAGTGATGTGGAGAAATTTATAATAATGTTTGGTTATTTTAATTTTTATGCTCTTTATATATGTTAATGGATGGAACAAGACAGTAAAGGAACCTATTGTTTTTCAATGAAAAAAAGAGACCGTTTTTATTGAAAAGGAGAAGCGAGATAAGTTTTCTGATTTTTTGGCAATAGTCAAAAGGAGGACATCTTCTCATGCAAAAGGAAAATAGTATTGTGATTATGAAATAAAAAATATTTTTGAAGCAAAATGTGACCTTGTTCCACCTAGAATTGAATAAGGAGAATAGAGGCACACTTTGAGCACTTGTTTGTGATGCTAAATGATGTTGAGTTTCTTAATGATACTCTTTTTATGTATAATTTTGACATCAATGCACTTAAAATACAATTGTGATCTCTCAAGCAACCCTACATGCACATAATACAAGTGCAAGTTAATGAAATTTACTCACAAACTCATACCAATCAAGCATATGTAATCAAGAAGTTAACACACATGTTCAATTTTTAATGATATATGTATTCCACGAAAAGTGTACCTCGACACTAATTCTAGTTTACATCAATTCAACTCCAATACTTTCGAGAAATATACTTGCAATAGTTGTTTTGTAAGTGTGAAATACATAATAATTTGAATTGCATTGTAATTATCAGGTGCATTTTCGGTAAAACCCAACACTTGAGAGACTTGATTGAGCCATTTTATTTTATTTTTTCTTTGAAAATGTTGAGTAGTTTACAAAGTAAAATTTTGAATTCATAATTCAATTAAAAACTCACTGCAAACAAAGTACCCACCTAAAATGGAATAAGGTATTTGTCATCAAATTAAAATGACAAGTTGGGGTGCAAAAATTCAAGTAAGTGTGAAGTGTAAACGAGCGAGTACAAGGAAGTATAATAATAGTGATGGCGATAATCGTGGAATTGGTTTTCTTATTGGAAACCTTACTCGAAACAACTAAGAGAAATTCGATCACAATGACCAATGTAACATTAGAAAAAGTTCTTATATGTTTGCGAGAAATGCAAATAAAGTTCCATTTTCTTCAAACTCAATCTCAATGGTTGAATGATGAAATCAAGGATCTCAAGAATTAAGAATCGGTGAATCATTTTGAACTACTTTATTTATAGCAACCCCCTTTTAAATGATGATGATTATTCAAATCAACAATCCACCTATGAGAAACTCATCAAAACAACCTCAATTGCATATGAAGATGAAGTTGTACATAATCAAGTTGATTATGATCTTTCCAATTGCATTGTAAGGCCTTGGGAAGAATTACACTTCAACAAAAATTGATATAGTTTAGGATATGACAACCACAACAAATTCAATATCCTAGATTACTCCAAACCTCTTAAGTTTATGAGTGGAGGATTTCTTGATAAATAAATATCATAATTAATGGAGGAAAAAGTGAAGTGCCAATGTTTTCAAAGAACCAGTCACATGAAAGATAAATGTTAGGATCTCCATCCTCATCAACATTATAATCAGAATCATTCATTGGATAGAAGTTCAAAGGAAAAAAAAAAACTACAAGATTAAAGATTCACTATGGGTGGATCGATCCTTGGCAATGTTCATCAATAGCTAAGAATTTATATCAGTCTTACCAAAGAATTCAATTTTGAGTTGAGACACATCTTGTAGTGGATAGTGAAATGAAAAAGGTACTCTCGTGCACCTCAAAAGGGGGGTACAATGATGAAGCTCTCCTACACCTTAAGGAGGGGACTACAAAAATTGAATGAAAATGGTTGTTAGACCCAAAACCACTTGCCATAGTGATGAAATAGTGAAGGATAACCCACATGAAAACCCGTGTTGTCTCTCCTTTTAAATAAAATGGGGGTAATGGATGATAATTGACTTAAGGTTTGAAAACATAAACAAATAATTTTTTTCATATGGACAATAACAATCTATAGGTGGTAGACCTAGAAAATTTTGAATGGGTGAAATCAACGACAACATGATAGTTACAAATATTTCATCATTTTAATCAAACGATTGGTCTATAAATAAGGGAAGTTTTAGCATGGAATCAATCAATTCAATCTTTGTTAAATCAAAATTTAGGATGATCCATCATTGAATCTAAGATCCTCTCATTTATCTCTTTATTATCCAATTGGCATATATTAGGATGTTATTCAACACCTAAAAGTGTCAAATGGTTAGTGCTCAACCTAAACACCAAAGTCATATAGCACTTTTATGGCGATACTACATGTTCAACAATTAGCAGAAGATGTCAAATTATTGTAGCTAACTTGATTGGAAAATTCTCATTAATTTAGAAAATTTTAGACATCGATAACCATCCACTTCCAGTTTTGATCTCTTTTCCAATTTGTTCCAAATGAACCATCCAACGTCTAGTTTTCACAATTTTTTAGGAAATATTTTCATTGTAGCTTGGATCAAAGGCTTTCTAAAGATCCAATATACATTTTTGTTTATCTCTTAATTGATATAGAGATACATATTGTGATTGAGGTAGGGGAATGTTGGCCTATGGCTACCTTATCAACCACTAAGCCCTATTTCCACCTTAAATTGTATTATTCATTTAAGATATTAGTAATATATCATCAAGTGATGACTAATTAAGTTAAATATTTATTATCCTAGTCACCATGCAAGGTATTAGGATCAAAAGAAAAGCTCTCTATGGGGTGACATCCCCCATTGTACTATATATGTGTATAATTGGTGTGAATATAAGATGAGATGGATAGTTATCCTTTTTATATCATATTGGTGTTCATGTGTTGTGTTCCATTTCTTAACATAGATAGGAGTGTTGTAGGAGCCTAGAGGGATAACACCTAAAAGGGAAGTGGAGCATGAGATACAGTTGTGCATGACTCCCATTATCAAAATTGGGTTGTATAAATAATATGTTCTGAAAGTAAATGAAGTGAAGAAGTATTCACAACAGTTTTTGGAGAAGGGAGTGATTCATCCAAGCACCTCACCTTTTGGGTCACCTATCATTATCGTGCCCATGAAGGATGGGATGTGGTGTATGTGTAACGAATATAGAGCTTTAATCAATATTACACTCAAGAATTATTATGCTCTTCCTAGGATTCATAATTTGTTGTACCGATCGTAACATGATAAGTACTTCACTAAGTTGGATCTAAAATCAGGATACCACCAAGTACGTATCAAAGAAGAAGACACTTGGAATACCATATTCAAAACAAGGAAAGGTTTGTATGAATGGTTGGTCCTATCATTTGGCTTATGTAACACACTAGCTACATTTACGAGACTGGTGAATTCTGTATTATGCCCATATTTAGGTTCATTTGTTATAGATATTTGGATGATATATTGGTTTATAACTCTATCTAGGAGGAGAACATCTGACATATCATGTGGGTGTTATAGAATCTAAATAAGCGCCAACTATTGGCTATCATAAATAAATTCCAATTTCCTAAGCATACATTGGTGTATTTGGGGTATGTGGTCAGTGCATCAGAACTCAAGATAGGTCCCACAAGGATGGATGAAATCATAAAATGGCCCATTCCTATAAATGTCAATGAATTTAGGAGCTTTGTTAGGGAAGCACAAAACTTATGGAGGTTCATAACATTCTTTTAGTGGTAGTTACAAAACTTCATGCCATAACAACAAGTGGTAAATGTTTCTAGTGGGGGGAGAATCAACAAAAGCATTTCAATGAGCTAAAATAAAATACTAGTCAAGCACCAATTCTTGCATTACTAGACTTGCAATAACCATTCAAATTGGAGATATGTGCAAATGGATATGTTATGGGAGAAATCCTGATGCAAGTAAGTAAGTCGGTTTGTTATCATTTGAAAATGTTTTATGGGGAAGTATTAAACTACCCTACTTATGATAAGGATATTTTTGCCTTCGTGCAAGTTGTTAAGAAGTGGAATTATTATATGTTGGGAAAAGATACAGTTATTAATGTAATCACCAACCATTTAGTATTTGTAGGCCTAAAGTAATCTTTAGAATGCCAACCATTACAATTGGATGGGTATTTTATTGAAATTTCATCTAGTCATCAAGTATAAGAAGGGTAGCACTAATAAGTTGGAAAACATGCTATCAAGGCCACCCAAATCAAAGATTATAGCTTTGGAAACTCTTATTCGCATGGAGACGTTTACCCATGATGTATACAAAGAGGCATACACAGAAGATGAGGACTTCAAGGAGGTGTTTTAGTAGCTACAAGCCAAATTCATGTGAAAGAAGGTGACAACAACGATAACTATCATCTCTATAATGGGTTACTGTATAAGTCAGACAAGCTTTGTGTCCCTAAAGGTGAAATATTGCAACTTAGAAAAGAAGCTCGCACCTCTATGGTTGCAAGACATTTGGCATTGGGAAGAAAATTGCTAACTTACAAAGGTATGTGTACTAACCTACAATGAAAGAACCTTAGCATAGTATATTAGAGGATGCATATTTTTTTTGCACTAGCAAGCCACGTAATAAAAAACAAGGTCTATACCATCCCTAATTTGTACCTGTTCAACCTTGGGAAATTATTTTTATGGATTTTTTGGATGGCTTACCAACCACACGAAAGCTACATGATTATTTATTTTTATTAGTTGGCATATTCAAAAAAATGTGCATTGTGATCCCTTGTAAAAGTACCCTTAAAGGAAAATAAGCAATGAAGAAGTTCTTTGAATAGGTTTGGGTGTACTTTGTGATACCAAAGAGTATCATCCCAGATAGGGAAACCATATTTCTTAGTACCTTTTAGACTACTCTATGGGAGAAGATGGTGACTAAATTGAAGAGGTTTACGACATTCCATCCATAAACAGATGGAAAACAAAATAAGTTAACAGGAAATCATTACAACTCTTTAGGGGTTACAACCAAAAGCATCTGAAGACCTAGGATGAAAATATGACTAATATTCAACACTCATATAATTGAGAAATCCACCCTTCTATTAGTAAGTCCCCATTTGAAAGTTGTTTTGGTTATTTTTCACCTTCACCTTTGTATGTTTTATATGGGTGACTGGATAGTAGACAGTACCGACCAGGCGAATTTTCCTGAGGAGCGATGGCAACGATTGGTGGTACTAGGGTTCATGGTTTTGGCCTCAGGGCATCCACTGCTGCCCCTCAAGGTGTCGCACCTGCGGGGTGAAGGATCTTTTCTTACCCCATTCACGGGGACGAGATGACTGGGCAGGTTCAAGGGGCCTGGAGATGGACTTTTCCCGCGGTGGTGGCTTCCAGAGCCATATGTATCTGTTTTGACGGGCGGGCAGAAAATAGGGGTTTGGTTTCTCACCTGGGCTGGGTTACTGTGTGCGTCCATGGCACTTGTAAATGAAATCGATGGCATGGTGGGCATGGTGGTGATCTACTGCTGGCGGTTGAGAAGCGCGACACCCCTCACTCTTATCTTCCATTTTTCGATACTTCTTGGAGGCTGTGGGTTCATAGCTCTGGTTATTTCGTCGGTGGGCAGAGATGGGGCTACATACTTTGTTTGCAAATGTTTTCGGGTACCAGAATCTATTTGGCCACTACCACAGCTGACAAAACATAAAATTCCAAAGGATTCAAACACCATTGCCCAGGAGAATCGGGTAAGTATAAACAGTTTCCATATTTTTCTTAAACCCCCTGTGGGGCATACTTTATTAATTTGGATAAAAAATTCTGACTGGGTCTCAGACCTGAAGCAAGCCATTTGGGATACCACTGGTTATCCAAGCCATGCTCAATCTCTCATTCATTGTGGGAAAACTCTACAAGATACCAGCACCATCAAGGATTATGGCATATGCCCTTCCTCCACCATTTATCTCAATATGAGACTGTGAGGAGGTACTGCTGGGCAGAACAGAGCGCAGGGTCAAAAGGGACTCAACATGAACCCCAAAGGTCCATCATACAGGAACATACTCAAGGGGAATCACTCATCTGCTACTCCAACAGCAACGATAGCGAATAGCCCCAAACTGTACATAGTGGAACAACTCAATCAGATTCCAGAACTACGTTTTGAAATTCCTGAGATTGATGGCCATCGATCTATCTATGAATCACAAGCACTCATTTGCAGATTTAATTGCTTCAGGCCCAAACCTATGGAGATTTTTCATTGGATTTTCACAAACTAGACAACGGAATGTGAAATACATCTCTTTTCCAAGGGATTCTTCATTGTAAATTTCACCACCTCGGATGCTAGAGAAAACATTCTCAGGACTGGGCCGTGGTTCTGGGGCTCCACCGGATTATTTACCACGCCATGGTTCCCTGATTTTGATGCTAATACAATGGAGGTCACCAAGCTGCCGGTATGGGTGTGGTTATACAACCTTCCACTACATTTCTAGAATGAATATGTACTTGAAGGCATTGGATAAAGTATTGGGAGTTACATTAAAAATGACACACAACACATGGAAGAGAGGATCTTCACCTTTGCACGCATTTGTGTGGAAGTAGACCTCAGCAAAGGACTTCCAGAATGCATCCTACTGACTCACAAACAACAAAAATGGATGCAGCATCTTGATTATGAAAACACTGCATTCAGATGCAGAAAATGTAGGAATACAGGGCATTTGCAAAACACCTGTCCAAAAGCTAAAAAAGAAAAAATACGGGAAAAGCCAAAAAGGGTTGGAAATTTCCATCAGAAGAACCAGAACAGGAGATGGAAGAAGAGGAGGAGGAACTCACACCAACAGAAAACAATCAGACTACAACCGAGGTTGAGACACAAGAACAAGAGATGCAAGAGCCTTTTAACACGGTTCAGGGACCGTTAACCCAAGAAACACAAGAAAGTGGAGGACACAAAAGACAGCATAACTCAGACACTTCAGATTCAGAAAAGGACAATGGAGCAAACATAGCAGAAAATCAGCTCACACTTGTTACCATCTCGCCATCACCAGGGCCATGGCACAAGGTGGAAAAGAAGAAAGGGAGAAAAACATAATTTTTACTCCCCATGTATTTAGCTCCTAGGAAGCATATTATTGCCTGTCTTTGACAATATTAGAAAAGTGTAACATGTAATTTTGTTTTCATTAATAAAATTACAAATTTTTCCCTTGTGAAAAAAAAATGTTTTATATGGACAACAAGGAGGAGTGAGGGAAGACATCACGGGAGAAACACTGAAAGTAGAGAAGTTTGTTGGAAAAATTAGGAAGTAATGAATAATAAGTTTATGGAGAAACTGTGTTAATAATTTTTGAAACGCCTGACGTTTTGAGTGAACCCTTCACCCATCATCAAAGACATGAAGCAAGAACAAATATGAAGAGAAAGAGATACCAATCATTTTTAAAGAGCAGTGGTGTCGGGAAAGATGTTAGGGATTACGTTAGAATTTATTAATTTTTTTTATATTATTATTTTTAATATTATTGTTGAAATTAATTTTGACTATTACAATAGGACGAAAATTAAGATATAAGTTAAAGAATAAATTATATTACACTATTAAAAGGTCGAATTATAAACTATTAAAGCATTACTAACTAATAAGACTAAGTATATTATTAAACTATTAAATATTAATATATTACTAAAAAAAGTGAACTATAAATAATAAACTATTAAAAACTTTTTTTTTTCTCAGTAAGACTAATTCTATTAAGAAAAGAAAAGTATAGTACAATCAAGCTTGCATGCAAGCGAATCAGATAAGCATGGGAGCTGTAGGTGATAGGGTATCAACCTCGCTCCTGATAAACAATCCGGGAATGAGCAAAAGAGAACACCAGAATACAAAAAGCAGGCTCTGTTCTAAGGAAACTACCCAGCGTGGGCAGTTTCTGCCACACGACATTTCTTGCCTTTTTTCTTGCTTACTTTGACCCAGCCAGTGGAATTTGGATGAGCCATAACAAGTTGTAGACTATTCTGCTCTAGCAGCAGAGTATCCTTGTCAGAATCTGAAGACGAAGATACATGAGAACGTTTATGAGGGATTGGCGAGGTAGAGGGGACTGTCGGACTGACCGAGGGAGGATCCAGTGGAGTCTCATCATTCTGCCCATCTGCTTCAAATTCCTCCTCATCCGAACTAGAGGAATCTGTGTCGGCCATAGGAGTGGGAGGGACACAGGGATTCTAGCTCTTGGATTTGGGTTTGCGATTCTGATTCTTCTTTTTGTCGAGGAACTAGGAACATGTACTCTGGAGGTGCCCTGTTTGATGACAATTTCGGCAACGAAAGGCTGTATTTTCGTAATCCAAGGTTTGTGTCCAGTGGAAATCTCCAATCTTAAGGTTGATCTGATCCGGCAGCCCTTTGCTGATATCTATTTCTGCACATAATCTGCTGTAGGTGAAGAGTCCATTTTCCTTTCTTGAAGAGTCAGTAGCTAGAAAGCGTCCTAGGGCGTCTCCAATGGCGATGAAGACAGAAACATGCCAAAGATGAGCCGGAAGATTCGGGAGCCGGACCCAAATGGGAAGCTTGGTGATGACAACTATAGAAGGGTCGAAGTCTGGAAACCAAGGGGTGAGGAAAAGTCCTGTCAAACCCCAAAACCAAGGGCCTCCTGTTAAGGCCTTCTGGTAGTCTTCATTTGAGTCAAAAGCCACTATGAAGAATCCTTTTGAACATAAGAAGATCTGGCTTCTTTTAGTCCAATTGGTATGTATCCATTGGTAAAGATCTGCTGTGCGAGGCCAAAGCACATTAAATCTGCATATGATTGTGGATTCTGCAAAAAACTGGTAGCGTTCGTCAATCCCGGGATGAGTGAAATTGAGAGAAGGAACTTCCTTTGATTTATCTACCAAAAATGGCTTTGGAGCCATATCTGGTTGAGCTGCATTCGGAGAAGCCTGAGGGTGGGCAACGTTTTTGCGGACTGCGTCCTTGAAAGAGAAAGAAGGGCTAGAGGAGGTCTGCCCTATGGAACCACCTCTTAAGCGAAAGGTAGTTGTAATATAAGCGTCCTTTTGAATGCTGTAAAAGAAGAGGGGAAGGGTGTTCATAAGTTGCTTACCCTTATATAGCAATCTCAGGTGAATTGAGGGGATCCCTAGCCGTCGTTCGATTTTTTGTAGAAGATTCTGCACCAGATCTGTTGCGTGCACCCAATGCATTGTCGTCTTGCCCGAGAGTGCGACTTGAATTTGAAAAGCAGGTGCTTCTTCTGTAAGATCTAGCAGATCTGGCTGGTTTAAAAAAGAAACCCACTTGCGGGAAGCAGTGGACCGATCCATGTCCAGAATCGTCAGGCTTTGAGCAGTGGCCAAAGCAGGACGAGGTGCCTGGACGCATTTGGTGTGTATTCCCATCCTTGGTGCCTTTGCAGGCCTTTCTGGTGGATTTGATAAGCAGATCCTCTGCTTGCGCGTGCCCGCGATGAGATCTGATCTGAAGTCTTTGTGCCCCTTGACGTTGGAGAATGTTCCTGAGCCAAGTCGCTGGCAGAGAGGGGCATTTTCGGGGTCGAGAGTCCCTGCAGCAAGATCCGCGTAGATCCAAATGGGGTTAAACCTTCGATCTGCAACCTGGATGAGATTTGTTGCCGGTTCGAAGATCTGATGCTGCATTATGTGGTATGTCAGAGAGGAGAGACCACGAAGGCTTGCGGCACTGAACCCCTTAGTGAAAGCGTGCCCTGCTATGGTGACGGCGGCGTCATAGCTCAACAGGGTCGAGGGAGCAAAGGAGTCGGCGAAAGCCATTAGGGTTTTTTAATGTAAACTATTAAAAACATTAATATAAGTTAAAGAATAAATTATATTACACTATTAAAAGGTCGAATTATAAACTATTAAAGCCTTAATAACTAATAAGACTAAGTATATGATTAAACTATTAAATATTAATATATTACTAAAAAAAGTGAACTATAAATAATAAACTATTAAAAACATTAGTACTTAATAAAACCAATTAACATTAATTAACTATTAAAATAGTTATAATAATTAAAAATAAATATTAACCTATAGAAATATTAATATTAAATAACTAATAAGACTTTTAATAATAAAAATTGACTTATTAATAATTGATAAATTATTAAATAACTAATATGGCCATTAATAATAATAGTAATTATTAAATAACTAATAATTAATTAAGAAGAAAAAGGGAAATAACTATTAGTATAAATTAATAACCAAAAAGACCTAGAGAAAAGGTAAAGGGTCAAAAGAAGAAGGGGAGGAAAGTGGGAAAGGTGGCCAAGGAATAGCTTAGGGTTGGGTAGATTGAAAGAAATGCTTGTGAGAAAGATATTGGATGGTGGGATGCCAAAATTGACTAAGCTTAAACCCATACCCTCAATTAAAATTGTTAGGGTTCAATTTCAAGGGCTTCCTTGATTAGATGGGTGGTGTGGAGGGAGCGAAGGCAAGAATTTTCACTTTATCAAACCAAATGAGATGATTGGTCTTATGAGGGTTCTCAACAATGGTTGATTTTGAGACCCGATTATGGATGTTGTCAACCGTGTTCTCCTTAATACGGGCCTTAAATTATCTACCTATTTGGCATATGTAAGACTTGCCACATGAGCAAGGAATATCATAGAAACCAGAGCCAGGAATGGGATCAAATTCGTCTTTAACAGACCTAAAGAGTTTCCTAAGGGTGGTCTACGATTTGAAGGAGGATTGAATGTTTTTCTTTTGTAAGATTATATAAATACGACCAGTAACCCCTTGGATATAAGGTTGGGTTATTTTGGTAAAGGGGGGAGATAAAGGATTAGCTTTGGGTTTGGGATGGAGGGAAGAGTGGAAAGCTTTCCTAATTTCGGAGAGGAATATCCATTGGATTGGAGGACTTTGGATAGGAGAAGGAATTCTTTGTCCAATTCTTGGGGATCAGAGATTTGAATGGCACGAGTCACTGGAGTCTTAAGAATGTCATCTTTCTAAGTAGGGTGGTGATGGGATTGGGCATGAAGGTATCTATTGGTATGGGTATTTTTTCACTAGACCTAAAAGGATAGGGAGTCTTTGGTACATTTAGAGACGAGGGCGTCACGAAACGAAAGTGAGTTGTCAATTTCCATTTCCATGGTGAACTAAATATGGGGAGAGATGTGATTAAGGTGGTCGAGAAATGAATGTAAAGTAGGGATGTTATGGGACCATACAACAAAGGTGGCATCCACGAATTATTTCCAACATTTAGGTTTTAAATGAAAGTTTTCCAAGGCATGAGACTTGAAGGATTCCATTAAAATGTTGGCAACCACTAGGGAGAGGGATTAGCCCAAAGTAGTTCCTTCGTTTTGTTCATAACAAACACCTTTATAGGAAAAGAAGGTGGAGGAAAGCGGAAAATTTTGAAGTCACCCTTAATATCATTTCTAACCTAGTTGACTCTAAAATTCTTAAACTTGTCAAAATTTGTCTTTCCTCCATCTTCTTTTCCTATAGAAGTGTTTCTTATGAATGAACCGAAGGAATTGTTATGGGTTCATCCCTCTCCCAGTGGTTGCCAACATTTTTATGGAATCCTTTGAGTCTCGTGCCTTGGACAAGTTTCATTCAAAACCTAAATGTTGGAAATGATTCATGGATGACATCTTTGTTGTATGGACCCATGACATCCCTTCTTTACATTCCTTTTTGGACCACCTTAACTGCATCTCTCCCCATATTCAGTTCACCATGGAAATGGAAGTCGACAACTCACTTCCATTACCTGGCGTCCTCATCTCCAAATTGTTGAGATTCAACAAGATGATGAGCTTAGTGAAAAGAGTCGTCTTCACTAAGTGGGTCCGCAGGCTATGTTTGGCGCAAAGTCTATTTTTAGACTATGTCTATTTTTAGACATGTCGATCATATTCTATGAGTTGCAGGATGCTATTTGTGGATGGTTGGTCAAGTTGGAAAAATAGATGGACTTCTATTTTTGGACATATTGGGCAGAATCTATTTTTAGATTGCCAGTCTAAAAATAGATATGTCGAATATTATTAGCTCTTAATAATATTTGGACTATAAACATTATCTTATTCTCTTGGAGCACTTCAGTTAAGTGCACAGATGTGGCACAGGAGCTGGCAGAAGGAATTACGCTATTCCTAAGGGTTAAGTGGAGCTATTGCATGGAGGATAACGGTTAGAACTCACGTGGCGAGTTTGTGGTGGAGTTGGAGAAGTAGTTGGTGGAATTGTATTTAGTTTAACTTCGATTAGACTCAGTTATAGATAAGATTGTATCTAATCTAGCTTGATTGATACACTAGTGAGAGTGGTGTGAATTAATTAGTTAATTGAATTTTCAAATATCATCATTAATCAACTAAAGAATACATCAGTTAACTACAATGCATGGCAGTTTCAGTGGAGACCAGTGGAGAGATAGGTGAAAGAGCAAGTGTGACTATCAGTTGTGACTATAGTGATGCATTGATTGCATCCAAAACTCAATGGAGATGCCAATGATGATTGTGTGAGCAAGGCTGGAGTACTTCGAGTTCATTCAGAGCCATTCTTCAACAGGGATTGCGCAGTAGAGGTAGGCTAGCAGGTGGCAAAGATCGGTGCATGGATTTGCAAGATCAGGCTTGATTAGTGTGTAGCGATTGTATTGTACTGAGAGCTTGATATGATCAGCTTTGTATGAGGATGGTTACATGATCTCTATGACATATATTATATACAGATAGTTGGGGTTTTCAGCTTCAGGCTTTCTCGTTAAACAACTGTGTTAATGTGTGTGAATTTTATTGTTTCATGTGTGCATTGCAATCTTGATTTAATTTCTGCAATTGATCAATGGTGGAATAGATTCTGTATTTTGCACAAAGTTAAAATAGTGTGAGATCAGGAGAATCTTGGACATATAACACATAAGTTATATAATTTCTACATGGTATTAGAGTAGTATTAATCATAGGAGATTGCAATTATTGAAGCGGTTGAGTTTTGTGTTGGTGGAATTCAAATTTGCCACAGTGTTTTCTTGGTGTCGAAGTTGAGCATTCATTGAAATGTCTTTCAACGGATTGTGATTGGAGTATGCCCTTGATGGCAGCTCGAATTATATTGCATGGAAGGACAGGATGGAGGCGGTGCTGGAAGATAATGGGTTGAAGGAGTTCATAGATGCTGATATTCCAAAGCCTGGTTCTAGCGATGTAGCCGCACTTGACGCATGGCAAAAGAAGGTAGCAAAGTGTCAAATAATTCTATTGGAAGGTGTGAAGGACCACATTGTGTCTAGCCTTCACGGTAAAGCCACTCCATTCTTAATGTGGAAGGCTTTGACAGACTTGTTCCAAAGCAGAAGCGACCAGAGGAAGTTGGCGCTTAAAGACAAGCTCAGGAAAATAAAAATGGAGAAAGGTGACAATATACCAAAATACCTCACGAAGTTTGTCCACTGCAAGGATGAGTTGGGAAGTGTGGGGGTTACTGTTGATGAAGAAGACTTGGTGAGCTTGGCTCTCCTTGGGCTTCCAAAGAGTTGGCATAGCTACGAGGACTCTGTCAATGGACGGGAGAAACTGCCTGGATGGGAGCGACTTTGGTCGGATCTTGTGCAGGAGGACATAAGGCGGGGTACCAGGGATGGATCTTCATCGAAGAATGAAGATGAATAAAATTGCACTTTGGCTGCCAAAGCAAGGAAAGGGAAGGGGAAGAAAAATCCTTCTCAATCCGGTGCGAAAGGCAAGAAGTAGGACTTGTCCAAGGTGAAGTGTTTTCATTGTCATCAGCACGGGCATTTCGCCACTAACTGTCCACAAAAGAAGAAGAATAAGCAGGCTGCTAGATCTGCAGCTAGAGAGGCCTTAGCCTCGTAGTTTGAGCTGGATTTTTCTTTGATCACATGCTTGGTTTCAAGTGTGATGGGATCGGTGTGGTTTCTTGACAGTGGTGCATCTTTCCATATGACCAGAGACAAATATTTGTTTAGTGATCTGGATGAAAAGGATCTTGGAGTGCACATTAAGATGGGCGATGATGGTAGATACAGTGTGACTGGTATCGGGACCATTTCCTTTGAGAGGGAGTCTGGTAAACCTTTCATCTTGAAGTATGTCATGCATGTTCCAGGATTGAAGAAGAATCTGATCTCTATGGTGATGTTGGAAGACAAGGGTTATGATGTTGTTTTTAGTGAGGGAAAAGCCTTCCTGCGTGGTAAAACAACTGGTCAAACCAGGAGGATAGGGATTCAAGTTAAGAATCTTTATCAATTGCAGGTAGATGGCTGCGTAGAAATGGCAGGTAAAGCAGAAGGAGTGGTGAGCCGGGATGAGGGCGAATTGTGGCACAGGAGATTGGGCCATCTTCACCATGGTGCTTTGAAAATTTTGCAGCAGATTTCTACCAGGCTTCCCAAGGGTACACTTGTGCAGTCAGATTAGTGCAAGGGATGTACTTTGGGAAAATTTGTGAAGACCAATTTTCATGAAAAGGATAGTCGCGCCTCGACGATCCTTGAGAGAATTCACACAGACGTGTGTGGACCTTTATCAGTTGCTTCAACAGCAAAGCACATGTATTATGTGATATTTGTTGATGACTTTTCTCGTAAGTGCTGGATCTTCTTCATGCAAAAGAAGAGCGAGACATACTCAAAGTTTGTGAGTTCAAGGCGCTGGTTGAGAAAGAGTCGAGGAAGCAGGTGAAATCTCTAAGGAGCGATAATGGTGGTGAATACATCTATGGCGAATTCAAAGAATTCTGTAGCAAAGAAGGAATTCGAAGAGAACTCATAGCGCCTCATAACCCACAACAGAATGGGGTCGCAGAGAGAAAGAACAGAGCGATCATGGGTGCTGCACGGGCGATGTTGCATGATCAAGGCCTTCCCATACACTTGTGGGCTGAAGCATGCAACACTGCGGTTTATGTGCAAAACCGTTGCCCTCATAGAGTACTTGGCATGAGTACACCCGAAGAGGCATTTTCTGGTAAGAAGCCTGATATTTCTCATTTGAAGATTTTTGGCTCACCTGTTTACATTCATGTGACGAAGGATGCCAGGAAGAAGCTGGAGCCGACCGCAGAGGTTGGGATATTTGTGGGGTACACATAAACACCCCACAATTATCATGTGTATTTTCCAGATAGTCGGATGACTGTTTTGCGACGAGATATCAAATTTCATGAGGATAAAGCCATGAAGTTGTCACTTGAGAGGGAGCTACACTTGCATGCAGATGAGGAGCTACTTGTTCCTAAAGATGAGCCTCAGGATGTGGATCAGCCACAAGAGGAGGTTCATGGAGTGGAATAAACCACTCATGCAGTGCTAAACATCAGAGGGCGGAAGCACACTACATAAGCTGAGCGACTGAATCTTGATGCAGTGCAGAATGTAAGAGTTCCTACATCACAACGCAGATAGAGACAGTCACCTGACTGATTTACTGGATACATGGCTCTGATGAGCAAGTGTATTGTGACGGAGCCATCCTCTTTCGAGGAAGCTGTGGATCATCCCGCATGGGTAGATGCCATGGTGGAAGAGTATGATTCGATTGTCAGAAACAGTGCATGGGAGATTGTCCCAAGGCCGAAAGGGAAATCAGTGGTAGGTTCGAGATGGATCTACAAAGTGAAGTAAGCTGCTGATGGGAGCGTTGAGAAGTATAAAGCAAGATTTGTTGCCCGGGGCTTCTCATAGATCGAGGGGATTGACTATGAAGAAACCTTTGTACCTATCGCAAGGTATTCTTCCATACGGACCATCCTTGCTCTCTCAGCGCAGATGGGTTGGCACATTCATAAGATGGATGTGAAGACTGCGTTCCTCAACGGAGTCATTGAGGAGGAGGTGTACATTGAGCAGCTTGAAGGATTTGAAATATTCAGTAGCGAGTCGCATGTGTGCAGGCTCAAAAGAGCGTTGTATGGGCTGAAACAAGCACCTCGTGCTTGGTACACACGGATAGACAGTTATTTCACCGGACTTGGTTTCGCCAAGAGTGAGGCAGATCCTAACCTATACCAGATTGTGGTGGAGGGTAAGCTTTTGATCATTGTGCTTTATGTAGATGATTTATTACTAACGGGTGATGAACTGTTGATACACTCATGCAAGGCATATCTTGCAAAGGAGTTTGAGATGAAGGACTTGGGCCTCCTTCATTATTTCCTGGGATTGGAAATTTGGTAGCGGAAAGGTGGACTGTTTGTGTCTCAAGGCAAGTATGCCCAAGAGATACTGGAGAAGTTTCACAAGCAAGGCTGTAAGCCTATCGACACTCCTCTTCCTGGTGGTTGGAGGAAAGAGGATGCTACATCAGCAGAGGTAGTGGATGCCACTGTTTATCGACAGTTGGTTGGTTCGCTCATATATTTAGTCAATACAAGACCGGACATATGCTATGTTGTGAACCAACTTTTACAAGCGATGGTGAAGCCTACCAAGCTCTTTTGGAAGGCAGGCAAGCATGTCCTAAGGTATCTCAGGGGCACATCTGAGTATGGATTGTGGTACAGACAGTCGGATGAGGTGAAGCTGCATGGCTTCATGGATACAAATTGGGTAGGAAGCCCAACGAACAGAAAGAGCACATCTGGAGGGATTTTCAGTATCGGATCTACAGCAGTTCCTTGGTACAGCAGGAAACAAAAATCCATGGCACTCAGTTCAGCGGAGGCCGAGTACATGGCAGCAAGTTTGGCTGCATGCGAGGCTATATGGATGAGGAAGATCCTGGTTGGTTTGTTCGGTTCACATTTAGATCCCACAGTGATATATTGTGATAATCAGAGTTGCATTAAACTCTCGGTTAATCCAGTATTTCATGATAGATCTAAACATATTGACATCTGGTATCATCATATCATAGATTGTGTGCAGCAGAAGATCATGTTGCTTTCTTACATTCCTACGGAGGATCAAGATGTAGATATTCTGACGAAGGTGCTCACCAGGAGCAAATTCGAATACCATAGAGACAGGATCGGGGTGGAAAATAATCCCTATCTTGTTGAGAGGGAGTGTTTAGATTCAACAAGATGATGAGCTTAGTGAAAAGAGTCGCCTTCACTAAGTGGGTCCGCAGGCTATGTTTGGGGCAAAGTCTATTTTTAGACTATGTCTATTTTTAGACATGTCGATCATATTCTATGAGTTGCAGGATGCTATTTGTGGATGGTTGGTCAAGTTGGAAAAATAGATGGACTTCTATTTTTAGACATATTTGGCGGAGTCTATTTTTAGATTGCCAGTCTAAAAATAGATATGTCGAATATTATTAGCTCTTAATAATATTTGGAATCTAAACATTATCTTATTCTCTTGGAGCACTTCAGTTAAGTGCACAAATGTGGCACAGCAGCTGACAGAAGGAATTACGCTATTCCTGAGGGTTTACTGGAGCTATTTCATGGAGGACTTTAGTTAGAACTCATGTGACAGAGTTTGGTGGAGTTGGAGAAGTAGTTGGTGGAGTTGTATTTAGTTTAACTCAGTTAGACTCAGTTGAGCTAGTTGTATCTAGTCTAACTGATTGATACACTAGTGAGAGTGGAGTGAATTAATTAGTTAATTAATTCACTAAATAATAACTCATTAATCAACTGAAGATACATTAGTTAACTACAGTGCATGGCAGTTTCAGTGGAGACCAGTGGAGAGATAGGTGAAAGAACAAGTGTGACTATCAGTTGTGACTATAGTGATGCATTGATTGCATCCAACACTCAATGGAGATGCCAATGAGGATTGTGTGAGCAAGGCTGGATTAATTCGAGTTCATTCAGAGCCATTCTTCAGCAGGGATTGCGCAGTAGAGGCAGGCTAGCAGGTGGCAAATATCGGTGCATGGATTTGCAAGATCGGGCTTGATTAGTGTGTAGTGATTGTATTGTACCGAGAGCTTGATATGATCAGCTTTGTATGAGGATTGTTACATGATCTCTATGACATATATTATATAAAGATAGTTGGTTTTCAACTCCAGGATTTCCCGTTAAACAACTGTGTTAATGTGTGTGAATTTTTATTGTTTCATGTGTGCATTGAAATCTTGATTTAATTTCTGCAAATGATCAATGGTGGAATAGATTTTGTATTTTGCATGAAGTTAAAATAGTGTGAGATCAGGAGAATCTTGGACATATAACAAATAAGTTATATAATTTCTACACAAATATCCTAATGTATCACTATCCTTTCAGGTCTACTGGAAAATTACCCATACCAATAGATAACTTCATGCTCATTCCCATCACCACCCTATTTAGAAAGTTTCTGTTCTTAAGTTTCTAATGACTCATGCCATTTGGATCTCTAATCCCCAACACTTGGAAAAATAAAAACTTCTTCGAACCAAATCCCTCCAATCCAATGGCTATTACTCCTCCAAAATTAGGAAATATTTCCACTCTTCCATCCATCCCAAACCCAACGTTAATCCTTCATCTCCCCCCTTTACCAAAGTAACCCTTCCTTATATCCAAGGTGTTACCAACCAGATTTCCAGTATCTTGCAAAAGAAAAACATCAAAGCTCCTTCGAATCGCAGAACACCCTTAGGAAACTCTTTAGGTCCGCCAAAGAAAATTTTGATCTCATGCTTAGCCCTGGTGTCTATCAGATTCCTTGCTCCTGTGGAAATTCTTACATAGGCCAAACATGTAGATCATTTAAGGCTCGTATTATGGAGTGCATCACTGACAACATCCATAATGGGGTCTCAAAATCAATCATTTCTAACCACTCTCATGATACCAAACATCTTATTTGCTTTGATAAAGTGAGAATCCTTGCCTCCACTCTCTTCCACACTACCTGTCTAATTAGGGAAACCCTTGAAATTGAAAAGAACCCTAATAATTTTAATCGAGAGGATGGTTTTAAGCTTAGTGAATCTTGGTGTCCCACCATCCAATGTATTTTTCACAAGCATTCCTTTCAATCTACCCAACCGTATGCTATTCCTTGACTCTCTTTCTCACTTCCCCCCTTCTGATTTTCACCCTTTCCCTTTTCTTCTAGGTCTTTCTCCACTCTCCCTTCTTTTTCAATCTTAATATTTTTATAACAAGGTATCTTAAATTTCTATTTTATTTTTTTAACAATATAAACATCTTAATCAAATTCAATTTTAATATCATTGGTTGATTTTATGTTAATATATTAATTGGTAGGATTATTGATATAATCAATCATTATTTAAGTCTTAATAATATAAATATTCTAGTCATTGTATTTTTAACTAATTTTTAGAAATGATAATATCAATTATTTACCAAATGGCTTTAATATTAATATATCCTTATAAAATTAAGGGGTAGTCTAACTTATAGACAAAATAGCATTTTCACTGGAATTCGCCAAAATTCGGCAATCCAACTTCAAGATTTTTTGTTATTTAAAATATATTTTCGAATGCATAAATGTATTCAACACCTGAAAAAACCGGGGCACTCGAATTATGCAAATTAAACAATTTAAACTCAAGTTTTTAAAATACTTTGCCGAATTTTGATTAAAATTAACCAAAAAAATGGTCATGAAAAAAGTCATTTCGTAATTAATCTTATAATTAACTTATAAGAATAGTTATTTCTCCTTTTCTTCTTAATTAATTATAGTTATTTAATAATAGTAATAATTATTAATTGGTACCATTAGTTATTTAATAATTTATTAGTTTATCATTTATCAATTAATAATAAGTCAATTTTAACTATTAAATGTCATATTAGTTATTTAATATTAATATTTATATAGGATAATATTTATTTTTAATTATTATAACTATTTTAATATTTAATTAATGTTAATTGGTTTTATTAAATATTAATATTTTTAATAGTTTATCATTTATAATTCTCTCTTTTTTAATAATATATTAATATTTAATTGTTTAATAATATACTCAGTCTTATTAGTTATTAATACTTTAATAGTTTATAATTCAACTTTTTAATAGTTTAATATTATTTATTCTTTAACTTATATCCTAATTTTGGTCCTATTTTAATAGTTAAAACTAATTTCAATAATAATGATAAAAATAATAAAGTAATAAAAAATTAATAAATTCTAACATCTAATCCCTAATGTCTCTCTCGGCATCACAACTCTTTAAAAAGGACCGGTCTCTTTTTCTCTTCATCTTTGTTCTTGCTTCATGTCCCTGATGATGGGTGAAGGGTTCACCCGAAATGTCACCACTGCTCTTTAGAAAGGATTAGTCTCTCTTTCTCTCCATCTTTGTTCTTGCTTCATATCCTTGATGATGGGTGAAGGGTTCACCCGAAATGTCAGATGTTTCAAAAATTATTAACTCATTTTCTCCATAAACTTATGATTCATTATGTATTACAACTGTGAAAAACTGCATTAAAAAGTATTAGGAAGATCAATTTGTAAGTACAAGAGACTACGAAGAAGTCACAAGAAAGATACAAGGCTCGACATGACCATCATAGAATAGAGAATTCATTCAAAATGGGAGACAAATTATGGCTACAACTAAGTAAAGAAAGACTACAAGGTCTTGGGAAGAATATCAAGGCTTGTGGTATGGTCTTTTTGAGATAATGGTGAAGGTGGGAGATAATGCTTACATAGTTAGTCTACCCCCATATATGCACATTTATTTAGTAGTGAATGTGGAAAATTTGAAACTCTACGAGCCTTCCATGTTGTATCAGGAGGAGGAGAAGGCCTTACTTGCCATAGATAACTTAGCACCATATGCTCAATCAAAAGATGCAATTTTGTAAAATAAGTCCAAAACTACAAGACAAGGGTAGTATGACCTTTGGAAAATTGGGTTGAAAGGACAAGTTATAGGCAAAGCAAAATGATACTCCAAGGAAAAGGCAGGGGAAAATCTCCCTCACCTCATCTAGTAACACTTTTGGGAACCAAATGCCTTCTTGAATAGGGAGGTATGTTCTAGATTGGATCATCATTATGCCATCTATCTTAATGTATTTTAGGTGGAAAAAATCGAGGAATTGACTTATAGGGCCATTTTTAGAATATGAAGGAATTAATACATGGCATAATAAAATTAAATAAAATACAAAAATATACATTAAGAAATTTGATCCCTCTTAGTGCGTAGTAGATTCGTGTATAAGATAAATCTAGAATAGTTTTAATTATTTCATTTTCACCACCTCCCATTATAAAAATATGTTATTGAGGAATCTATAATACAAGTCCCTTCCTTTATTTATTTCAGAGAAATGTTGCTAAATTTAAAATATAGTAACCTCTTCATCATTATTAATATTTTTTTGCCTATTATATATTTATTAGAATTCAAAAAATCAATTTGAAATAAAAATAGTTATATCAATATTATTGTACTTTCCGTTTTTAATAAATTAATATTTAACATTTTATTAAAATAAGATTAAATATTTATTAAAATTCAAGATACCAATCAAACAATAAAAATAATTATACCAATATCACCATAGTTTTTTCTTTTAATATTAATGTTTAACCTTGTTACTAAAAGTATTGGCCATACAGGGGTGGCAGGTGCAACCAAGAGGGGGGGATCAGGGTGCTAGGTGCTAGTACATCTCGAAGGACAAGAAGTGATAACCTTTTCCTGGAGCTTAGGAAAATACTCAAATAAACAAGTGAAGGCTTATGCAATATATCAATGAATAAAACAAACTTTTGCATTAAACGTCAATAAGTTAATCATTGTGGGAGACTCAACCCTCAAAATCAAGCATCTCCACTTGCACTGTCTCCCCTCATACTCCAGACTCAATTCAACTTTCAAAAACATTTTTCTTGTTGTCAGTTCAATCTTGGAATTCCAAGCACTTCGTGTGCTTAGACCAAACAACAAAAGGGTGGACAAACTAGCAGTTCATCCCATAAGAAACAAGGAAGGCACTCTAAGAATAGATGAGAGGGGACTCCATTCCTCAATATCCGAAGCATGACACTTATGGACATTGTGATAATAATTCATCTGGTGGTGTTGTGGCTCACGTGGACATAAGGCATGCTTCTCAATTATTTAAAATATACTTTGCCTCATTTCCATTCACTCCTCCCTCGCTCTTCGTATATGGAATCTTACTCTTTGCATCAAGGGAATTTTTTGTGTGCAGTGAATTATGATGCTTATTCAACATGCTAATCAAATATTGTTATATATAGCCCATTTAGTTTTTTTCTTCCTCATTATCTTCCAGGTAGATTGGGAAGAGGTAGATAGTCATTCTATAGACATGTTGTTTCCAACACCTAACTCGACTCTTAAACCAACCCCTGGATTTGTGGTCTCCCATCTCTCACCCTTTAAGAATTGGGGGGAGTAGGGTTCTCTCTATTTTATCTTGTGCTTCCTAGTTCATCCTTCCACACAACTCCAGTGTGGTCGCAAACACAAAAATGTTGGGTATCAGGTTCCTCTTGGCATGCAATAAGTTTCATGGAATGACCTATCGAAATGGACGAGCATACCCAAACAAGCAAATGTAAAATACAATATGACCAATGAGACGAAATCTATAATCTTCATAATAATATTGACCACCTCCAATTTCAACATTCCCAACCAAAAGCTCAATGGTCCACCACAATGGAGATATTGATAAGTTAGAATCATTAACTTCAAAGGATAGAGGACAAAATTAACACACTCATGAGCCAAATTGAGAAAATAAAGCTCTCATGTGAACATGGTTCCCAGTATTCCTCTTCTTCAACAAATTCTATTAGTTATCCTCCTCCTCTTCTTGAGTTAAAGATATAACCTTGATTTGTTTCTCCCCTAGACCGGGTCAAGAATCACACTTACTAGTAGTTATCATGCAAGTCAAAACATATCTTACCTTGGGAATTTTCTACATAATATTCACAACTAGGAACAAGACTTATGTTGTAATTTTCTTGATATATCATACAAAAAGTGGACCTCTAACCTTATCAAATAAACTCAACTAGAAGACAAATTTTAATAGAAATTTGGAATATTATTTTGCTCCACATACAAATTTACACTAATACAAAGTTTTTGGATATAGTTTTGAAAAATAATGATGATGATGATGATGATTTAAGTCAACTAAGACCAATATGCTCTATCAGACCTTAAGAAAGTAAGAGATTAACTAAGACTCTTTAAGATTTTATTTTTATGATAAAAAGAAGAGAAAAAAGTGTTTCTAGATCACTATATTTAGTTGAATTAACAAGTGAAGAAGATCGATAATGTGACAAAGGTTTTGAAATGAGATTAGATATGAGTAAAAGACAAACAATCAACCATTAAAAAAATCAACTCTAACTAAATTAATTTATCAATGTTATCAAATTCAACCATTACTATTAAAAAAGAAGAAGAAAAAAAAGTCATGTTAATATTTTCCATCAATGAGTGATAAATGTTTTCATGAAAATTCTAAAAGTTTTCAAAAGATAATGATATACTACGGAGGCTTTTCAAACCAAATGACTTTTCAACTTAAAGATGAGTGATACATTGCATATCATTTCAACAAGAAGTGACCATGCCGTTAGAGGTCAATCATTTTTCCACCAGAAGTGATCATAGTGTTAGAGATCAATCAATTCTCATCAAATGTTGTTGTTTTATGTTTAGTTTTTATTTATTTATTTTAATGGAAAGAAAGTAGTCTCTTTTTCTTTTAATCACTTTTAAATTAATAAAATTATTATTTTAATTATAAAAATATATTTGAAATTTTTAAATATTTGTTTTATAATTAAATTAATAAAATTGAATAATGTTAAATATTTTTACTAAATTTAAATTAAAAATATAATTTTGAATTCCCATTTTTATAAATTATTAATAAAAATACATTTCATAATATATTTTTACTATTATTTTTAATAATATTAAAATATAATATAATAATTTTTTATTAACTATAATTATTATTAACTAAAATCTTGCTTATTATATATTTATTTACTTTTTAGTTGAGAAGTGCTTTCCAGCCGTATGAAATAGATATTGTAATGTCATGTTTTAATATATTATGTAAATATTTTAATATGGTTAAATTACATAAAAATAAAATTAAGGAAACTATAATCTCTCTATAATTAAAATTATAAAAAATAAAAAATTAAAATAATAATTTAAATTTAAATTATAAAGTTAATTGGATTTTCTTTGGCTTTGCTATATAAATATTTTGAGTCACTCAAATTACATAAACACAAAAATCAAATAAAAATAACATTAAAACATGTACAAATTTCTACATAATTAAAATTATAAAAATAAAAAAATAATTATAATTATAATTTTAACTATTAAATTATAAAGTTAAATTAAACTATTGGACTCTAGTTTAGACAACACACCATTTTACATGATTTTTCTCATGATATTCTTAATACATGGTTTTTCCCATGGGATTTTTCTCTAATATAGGTTATTTAAAGAGATAAATTTCCAATAAAAATAATTTGAGTCTTTGAGATTCCTCCCACCATAATGATTTTCTTTTAAAAAACTGATAGGTTTGGTATAAATTGTGAATTATTTAGTCGACGACATCAATAGTACATAAATAGTTCTCAGGTACCTAACATTTACTCTCTAGCCCAATATGGAAGAGATGTTGTAATGTCTAGTTTAGTCCTGTCCTAGTATGTAAACATTTTGACTCAGTGAAATTTCATAAAAAAAAGAAAAGAAAAAAAGAAGAAGAAGCACAAATCTTTCATAATGATAATGCTAATAATAATGTTAATAATAATAATAATAATTTTAACTATAAAATTTTAAAGTTAAATAAAATTATGTTTTGACAACCCATAGTTTTTCCTTAATATTTTAACAGTTGGTTTTTTCCATGGTATTTTTCTCTAATGTAGACTATTTAAAAATATAAAATTCTAATAAAAAATGATTGGAGTCTTTAGGATTTCTCCCACCATAATGATTTTCTTAAAAAAAAACTATATATTGTTTGGTCTATATTGTGAAATTATTATAGAATTTTAGGTATTTTTCTCTTATGTAGACTATATAAAAGTATAAAATTCCAATAAAAATGATTGAAGTCTGTGAGATTTCTCCTATCATAATGATTTCCTTTAAAAAAGACTATATATTGTTTGATCTATATTTTGAAATTATTATAGAATTTTATAAATTTGATATTGTTTATCTATTTTTTCCATTCTTGTTATATTTTTTAATTTATCATTTTACTATTGAGGATTTCCTAAACTATGGAATTCAATTATAAAATTTATGAATAAAATCACTCACAAATTTTTGAAAAAATAAATAAATAATTGAAAAATAACATACATATTCCATTGAAAAATAATAATAAATTTGATTAATAAAATCACTCACAATTTTTTGGAAAAATAAATAAATAATTGAAGCATGACATACATATTCCATTAAAAAATAATAATAGTAACAATAATATTTTAAAAATTTATTTTTAATATATGTGTGTGTGTGTGTGTGTTTTTAAATTAAAAATAATAATAACCACAATATATATTATTTTTAATTTATCTGGAATGGATTTAGGCTTGGTAGATCTTGAAGGAATTTAGGATGGTTGCACCTAGAGCTGTCTTATCTTGTTCTGCAAACATTTTTCCTTAGTCAAATTACAAAAAAAAAAAATATAGTGCAAATCTCTGCATAATTAAAATTATAAAAGTAAAAAAATTAATAAAATTAATAATCTTAATTTTAACTATAAAAATACAAAGTTAAATTGAATTATAGGGCTCTCGGTTTTGACAACCCATGGGTTTTCCCATGATATTCTTGAATCTTAACAAGTGGTTTTTCCAATGGTATTTTCTCTAATGTGAACTATTTAAGGGCATAAAATTCCAATAAAATAATTAGTCTTTGAGATTCCTTCAGCCTTAGTGATTTTTGTGCCAAGAGGCTCTCTAGAGTCAAGTATAATATGTTGTAATGTAATGTCCTATTTAACATTTTGCTGGGTCAAAATAAAATAAAAATAAAAATAAAATAAAAACATAAATTGGAGATGTTGTAATGATCTATGTAATATTTTAACTTAGTCAAAATAAGATAAAATAATATAAAAATAATAATTATATTTATAATTACAATCATAATTAATTATAATTAATAATTAAACTAGTCTAGATTTGATTCTTCTCGGTGCTTGAAGTTGATATACATTGTGAAATTATTATAGAATTTTATAATTTTGAAATGATATTGGTTATCTATTTTTCCCATTGCTATTGTATTTTTTTTAGCCAACTATATTAATAGTTCTCCTAGTCCCTAACATTTATTTATGCATTTATATAAACATTTAGACTCAGTGAAATTACAAGAAAATAAAAATAAAAAGGGAACAAAAGTCTTTGCATAATTAAACTTACAAAAATTAAAATAATAATAATTATAATTTTAACTATAAAATTATAAAGTTAAATTAAAGTATGGAATTTTCATGGTATTTTTCTCTATTGTCAGTTATTTAAAGACATAAAATTCCAATAAAAATAATTGGAGTCATTGAGACTCCTCCCACCTTAATGATTTTATTTAAAAACCTATATATAGTTTGGTCTACATTGCTAAATTATTATAAACTTTTATAATTTTTAAATGATATTGTTTATCTATTTTTTCTTTGCTATTGTATTTTTCTAGTCAACTATATCATATCAATAGTTCTAGCAAGTCCCCAACATTTTACTGTTTAGTGTTCTAAGATATCTTAAACTAATTTTTATTAATAAAAATAAAAATTACATTATGTAAGTGGGCTTATCCAATCCTGAACCAAGAAATTTTCAATATACAAGACACACATGCCCATTGAAAATCCTCATGATAATGGACCTAATAAAATTCAAATAGCCATCCATTATCATATAAAAATCTTGTTAAAAAAACCATCAAAAATAGCTAGACAGCCCATCAAATCCAAGCTAGAAAACGTATAATAAAAAAACCTAGGGACAGATTGCCCAACTAACCCCATAAACCCAACAAAAAAATGTCAAAACCCCAGGTATAAGGCAACGACTCTAAAACCCTCACCACAACATGAGGCAAAATCAGGGCAAAAAACCCTGCAAAAAAAAAGAAAACCAAAAAATGAAAGTAGAGTACAAACCACCCTATATAGCTTCATATTGAGGCTTAGATCCAGGCCTAAGCTTCTTGCCAATTTGTCCATTTCATGGTGGAATTCATGATAGAGTACCATGCCTCAGTCACCTTACACTTGCGGCACTTAACTCCTCTCTTAACCTTCATAAATTCACACAAGAAGTAATAATTGTTTTTGTGGTGACAAATGAGGCCATACCTTAATGCATTGAGGAATGACAAACCACAACTAGTCTAAAATAAATACTATTAAGTGTTGGAGAAGACAAAACCCCAACCTTATCTCCCAAATTTGGTTTGTTTGGTTTACTTACACATTGCCATTAAGGATGGGAAGGAAATGCAAATGGTATCATCACACCCAATATGAAGGAACAGAATAATAAACCCACAAGTTAGAGATGGCATCTCTATTGTACTCTTCATTATCGTAAACACACAAAAATAATGGAAGCATGACATTGTTTATTAGGAGAACCATAATTCCACGCCCCTTCTCATTTTCATACAATACACCGATTCTTGAATCAACTCCTTGATTTAATGCTAGTCAAGTCATAGGATGTTCAATGTTAGTCATAATTCCAAGGTCTCATACATTATCTATTTCCTATTTTCCACTGGCTTGCTTTAATTACAATACACTTATTCTTGAATCAACTCCATAAATTAATACTAGCCAATTTTATAGAATGTTAAATGTTGGTCATAGTTACAAGATCCTATAAACATATTTCATATTCCTATTTTCTATTTTCAATTGGGATCATGAATGTTCCTTCCTTGCCATTACTTTATTTTCCTTGAATGTTGGTTATAGTTCCAAGATCCTATACATATATTTCCTATTCCTATTTTCTATTGGGATCATGAATGCTCCTCCCTTGCCATTACTTTATTTTCCTTGAATGTTCTATTACGCGAAAAAAGTTTTGGTTATGTATAATCTTCTTTATTGAAATTCACAATTCCCCAACATTAATTTCATTTGAAAGACGTTCAATTTCTAATCTAAAATTTAGATAATTTTGGCTTATCCAAATTAAGTGTTTTAAATTAAGCATTTTCTTTAAATTAAACATTTTCTTTAAATTAAGATAAATTTTCTCAAACAATTAGAATACATTAGTTATTCAACTAAACATAGAAGATTCTTAATATAAAATGAATTTTTCTTTTACATATATATATTTTAATAAAAATCCAAATTCTTTTAAACAAATGTTTATTATAGATACACAATTCATCAAATCAACTTTACATTAAAAATTGAAAGTAACTATCCCTACCATTTTAGTAAACTTACATTCTAGAAAGATATGTTTGTGGGTCTCATCCCCAATATTTGGTAAACTTGCATTCTAGGAAGAGATGTTTCTGGGTCTCATTTAAATCAATAGAGCCTAGAGAAAGAATGATGGCCCTTTCATTCATTGCTTTTTCAAATTCTCAGCTAACATTCCATTATTAAAAATTTCATCATCCTATGAAGAAAAATATCAAAGTTAGATACTAAATGATTAGAATCCAGGTCACATACACAATAATGCTTATAATACTATTTTTTTATTATATCAAATGATATGACCTAACATTGGAGTGTTATTATAATGATGATTGATAGATTACTGACATTTGAGTTTTATTATTATAATGATGATTGATTTATAAAGGCTACTTTCTTGGCAGAGTGAACAACATACCTTCTTAAATTTATTGTAAAGTGCTTTGAATCACAAGTATCTTGGGAGGGATTGCTTTCAAAGTGTAGCCCACCATTCTTATCTAACCACCAGGTTCAGATTCCAAGCCCATCTGAGGATTATTATGACAAGAAAAACTATGCCAAATTGTCTTAACTTGCCTTTTTGGATACTCCTACAGTGGAAATAGATATAATATTGTTATTTTTCCGAAATTTATGAGACAGGCCTCATGGCTTTTCTATATTTATAATCCAAGGCTCATGGCGGCTGGCCTGGATATCTTCCCGTGAATTGCGTGATTCAAGGAGGTCTTCCCTCACTAAAAAGGAAAGAAAATATATTTTATAATATTTATCAAAGTCTTGTGTGTGGCGAAATTTTTACTAATAATTATGTAACAGTATGTCAAGAAAGATTATTAAATTTAAGGCCGGATTTGGTGATGTCGGCATCGTTGTAATAAAGTTTGATAACTTTTGAAAGCAAGCGCCAAGTGGGTCTAGTGGTCTGTACAACTGGGTTTGGTTTCTAATTTGTTTTTAGTGAATTCTGAATAGGATTGATTTGGTGCCCATTTCCAGTTTTTGTCCTTTCATTCTGCAGCTGCCCAAGTGCTGAGAAATTTCTGGGCCTTCTGATTGTCTCTGGCAACTAGAGGACAGTGGAATCAAAGGAAACTCTTCGTGGTGTTAGTTGTTAAATGGTGGCTCTACGTCTTACTCTTGAGTCAAAGATTGGTTTCTCTGCAATCTAAGAGGTGAGTTTCAAGACCTTCCATTAAAAAATCTGTTTTGGTTTCATTTTTGGCGGTGTTTTCTTTCACATGATAGTTTGTTTTACCCATGAAGGGATGGGATATTCTGCTTTGTCTTGTTTGCTTTCACTTTGCTTTCTGCCTCTGCTCATGGTTGAGATGGGTACATTTTTAAGTATTTGTGTTTTTTTTTCATAGATTTTTTCTTCTTTGTGAAGGTCGAAGGGGAAATAGCTTTTATGTTGTGGGTTCCTGGATTGAAAATGTAATTGTTTGGAGACTTGAATCTAATTATATTCCCTTATTATTTTTTTTTGTGTTACATGATCTTAATATGGACTTTCTGTGTTCTTGGTGTTGTTTTTTCTGGTGTTGTTGTTTTGAAAATGCTTCAAGAAAACACACCTTGAGAGGTTGCACTGCAAAGAATAGAAAATTGCTTCAAGAGAACACATGTTTAGGTACTTGACTCTAACTAGATTCCCCTGATCATTTTTTTGTGTTACTTGACCTTAACATGGACTTTCTTTTTTCTGGTATTGTTGTTTTCAAAATGCTTCAAGAAAACACACCTTGAGAGGTTGCACTGCAAAGAATAGAAAATTGCTTGAAGAGAACACATGTTTAGGGACTTGACTCTAACTAGATTCCCCTGATTATTTTTTTGTGTTACTTGACCTTAACATGAACTTTCTAGACTTTCTGTGTTCTTTTTGTTTTTTCTGATGTCGTTTTGAAAATCTTCAAGAAAACACACCTTGAGAGGTTGCACTGCAAAGAATAGGAAAATGCTTCAAGTAAACGCACCTTGAAAGGTTGCACTGCAAAGAATATACTTTCTTTGGCATGGATGCCATATCACTTCTGCCCAAATTGCTTGGTACTTCAACTGAGCTTAATTCCTATGAAAGTCATGCTGTACAGGTCGGGAGACCACAGGGAAATGGAACGCTGGTGGATGTCTTAATACCCTGTCAACCTCCCCAGTGAACCAATGCCCACTTATATGGCTTTTAAACTATTAGGATGATAAGCTTGATACTACCTGGATTTTGGCTATACTGTATTCTATATTCCATGGGTTTTGTCATGTGCAGGTCCTAACTTTCCATACCTCCATTATTAAGGCGTTGATATGCGTCGCAACGCCATATTTCTGAGAATGACAGACAAATAGGGATACTCTATTATTTTTGTAGCTTGTGGTATGAGTGAGATCCATTGGTTGGGGTTCCCTTCTTACATCTTGGCACTTCTTTCTCTCTACATAAGTGCTCTGTGCCTTGGCTATCTCAAGGCTGCCTGTGTTGCGCTCTTCATGCCAATGATTACGTTAGGATAAATGAAACATCAGCGACGATGTTCAGGTGTGAAGACCATCTGACTTTTACTTACTGTCGTCTGGTTTATATTTTATTAGTGTGACAGCACATAGGTACAGCCTGAAAGTACTAATCAAGTTATAGCAAAGGTATACTTGAATAATTGCTTGCCAATGCCAAGGATCCACTCTCGATCCACTCTCTATCAGATTTAATATGATTCTACTGTACATATCCTCAAGAATCAGAAGTGGCAGGAAACGGTTTTGTAGGTAGGGAGATGGGAAATGTCAGGAAATGGATTTCTGGGAACTGGAAAAGGATGTCGCAGGAAACACGTTTCTGAAAATGAGAAATATGAAAAAGCAGGAAACGGTAAACTGTAAATAACAGAAGGCAGGTTTGTGGAAAAGGGAAGCTGGAAATGCCAGGAAACAGGAATGGCCGGGGTTTACCATGAGTAGCAACTTGGGGTAGAGATAAGGAACATCATGAACATGAAATTCCACGAAACAGGGAAGCTAGATTCTTCCATGAGAAAAGAAGATTTTTAGCGTAAAGCAATAAACATCCGTCTTCCTGAATCTTGATGCGTCAACGATAGATTCTTCATTACCGAATTTGATCTATAGCAGATAAAAGCAAATATAGCAAATAATCTCAAGCAAGTCAATGATAGGTTACTTTGCAGTTGCCTTAGGTTAGGATTTTAGCAAAAAAAACATAAAAGCAGTGGTTTCGAGATGGAAACTTCCGCTAAAGTTCCTTTGCAGTTTTCGCCTAGAAACCACTCAGATGTTTCTAGGTCGTCCCAGAGACATTCTGGTGGCAGTTTCTAAGTTCGAAATGGTTTTTGACGTAGGAAATCCTTCCTGGGCCTGCCAGAAGCCATTTGTGAGATCAGTAGGAGAGAGTGTAGATAAGAAATGTTTTTAGACTAGCAGAGATCCATCTTCATTCCTCCAGGTTTATAGGAGAGAGTGTAGATAAGAGATGGTTTTGGACTAACATAGATCCATCTTAACTCCAGGTTATTAGGAATCCAGAGGAATTAAAAAAAGCCAGGTGCAATGCTTGAAAGATCTAGGGTTAAGATGTGTCTATGCTAGTCTGTTTTTATTTATTTTTTCTTTTGCTGTGTGGTCTTTTTTTACTGTCAAATTTCTTATAGCATCATTTTGTTAGCATTACCCACGCAAGTCATGTATGTACATAGTAAGCATGTACATACACAAAGATCTCTTCCACCATGGGCTCTAAGACAAGGTAAGTTTATAAATCTCCAACAAATGACCAAAAGTAGGTCAACGGGACTGTTTAGTAAAAAAGTGGTGATACAAAGTGAGAGTGCTAAGGCCATTGCTGGGAGGTCTCCTTGCTGCTCCCTCTGCTGCAAGTTCAAGCAGACGATCTTATTTTCTTTCTTCTATCTAGCTTCTTCATTTGTTGCAAAAGCTTGTTGTTGAAATTTTGGGGATACATCTTTGCTAATAATTCTTGCAGGCTGGCATTTTTAACAGTAAATCTCCTAGCGAAGAAGCTTTGAGAAAAAATTGCATTTCACCTTCTTACTATTATCATCATGTCCCCATATGCCAGCAATGCAACCCAGGGCGGAAAAAAACGAAGAAGATGTTTTCAAGTCTAAGAAAAAAAAATCAGAGCATGGAAATGAATCACAATCTTTGGAAATCTACGACCAAACACTAAACGACAACATATGTCAAACAGTATGCAAAAATCTATAAAACAACAAATCCTATCCTTGTTGCCTAAATCTGCAAAAACAAAAGAGAGCAGAAAATTACCTGGGACATGGAAACCAACAGTTGGTAGTTGTTTCCTAATTGCTATGGAACTTTGGAAGAATCACCAAGTTTGCCCGCTAACAGCACTCTGGAACACATGTCTCTCTCCCAAAAGCACAATCAACAAAGTGAATCATTTTTCCGTGGTTTATAGAAGATTTTCTGTGCTGCTGCCTTTTTTTTTTCAAATAATTTGTGATTTCTTTCAGAACATCATAATATTTTGGGCACTATCTCATTTGGGTGTTGAATTGCTGGAAAATCGACGATTCACCAATTTTTTTTATGGTTTTTGCAACATTGACCCCAAACATTCGATATTTCTTGGGCTTTGTTACACATAGCTATTAAGGTTCCATACCTGCGTAATTAATGCATCCATATGCGTTGCAATGCCCAATTTCTGAGAGTGAGAAGAAAATGGGGATAATCTCTTATTTGTAGATTGTGGTGTGGGTGAGATCCATTGATTGGCGATTCCATCTTTTACATTTTGGTACTTATTTTCTGTATATAGTAGTGCTTTGGAAATCTCTGGACTGACTCTGTTGCATTGTTCATTCCATCGATTAAGTTATTAGGGTGTGAGAGACATCAGCAATGATGTTTAGGTGCCAAGATCATTTGACTTTTATAGACTGTCCTCTGGTTTGAATTTTATCAGTGGCATTGACAATCCAGAGGTATGGTTTGAAAGTGGTTATAGGAAAACCATACTTGAATAGTTGTCTGCTAATGCCAAGGATCCTCTACCTATTAGATTTAATTATAATAAGACTGTACTGTATGTGTCCTTGAGAATCAGAAATGGGAGATGGGAAATATTAGGAAATTGTTTTCTGGGCACTCGAAAAGTTAGCAGCAGCAGGGAACCTGTTTCTGGAAACGAGAAACAGGATAAAGCAGGAAATGGGTTTCATGAAATGATAAACTGTAAAAAGCAGAAAACGAGCTGATCTCATCCATTGATCTGCATTTGTGAGTTTTCTATTCAGCGTGTTTATAAATGCAGATCTAAAGTTTTGATGGGTGTTTCCAGACTTGAAGTTTTTAGTGGTTGGAAATTCTCTGAGTGCAGATCTGTGTATCATGTGGATGTAAATTTACAAGTTACAACAATCACTTGTATGTAAGTTTTGGTTTTTGATTTTTAGTTCCTTTTCCATGGATTGAATTTGAACTGGTTCGGACAGAATGCCTTCATTGTCCAATGAATGTACACTGACTGAGAATTGCAAATGCTTTGGTGTCACTGAAGATAAAAAATTTCACTTTGCAATGTAATAGTTTTTAAGGTGCTAATGTTGGGGTTCATGTGCAGATTTTAACCACATTCTAAAGATCCTTAAAACACTGCAGCCATGAGTTTGGCATGCTTGAGCTGTCAACTGGTACAACGAACTGATTCTGATTTAAGGTCTTACTCTTTCAACTCCCAACAAGAGCAGAGATGTGGAACTGTAGTGGGGTGTTGGTCCACAAAGACACCCCAACAGCCTCCTCAGGAAGAAGCCATTACAGTTAGTGCAAGGGTTGTTCCTGTGCTGTCCAACAGCAACAGCAATAACAACCAGGGTCCAGTTAGCCCTCGTTTGACAAGGTGCCATGCTGTTCGCAGAGACATTCTAAGGGACTGGAATTTTGAAGAATTTGCAGAGGGAAGCAGGGCCTGCATATCTTAGATCATTAGTGTACACTATAGATCATCTTCATCTGTTTGTGGTACATTCTCTTGGATTTCTGAACGTCAGCTAAAACTCATTTGGGCTTTGTTGTATTGAACCATGTATGAGCTATCATATGCATAGTGCTATCATTTTCCAAGAGACTATAAGTAGCTCTAAATATTCCAACTTTGCAGCCGTTTTCTTTCAGTTTCAAAGCAATGAAGTTGAGTGTGCTTTTCAGTCTCTTGCTTCTACTAGTTATAACTTGACAATGTATTTGTTCCTTATTATTGTATATTTGTTTCTCTGTTTTCCTAGAAACAAAGGTGTTACATGATTGGTTTTGTACAATATTTTCCAGTGTGTATCTGTGACTACTGAAATCATAGGTCCACAGTTCAGAGACTTGAGGATATTGAATACTTTGTACATTTTAGATTTCCATTAACATTTAAAATATTTTCTCATCTTGAACCTGATATGTTCACATAAGCACATATAGAAAGCCATTTATAGCATATGTGCGCTTAAGCATCTAATGGAATATGTCTCTGTAAGTTGAACCTTCAGCACATGGTTATGGCTTTTGCGTAGCAGTTTTCCACACCAATTGATTTGTTATTTGGAGATTTCTTTTTCTTTTTTAATATTCCGGGGATAGGAGCCTTAGGCTTTGTCATTCTAGAGAAAAATCAGGATATGCATAGTTTGGATGAGATTCTAGAATTTGATGGCAAAGAGTAAATCTCATATATCTGAACAAACTGAAAGTCTTCATAGCATTTTGTCACATTCAATAATGTAGCAAGATGTTGCTACAAAAAACGTGATCTCATTCACTAAAATTGGACAAAAGTAGCAGAGATTCTTTGGAGGAACTAGAGAGCAGGCTCAAGAAGTCTTTAGAAGGACAATAGCCAAAAGTCCTACGTTACATTGGGTCATGGGTGTCTATGAATTAATAAATTCATGCCTGACTTTGCCGATTATCTAACAAACAACTTGGGTGGCATTTTGAATCCTTATGGGGCTGGGAAAAGGCTATCTCTGTGTTGTCTTTAGCTATGAAGAACCAGCACATAGAGTTCTACTTAATGGCACTTGGATTGTTGCAGGTGGTGCTGCTTATGTCCAATGCTAATGCAATGATTTTCGCTAGAATATGCATCACAGCATTTCACACCTGCCAGGTCATCGCCATGTTATGATGCAAATATAGATAAAATCAAATCCATAGGTTGGTTGTTAGAGGGGGATAATTGACAGGCCTGATCTATGAGACCTAGTGCTTTTGTTTGTGTTCCAACAGATCTCTCACACAATTTACCATCAGAAATTCAGTTATATCTACCAGGGTTAGTAAGTGTTCAAATGTGATTAACCTCAATCTTTTGAATCCCTGTTTCCCTGTTACTTGCCCAGTCATCTAATAAGGACTGTTCATTGATGCAGCCTGCATGCTAAATAAGCCACAAGGTTTCCCTAACAACAATGCATGAAGTTCACAACCGACAACTTCTCTATTCAGCTCCAGCCTTAGCATAGTCAGCATAGGGACGATGGGTAAACCATGATTGGGTGAAGGAAAAGTAATCAGAGCCAATCCTATGGGGAAGTCAATGGGCTGCTATGCTTGAAACCTGGAAGCCAGATGAAGTATGGTCTTTGGTTCAACACCAAACTCACAGCCCACATGACAAAGTTTCTCTTCTTCCCTATAATCATAGTAGGTTGACAAACTCAAATGATATTTCTCCCACAATGGAACTTGAACATGCAGTCCTGTATACATGTTTGCAACTACATGAACTTTTGCAACAACGGATTTTTGCTTGCAATCTATACACATTTAATCCATTTCTTTCCCTAGCAATGTTCAGGGTGCCTTGGGGAATACAAGGTGTGGACACATTTGCAATCTATTTTAAGCATTGAGCCTGATGTTTTATTCTTAGAAGAAAGTGAGATTTTTGGTTTTAGTCTTTTGGTCATTGATAGAGTTGTTGGCAGGGGGGGCATTGAGGCATTTTCCATAAGAATAGTCATGGACAAGGAGGGGTAAAGTGTGGCCTTGGCTCTCTGGATTCCTTCTCCTATTCTAGATAATGGCCAGAATTTCTTGATAATGCAGTTGGTGAGATTCAAGTGGGGCAACTTTTGTCATTGTGGACAAAATTCAGAAACATAGGCCCAACAATCCAGCTCTTATTTTCCAAGATAATGGAGGTGAAATGGATCCTGATTGCATCCAGCAATGTATGAGAGTGCCATGAGATTAGGTGCTAATGTGATTGCCTACAGTCGCTTTGCTCGTGGCATCCCTCCTACAGAGAGTAGTGAGCTCCCTTCTCACACATTTTTGAGGCAGATGCAGTAAAAGATCAAAAGGTAGGACTGCTATAGCACTGCTTCCGAGTTGTTCTGATCTCCCGAACCAAATCAGAACTGGGCTAAAAATGATCAGAAATGCAACCCAGCTCTGAAATATAATACCTCAGCAAATGGAGATGTTTTGGAGATGAATAAAGGTTATGTATATGTGTGCGTAGCTGTGAACTAGAGTTGTGATGGGCCTGACCTTATATATGAGCTTGGATACCTGAGCCGACCTGTGGTGTAAAGACTGAGCTGACCCTTGTATAAGCTGAGTATTTTGTTAAACTTGTGATCAATTTGAAGGAAGAAGTTATATCCTTTTTCTGAAGTGTTCTTGCTGTGTTGGGAGATGATGCAAGGCTTTGGCACCCTTGCATGATGTGTTGAAAGCCCGCATGTCCACATGAGAAGAAAGAATGGGGTGTTTCTTTGGCAGATGTGTTATTGTATGGCATGCAGGCTGACTGATGAGTTTGGAGGTCGACATGGCTACCCATGTAAGGCATTTTTTATTTGGGTTTGCATGACTTATGAAGTAAGTAATCTACTTCAAAGGTTTTTGGAGGCTGGATGCTTTTGCGTTGGAGCCCCTAATTTGCCCTTTCATTGGATTTAATGTCATCATTGGGGCTTTTGCGCCATAGTGTTGTGCATATGGCTTGAAAAGCCCCTATTTTGTATTTTGCTATATTATTTAATTGTACAAGAGGGATTTTTTCCCTACATAGACTACAATAGGAAATTTTAGCTTAGAAATTAATATTTTAATTGTAAAAGAAGTTGAGCACCTCCTGTATATGCTATAAATAGAGGTGCACTTCTCATTTCTCATGGTGGGGTTGAGGGAGAAATCTCTTAGTAAGTATGAAATTTCTGAAATTTTCTCTTGTGTTTTTAATTTTGGCTATGGATGGATGAGTTGAGTGACTTTTTGAGGAGTTTGTGTTAATTTGGATAGTTCTCTCTTTTTGATGGATATTGGTAGATCTTGATGAGGAAAGCCTTGTTGATGTGGATAGATTTCTTTTCATGGATGATTATTGGTGAATTTTGATGGATGCATGACAAATTGAGCAACCTGTGTTTCTTTTATCCTGTTCAAGTTTATGGATAAAGTTTATTGAATATCTTGCTTGGGAAAATTTTTCATCAAGTTCTTTTGAGGCGACTTAAGTGAACCCCCCCTTGTCTATCCTTGAAAATTGTAAGGCGCCTATACCAAGCCTCTAGGGTACAGAAGTTAGTTTGCCCTGGTCCTTGATGGTAAATCTGCTCCAAGCCAGTTTGAACCTCTCTTCAAGCTCTTTTGAGATGACCTTAAGCTAAGCTCACTCCCTTATCCCATCTTTGAAGATTGAAGGATGCCTAGGTCAAATCACTAGGGAACACAAGTTAGTTTGTTCTATTCTTTGAACCAACATTCATCCATTTCTCTTCAATTGTGTTACTGTTTGACCCCATATGCCTCCGAAAAATATATTGGCAAGCTAAGGCACTGATCTTCTATCCTCCATCACCATTTTTCCTTGTAAATCATTTAAAATGTTTTGTTTCTATTGGTGATTCATTGGTTGCGTGTGTTTTGGGACCTGGGAGCTTTCCCTTTGAAATCAAACCTTGAAATTTCCCTAAAGAACTGTAAAGATCCTGTCCACCTTAAACCCTAATGGTTCAATCCTTTGATTGGTGGGATTTGAAGTAGAAGCCTTAGGGGGCTTTTGACTTGGCTTGACCATGCCATTAGATCCCTAAGATTTACTAGGGAGAACCCCCCTCGAGCTGGAGGAGAGCTGGCCGGAAGCAAGAAGAGGGTTGGTGAGGTGAGTGTGCCCCTTCTTGAGTAGACAGAATCTTGCACTTGAGCTTTTGGACCTTATCTCAAGAAGTGCGAGATTTCGCTATAATAGTACCCTTGGCCTAAGTGGCGGACTGTTTCAGATTATCCGCAGACTGTTTCGGCTGATCTGTATCTCAGTGCAAGTCTAGAATCTCCCAAAGTTTTTAACTACATATCCTTGATTAATAATTAAATTTGTCCCTTTATGTTTGGACAATTGTATGCAGTCCTAGCTGTTCCAACATAAAACTTAGTTGAAATGGCAGAAATATACGTACATTTAAAGCACAACATAAGGTTTTCTAACTAGGGAAACCCTTTCGGGAATAAAGCTCCAGACTATCTGCTTATGATCAATGCTTACACTTGTGGCCTCTGCTTTGAGACACACTCTTACAGATCTCTTTGCATAATGTTTGCATTCACACTTTGGTATCGAGCTTCCTTGTTTTCTCCTATGCATGCTCTTACACTCTCTGTTTTTCCAATAGACTCTTAATGATCCTCCACGATCCCCTTTCTTCTTTTTCAGCATGAAAACAACGAAGAGCCATTCTTATTCAAAATTCCCACCTCCAACATTTTCAGTTTTTAGGCAGACTGAAAATGTATTTTCATTGTAACTTGCAAGCCATAGCTTCTTTTTCATCCCTTTGTGCTTCTTTCAAAGCGGCTAACAGAAAATGATACAGCTTTCCTGCTTTCTCCAAAGGCTATTTCCCTATGGATTTTTCCCAGTTTTATTTTCGAGTAGATGGTTCAGAAAGTTCTGGAATTAAAAAAGAAAAATAAAAAAGGATATCCCTACTCGGATTAGACAACATTTTGAGGGTTTTTGGTCTCTCAAAAACATAGTCAAAGTTGAAGTAGGCAAGGAAACTTGTCCTCTGCCTCAAGTGTGTACCATTTGGCTATGACGGAATTCAACCCTTAATGTCGATCTGTAGAAACCCTTGCTTATGTCTTTGGGTTTCTGAGAGCTCCTGCTGCAGGATGGTATGTTCTTCCCATTGGGCCTGTGCATCTAGCACTGAATCTTCAACTGAAGGTAACATTAGCAATGCCTCTTCATCTTCATCAAGCATCAAAGTTATTTGCAATAATGGCAGAACAAATAGGCATGTATGGTGACGAATCCAATTGGAGAGCATTTCACTCACCTGTGACAGGATTTAAATGCATTGTATCTAATAGGCTTTAGCATTTCACTGGACCCCGTAACTACTTACAGAGATGCAGCAGAACCATGTCTCCCACATTGAAATTATGAGAAACCCTATGCTGGCCATGCCTCTGTTTGAACTTTGTACCTTTGTTGAGCCCTTTGTAATGAGAAACTCTGTGCTGGTCATGCCTCTCTTTGCACCTTGATTGGGCCCTTTATAACTGAGCTTTCACCTGCCTATGTATATGCTGATTTATCTCCATCAACTTAATGGCTTTCCACTGCTCATTACCGTGTATAATGGACTTCTCTTCAACAACCTTAGCAAATGAAATATCAAATGGAGTTCAAGAGGAAAATCCCAAAGCAGCTTTAAACAGAGACGTACTGCTTGAAACTGTGAATTGTTATAACACATTGAATAGATGGCAATTTTTCATTTCTTATCTTTGGATGCTTCCGATTAAACTCCTGAGCTAATGAACCTTTGTTGAGGGTGAAAAACAATGCTTCTCTTCAGCTTAATTTCCAGATTCCATCATTTCCCACAATGCCATCCAAAATAGGCTTAGGAAATGATTGTTGCTATTTGAGATTATGAAATCTGAAAGCCTAAAACGAGCCAATATGTGTTGCGATAATTTTGCTACCCCTTTGCAAGTGCTGATCTTTTTGCAATGAACACGTAAAGCCATATTGAACTTGCAACTGCTAGAGCCAAACAGTCCTGGGCACGTAATGTCTTCAACAATTTCCCAAGGAAATTCATGGAGATATTCTTCCATGGCTAGCTCAAAATAGGAAATGGTGTATACAATTGTAAACCCAATTTTCAGTTAGAGGGTTTAGAAGTACAACAAAATAACAAGCTCTAATAGATTTTGCAACATCAACTTGCATAGATGGCCATTAAACATACCTTTCAAAGGTTTAAGAACACTTTTCCAGCTCCAAAATGCCCCGCCAATTTGGAAATACGAGCTTCTTTCAGCAATTTAGTTTGACATTTCTCCATATGGAACATGTGTAATTTTTGTACTGTGAGTCATTTTGAAGATATAAATCCAGCTTTCGATCCCCTTGCTGGGATGTTGCCACAATAGGATGGAAATTGTCATTGCCCGTATAGTGAATATGGAGAGGAAACCAATTCCATTGTAAGAGCTATTGCCATGTTAGGATGTCCCCTTGTATACAAGGACAAGATTGAAGTGCCATATATAAGACATCCCCTTGGCATACCTTGCTTTCGACACCTCGACTATGTCTGGAATTTACAATGGCTTGTGATTGGTATGTATTACCGTATCTTACCCAATATACATATTCTTCAATGCTTTCACTGCTTCATGCAAAGCGAAAATCTTTTTATCATATGTTGGGTGCTTCAAACAACCTGAAAAGATTTCCAAATGGGAAGCAATCAATGCGTGTTCTTGCATAAGAACAACCCTTAAAAAAATACCCCAATGCATTTGCCATGTCAAACAACCTTTATATCTTTGGAAGATCCAATATTGGTGCTTCACAACTTTTTCTGCTTCATGGCATTGAATGCTTGCTCTTGGGCCTTTGTTCAGAGAAATTTTACGTCTCCCTTCATCAAAGCATGCAATGGTACAATGATATTAGAAAATGAAGAATAAATATGCAGAGATATTTGCAAGCTCCAACAGAACTTCTTACGTACCTCGATTAAGTTTGATGTCTTTTGGTTTTGTCCAATTCACAATGGTTTGAATCTTGGTTGGGCATATCTTCAATTCATCTACACTTGACCATAAACCTCCATGTATAACAATGTTTGTTTGGGAAACTTGGATTTCTTCATATTAAGTTGCAAATTATTTACTTCCAGTGTCCCAAGAACTTGCTTCACATCACTGATCAGCTCTTCCATATGTTATATAGATGAGAACATCTAGGGATACAATCATAAAACACTGTATAGAAAAGCCTTTGTTCAGTGGAGAACTTTGTTCACTAGTCACATAAAAGTTGCTGGTACGTTGGTAGGCTCATACAACATCACAACCACTCAAACAATGCTTGCTTTCTTCTAAACGCATTATTCACTAGTCACATATGCTGGTGCATTGGTAGGCTCATACAACATCAAAACCACTCAACAATGCTTGCTTTCTTCTAAAAGCACAATAGAGATTTGAACACTGTTACACTTGGCTTGATGATTCCTGTTCACGACCTTATGCTTTTCTCTCTGCCCTCTCCATTATAGTGGTTTGGCACAATCCATTTTTCGAATATGATTCTGTCCTTTCCATTATAGTGGTTTGGCCAAAGGCAATGTGACAATGTTTGTATGCCACAATTGATCTTTCGGGTGACAAACCCTTTGCATCTGCAGAAACGATTTCATATATGGCTAACCAGTGATTTGATTTCTTTTGATGCTCCATTGTTGTGCTGAGAGTTGCTCTACAACTTAGTATGGGTAATATGTTGTTACTTATTATTACATTTAAAAATAATAAAATAATACTTCATTAACAAATTAAAGAATAGTAATAGAAAAACAAATCAATATCGGCTCTAAATAAATTTATTCAGTGTCCACTTTAATTTTACATCAACTTTATATAGAGAGATTAATTAAAAGTAAAAAGAAAAAAAAAAACTTTTAAGTTAAGAGGGAGATACGTAATTCTTTCACTATTTAATATTTAAATAGCATTTTTGATATTATATGATGTGTAGTGCATTCTATGTTTAGTTTACATGTAATATATAAAATAAAAATATATTAATAACAAAAAAATAGTGCAAGTCATAAATGAAATATTTGAATGTCTATGTTAAATAACATGATTTTATATCAATTTTATAGAGAGAAAAATCAAGAAATTTAAAATAAAAATTATAGTATATTTTTAGTCAAAACTTTTACAACGGTTCGTCACAAAGCCTCATTGGATGATTGATGACAAGACAAATTCTGTGTCATTGAAAAGTGCGTTGAAAGACTAACAAGACCGATGTTTCAATATTTTAAAAAAAAAATATTTCGGCAAACCTGCCATAGTTGTGACGTTTCTACTATCGGAAAGGGAGTCGCAAGACCGACGACTCCACTAATTTTAAAAAAATATTTTGTGACAAACCTGCCATACTTGTGACGTTTCTGCTCTTGGAAAGGGCGTCGCAAGATCGACGACTGCGCTAATTTTTTAAATTATTTTGCGAGAACCTGCCGTAGTTGCGACGTTTGTGCCATTGGAAAGGGCAGCGAAAGGTCGACGTATTTAATGATTTTTAAAAAAATATTGCGACAAACCTGCCATAGTTGCGACGTTTGTGCTGTTCGAATGGGTATCAAACAACCAATATTCATGCACTGTAAGATGGCATTTAGAAAGAACAAACGTCTAAAGACCAATGACTTTGGAATTTAAAAATAATTAAATTAAATGACCTCGAATAGAATCTTTATCTCCATTAGCTCCTAAGGATTCCTCATAGGAAATATTCATGATGATCATGGGACACTTTTTAACATAGGAGAAAAATAATACTGCGACTAATCTCCAATTTTTATACACCCATAGATTCAAAGAGTGCAGCGAGGGCCATAAGTCCATAAACTGTTCGATAAATCCTCTTGCTGTTATCCTAAGAGACATATCGTGGTATTGATTGACATGAACCACATTTTTTGGGATATTCAATTTCTTCACAAATTGAGTGAGGTCCATAAGTAGATTTCAAAGCACCTCCCTCCATGGTATTTTTTAAAATGTTGATAGTCAAAACAACATCATAAACCAATTCCTTTCTTTTTTCAATGTGTATTTCCTAAGTTTGAAGAGTTTTCCTTATACTCAGAATACTTCTTGGAGTGACTATTGCTGCATTACTTTCTTTTGTTTCTATCAACTTATCAAAATGGTCCATGGCAATATAATAAAATGGTTTCCAAGTATAGTTCATCTAGTGAAGTAAGGGCAACCTCATAAAAGAAAATGTGCAAACAATTATTTCAAAATTTTTAGAATATGAATGTCCAAAACCTCCCCAAATTTCTTAGAATGGAAAAGGAGAACCTCCCTCCTATTACATTGGGTTGGTATATAATTCACAAACGCATGCAATAAGTTCTCTCAATTTATTTTCCATAAGTAGTGAAACTTGAACCTGTAATTCACATCTTGTGTATCTTGTAATGAATGTTATCCCTATATACACATGCCATGCAAAAAGTTTATGATATACCTTGTGCACACAATCCTTACCCCCTCTTCCAGGGATTCTATACTCGCACATGCACTAAGAATGCTTCAAAACATGTACTGGTTTAAATTCATGCATCTTAATTGCATATCTCAAGGAAATAGTAGGTTTGCATGCCTAACATATGTTCTAGTTGAGGTGCACTCCTTATTGGTTTTTCTATCAATATAGTGAGTTTGTCTAGTTAAATAGGTTTTGAATTAGTCTAGTAGGCACCATTGTGCATGTGTTTAGATTCATTGTACTCACAATTCTCCTAGTCTATAAAGGAGGTAGAGGGTGGGAAAATGAAAGTGCGTGTGACATTATTTGAGAGTGTAGTAGCTCCCTTTTATTTCAGCTCATGAATGAACAAATTTGGAGATTTGAAACTCATATTTCTTGAGTGTGTTGATTGTGTGTTGTTGTTAGTAATTTTCAGTAATGTGTAGCAGAGTCTATATTTAAGTCATAACATTTTGTATTTAAGTGTAGATCTAAGTATCATGGTTTGCAAATTTAGCAATCCATTAGGCTATGGCTAAAGGTGGATTTATTTGATTGGAAGCCTAGCATTCATCATAATGATTACCAAAAGTGGTTATGGAACTCAAAATATGAATAAGGATGATGGTGGTTAGCAATCCATTGTGTCCATATGTTTTCGAAGAAGAGTTTTCAATGTGTGGTGTATCATTGTATTTTTGCAAGCCATGAAGATGACCTTTTAAGAGAAACTACATAGGACAACTAAAATACAATCATGATGTCTTTGTGTTGAAGTTTAGCCATTGATGAACCTTTGAGATATACTCATGGTTAGGATGTCACTCTTAGTAGGCGGTACAATCTAAGATTTTAGTTAGATGGTATGGATGCACATTTATAGGTCCAATGATCCACACTTTTCCTCATGGATAATAATAACAATACCATTAAAGATGTTGCAAACCTATATGAAAGGTAAAAGACACCCATAAGAGGAGGAACAATCTTCTTATAGTTATGAGTTGGGCCTCATGGGACACAACTGACTCATTTTAGGTTAGCTATTGTTGAGGTGTTCATATGTAGACGGGCATAGTTATGGAAAAAATGAAGGATAACATGGTTGGTTTGATAGTGCAGGTTTATGACAGTTCTCATGATATAATCCTAGAAGCTAAATCAAATAATGAATTCACATTTATTGAAGAAAATGTAATAGATGATCATACAAACATTAGATATTTACCTAACTATACACATGAATTTGTGTGTGTGTGTGTGTATATATATATATATATATATATAAGAAAGTGATCAAATCTAACTAATTCTACATAAAACAAATAAAAGTTTATAATTTACACAAGTAATAAGCAAAATAATAAAATATATTGGTGGTTACACATTTATGTTGGTTTCTGCATTCTCAAGTTATGTGTGGCATTCCACTTGATTAAGTAGGTTTTTCAATGAAGGTTTGGACTATTTTGCTGAGAGTTTGCTGCTTAAGGCCACATTCATGCTGGGTGATATAATATATTGCTTGTGGAGGCCTTGGTGCATTGTCCATGTTGGGTAATTTAATTGTTGGTTAAATTACTTAATTAAATTATTGACCAAAGTTTGTGAACTTGTAAAGTGTATGTGCACTGTATATGCTAGGAATCTATTTTCAATCAAAGAGATTAAATCTAGATACAAAATGTAAATCTAACCTATTCAAGGCTAATTCTTATTAAGCATACAAACATGTTCTGTCTATAAGACCATTCAAACTAAAAGAAACTGTAAAGCAAACTACATTACTATTCAAGGAATTCAAAACTATTCTAATGAACAAAAATGGAAAAATATTCTATTGAATAGAACTTAAAGTATGTTCTATTGATCAAGAAAAGTAAATCTAAGCTATCAGAAAATTGGATCTGTTTGAATTGAAAAGAAACGATTCTATTTTAATTCCATTCTAAAGAACTTTAAAATCAATCTCTATTTTAAAATCATGAAAATAAATCTAGCTATCCAATTGAAAGTAAAACCGAAATGAAACTAGTTTAAAGAGTAGAGATAAAAAAGCATGAACTGAATGAAATTCGAAATGTAAAAGCCTTCATAGATTACTAGTGTGCACATCCATAATTAGAACGAATCTTAACATCTAATATAAATATGAGACTAAGCTTTGATAAAATTTTTTTGGGGTTTTTGTTCACTGTTGAGTGCTCGACTTGTCACAAATAAAAGATAAATGAGTAGACTATAGTAGAAAACATAGCGTCAAAACATCTCTCTATTTCGAAAATTGAATTGAAGCTTTGAATACTAAGAATATTATCCAGAATCTTAGTACTCTCTTGAAATCTCAAATTTTTCTCTTTTTTTTCTAATTTACCTTTTAAAATGTTTACCTTAACCTCCATTTTTTGGTACTGCTTTTCCTCTTCTAGGTATTGTTGGAAATATTGTCATTGATGGAAAAGGAGAAAAACAAGATCAACAGAGGTATATATGAGCAACAACAAAGACAATGAACAACAAGCAAAGGAGAAGCAAGACGTGCAACAACAAGGGACAAAGGAGCAACATATACATTGGTGGTTTGGTAGAACATTGATGTTGGCATGTTGATTGAGCTGAATTGTTGTGATGCAAAGGCAATACTCCAAGAAAAAAGCAAGACTCCAAGGAAAAGACAAAGATTGATGTGATGCATTAATGATAAATATTGTTATTTTATATTGGCTTTTAGTTAATGCAATTAATCATTACATGTGGTTGAAATTAATATTGGAAAATTTATTTATTTTTGTGGTCTAATATTTAAGATATGAAGGATTTGGAAACGAATGAGTGGAAGGAAAAGAGTCAAGCCTATTCACTTCATATTCCTAAGTGGAATAAAACAACCATTAAATTAATTATAAAATGTGTGATTTTGGAAGGCATTTTGAGGTTAAAGAGTGGGAGAATGTGTGAGAGTTGATTTATATATTATGCATTAGTTATCTGGTACATATGGAGCTAATGTGAAGCATATTTGAAAGGGAGGAGATGCAGAAGTAAAGAAGGAGGTATGTAGAATTGATGACCAGGTAAATCAACATATTGTTTTCATTTTTGTATGAAGGGATTGTGGTCTCCTTTCGAGTTCTAGCTTGATAAATATTGAGTTGGAGTTGGTTGAGGTAGGAGCTTCTTGTGGGTTGTAGCCTGCAGAAAATATATGGGAGTTGGAGCTTCCTTGCATGTTGTAGTTTGCAGAAATTTGAGGTAGTAGCATCCTATAGATTGGAGCCTAGAAAAAATCAGATGTAATAAGGAGTTGGAGCTTTCCTTTGCATCACAACAATAATAAAATCATGGTTTTCTCCCTTATGTGTTTCCACTTATATCTAGTGTCCATATGCATTGTTATTATGTACTGATGTGGTGTATTGGTCTGCTTATTACTTGATGTTCACATATTAAATTTTTGTTAAGTTTCTCATGTAATGTTTTAGTTAATGAATTTAATGAAAATAATTTTAATGTCCATGAATGGACTAAACTGATTCACCCAACCCCCGCCTCCCCCTCCCCTCTCAGTTTAGTGAAGGTTTCATCAATTGGTATCAGAGCAGGTTCCTTTGGTGTAAGTTTAATGTAGAAATTTGATAAATACAATGATGTATTACCGGGCTCTCCTGATCTAACAATTATATCCACTGTTAAATACATAATCCTTCTACTTAATTCTTTGCGGAAATTTAATCGCCAATTGCAAACACATGAAGAAAAATCAATTGCACATAACACATAAGTTTTTACCGGAAAAACATAAAGCTAAAAACCCCAACTATCATATAATATGTATATCATGGATCACGAAACAATATCATACAAAACTCTGCTCCAAGAGCTCTCAGTACAATATACAATCGTCTCACACTGTCATACAGAAATTGGCTCACAGATGCACCAATTTACTACCTCCTGACAGCCTGCCTCCACTGCGCAATCCTTGCTGATGAATATCCATGAATTAATTCGATCTTGCCTTGCCTTCACCGCACAATCCTCATTGGAATCTCCAATGTGTGGGTAGATGCATTGAATGCACCACTATAGTCACAACTGATAGTCAACCAGACCCTTTCCCCTATCTTTCAACTAGATCTCCACTGGATCTGACGTGCATGTAGTTAACAGTAGTATTTCTTCAGTTTCATGTGAGACCACTCCATGTGAATTAGTTTAATATTTAATTCACTGATCTCTCACTAGTGTATCTTTAGAGACAACTAGTTACAACTGGCACAACTGAGTTTAACTCACTTAACTGAGTTAAACTAAATAACAACTCACATAAGTACACATCCAACTCTGTTACAATGAAGTCCACTGCATGGTCCACCAACCAACCACTTCATCTCGAAATCCACTTAGCTAACTGATTTTCCACTTCCGTTAACTATTTCCAAGTGCTCATTGAAAATAGATAATTATTTATTGTCTAATTATTGTTAAAGGCTAACAATAATCGACATGCATTCTATGAAACAACTTCGCACATGCATTCCAAAAGTAGACGCACATCCATCCATATAATTTTCTCAACCATCTATAAATATATTACTGCTAAAATTAGACTTTGATCCAAATTCTAAAAACAGACATATCACCTAAAAATAGCCTGTGGGCCCCACCTAGTGTAGGTGTTTAATTTTCACTAGGATCATCATCTTGTTGAATCTCAACACTCCCTCTCAACAAGAAAGGGATTATCCTTCACCCCGATCCTGTCTCTATGGTATTTGAATTTGCTCCTGGTAAGCGCCTTCATTAGAATATCTGCATCCTGATCTTCCGTAGAAATGTATTGAAACAACATGATCTTTCGCTGCACACAATATCTGATATGATGATATCGGATATCTATATGCTTATATCTATCGTGAAACACAAGATTAATCAAGATTTTAATGCAAATCTGATTATCACAATGAATCATTGTAGGATCTAAATGAGAACCAAACAAACCGACCAGGATCTTCCTCACCCAGACAACCTCACATGTAGCTTGACTTGCAGACATGTATTCCGCTTCCGCTGAACTGAGTGCCACAGATCTCTGTTTCCTGCTGTACCAAGAAACACATGTAGATCCGATACTGAAAACCCCTCCTGATGTGCTCTTTCTGTCCGTTGGGCTACCTGCCCAATCTGCATCCATGAAGCCATGCAACTTCACCTCATCCGTCTGTCTGTACCATAATCCATACTCAGATGTGCCCTTGAGATATCTTAGGAAATGCTTGCCCGCCTTCTAAAAGAGCTTGGTAGGCTTAACCATCACTTGAATAAGCTGGTTCACCGCATAGCATATGTCCGGTCTTGTATTAACTAAATACATGAGCGAACCCACCAGCTGTCGATAGACAGTAGCATCCACTACCTCTTCCGATGTAGCATCCTCTTTCCTCTAGTTTCCTGAAAGAGGAGTATCCATGGGTTTGTAGCCCTCCATGTGAAAAATTACCAAGTATCTCCCTTGCATACTTTCCTTGAGACATAAACAATTCACCTTCTCACTGCCATATTTCCAATCCAAGGAAATAGTGAAGGAGGCTCATATCCTTCATCTAGAACTCCTTTGCAAGGTCCTCCTTGCATGAGTGTATCAGCTGCTCATCACCAGTCAGTATTAAATCATCAACATGAAGAAAAATGATTAAAAGCTTACCCTCCACCACAATCTAGTATATTTTTGCATCCGCCTGACTCTTGGTGAAGCTAAGTCTAGTGAAATAGCTGTCGATCCGAGTGTACCAAGCACAAAGTGCTTGCTCCAGCGCATACAATTCCCTTTTGAGTTTGCACACATGTGACTCGCTGCTGAAGATCTCAAATCCTTCACTTGCTTCCTCGACTCTTTCTCCACCAATGCTTTAAACTCACAGAACTTTGAGAATGTTTGATCTTTCTTTTGCATGAAGAAGATGCAACATCTACGAGAATAGTCAACAGCAAAAATAACATAATACATGTGTTTTGTTGTTGAAGCAACTGAGAATGTCCCACACACATCAGTGTGAACTCTCTCTAGGATCACCGAAGCACGGTTCTCCTTTTTATGAAAGGTGGTCTTCACAAACTTACCCATAGTACATCCCTTGCACTGATATATCTGCGCAAGTGTACGCTTGGGAAGTCCAGTAGAAATACGCTGCAAAATCTTCAGGGCGCCATGGTGAAGATGGACCAATCGCCTGTGCCATAATTCGCCCTCATCCCGACTCATCACTTCTTCTTCTTTGCCCACCATTGTGGCACAACCATATACCTTCATATTGTAGAGATTCTTAACTCGAATCCCTATCCTCTTGGTTTGATCCATTGTTTTATGTCGCAGGAAAGATTTTCCATCATTGAAAACATCATCATAACCTTTGTCCTCCAACATCGCGACTGAGATCAAGTTTTTCTTCAGACCTGGAACATACATAACATCTTTCAACAGAAATGGTTTACTTGACTCCCTCTCAAAGGTAATGGTACCAATGTCGGTCGCACTGTATTGTCCATTGTCGCCCATCTCTATATGCATTTGGAGATCTTTCTCCTCCAAGTCACTGAAAAATTCCTTATCTCCCGTCATGTGGAAGGAAGCACCACTATCAAGATACCACACCGATCCCATTACGCTTGAAACCAAGCATGCGATTAAAGAGAAATCAAGTTCAAATTGCAAGGCAAGGGCCTCACCAGTTGCAACTCCAACATCCTTCTTGTTCTTCTTTTTCTGTGGGCAGTTAGTGGCTAGATGCCCATGTTAATGACAATGAAAACACTTCACCTTGGACAAATCCAGCTTCTTGCCTTTAGCCTTGGATTTTGAGTGGAATTTCTTCCCCTTCCCTTTCCTTGATTTGACAACCAAAGCACGATCCTCTTCATCATTATGATTTGATGAAGAGCCATCCCTGGTGTTCCGCCTGAACTCCTACACTAGATCTGACCATAGTCGTTCCCAATCCGGTAGTTTTTCCCATCTATTGACAGAGTCTTGATAACTGTGCTAACTCTTAGGAAGTCCCAAGAGAGACAAGCTCACCAAATCATCATCAGCAACAGTGATTCCCACACTCCCCAGCTCATCCCTACATTAGACAAACTTTGTGAGATACTTAGGAATATTGTTGCCCTTCTCCATTTTGATTTTTCTAAGTTTATCCTTCAGCACCAATTTCCTATGGTCGTTGCTGCTTTGGAAAATATCTGTCAAAGCCTTCCACATTGCAAATGGAGTGGCTTTCCCATGAAGGCTTGAGACAATATGGTCTCTCACACCTTCCAACATAATTCTTTTCGTCTTCGCTACTTTCTTTTTCCATGCGTCAAGTAATGCAGCATCCGTCGAAGTGGGCTTAGGAACATCGCTATTGATGAACTCCTTCAAGCCATTATCTTCAAGCACCGCCTCCATCCTATCCTTCCATGCAATGTAGTTCGAGCTGCCCTCGAGTGCATACTCTAACTGAAAACCATTGAAAGCCATTTCGATGTTTATTCAACTGTCGCACCAACAAATTCTTGCAACAAATTCAAATTGTTTCCACCAACAAAAATCAACTACTGCTTCAATATTGCAATCTTCTTCAATTAACACTGCTTCGATACCATGTATAAATTTTATAAATACAATGATGTATTACCAGACTCTCTTGATCTAACAATTATATCCACTGTTAAATATAGAACCCTTATACTTAATTCTTTGCGGAAATTTAATCGCTAATTGTAAACACATGAAGAAAAATCAATTGCACATAACACATAAGTTTTTACCGGGAAAGCATAAAGCTAAAAACCCCAACTATCATATATTATGTATATCATGTATCATGAAACAATCTCATAAAAACTCTACTCCAAGAGCTCTTAGTACAATATAAAATCGTCTCACATTGTCATACAGAAATTGGCTCACACATGCACCAATTTACTGCCTCCTGACAACCTTCCTCCACTGCACAATCCCTGCTGATGAAGATCCTTGAATGAATTCGATCTTGCCTTGCCTTCATTGCGCAATCCTCATTGGAATCTCCAATGTGTGTGTATATGCATTGAATGCACCACTATAGTCACAACTGATAGTCAACTAGGCCCTTTCACCTATCTCTCAATTGGGTCTCCACTGGATCTGACATGCATGTAGTTAACAATAGTATTTCTTCAATTACATGTGAGACCACTCCATGTGAATTAATTTAATATTTAATTCACTGATCTCTCACTAGTGTATCTTTAGTTACAACTAGTTACAACTAGCACAACTGAGTTTAACTCACTTAACCAAGTTAAACTAAATAACAACTCACATAACTACACATCCAACTCTGTTACAACTTTGTATCACTCAGTTACAAAAAAGTCCATTGCATGGTCCACCAACCAACCATTTCAACTCGAAATCCACTTAGCTAACTGATTTTCCACTTCAGTTAACTATTTCCAATTGCTCATTGAAAATATATAATTATTTATTGTCTAATTATTGTTAAGGGCTAACAATAATCGACATGCATTCCACGAAACAACTTCGCACATGCATTCCAAAATTAGATGCCCATCCATCCATATAATTTTCTCAACCATCTATAAATAGATTACTGCTAAAAATAGACTTTGATCCAAATTCTAAAAATAGACATATCACCTAAAAATAGCCTCAGGCCCCACCTAGTGTAGGTGCTTAATTTTCACTAGGATCATCATCTTGTTGAATCTCAACATCTAATAACTTGAAGGAGGCTTGGTTGAGTCATGGACTATTAAGGTGTACCTGTGTTTAGTGCAACACAATTTCATGAATGGAGAGATAAGGTTAAAACATATTTAATGGCTCATGGACCTAGTTTAGGGAAGCTTGTATGTGATGGTTACTACAAAGACTCTCCCTCTTTGCAAGAACAACAATGGAATGCTAGGGAAAAATGCATAATGTATAAAAATATTCATAACAATGATCTTGATATAGTAATAGGTTTAAATTTTGAAAAATAAATTTGGAATCGATTGCATCTCATGCATGAAGGAGACACTAGTGGTTTCACTGTCAAGAAGGAGAATATAAACATGAAGAGGAAAAATCCATTTCAAAAGGAAAAGGTTCAGTCAAACGAGGTCTTTGTTAGTGTGAATGGGCATGATTTCCATGAAGAAAATATAGTTGAAGAAAAAGACAAACTTGACATTCTTTTGACTGATATATAAAGATGGAAGAATGAAAATAGAGATCTGAAGACACTGGTGCAAATATGTGATGAGAGAGAATATGAGCATAAGGAAGAAATTGTTGGCCTAAAGGCACATATTTAAGAAGAAAAGATATTAGGAGAGATGATGAGTAATCAGCTAAAGGAGAAAGAGGTGCAATGTGCAAGGTTAGAGGTCGAGATTAATTCAGCTAAAAGTGAATTAGAAGAAAATAATAGTTTGTGTAAGCAACTAAAAGAGGAGGTTTCCTCCATGAAGAACTTAGAAAAGACAACCATTAAAGATGACAAAGAAGCATCAAAAGGACCTACAAAATATGAACCAATAAAGATAAACAGTATAACCAGAAGGAGAAGAATGAAGTTAGAAAGTCTTCAATATTGAAAAGGAGGAAATATATCTCATGCTTCCATTGCCATGAACCATGACATATTGCAATAGACTGTAAGAACAAACAAACCAAGAATAATCAACCGAAGATGCAACAAATGAAAATGAAACCTTAAGCAATCAAATAAAGAAGAGATCCTGAAACAAACAATAAAAGAAAATTCCCTCAAGCAAGTAAGTAGAGAAAACAATCATCCACTAGGTACACAAATTATTTTTATGGTTGTTGTTATCTATGTAATGACTTTGGACATAAATCCATTGATGTAAATTTTACATAAATAAAAACTTGAATGCAAGAAGATACACACCATGTTTTCTATTTCTCGGCCACACAATATGTTTTGTGTGTGGTAATGTTGGCCACAAAGCCAAAAAATGCAAGCTTCCAAGTACCCTAGAGAAATATAGAGAGGTGATGGAAACCAACCAAAGCGGAAAAAATAATAATCCAAAACAAAATGCATGGACCAATGTAAGATGTCCCACTAAAGTGTGTAAGAGGAAGAAGAATGAAGTCATCACGAACGCAGGGTGAGCTGCTCAAGAAAGTAACAAATAATTTTTTTTATGACACTATTAAAGAAGCAATAAGTGAAGGGAGAGCAGTCCCATCATTGCTCATTGGAGACATGGAAATCAAAGAGATGTTAGTAGAAAATATGAAGCAATAAAAAAAAATTTAAAATATTCATCCAATATAAACACCTGCAATGAAGATGGAGAACACAAGCTAATAAATCTTCTGAAAGCTAAGATAAGTATTGTGTGAAATCAAATATCTCATCAAATTCATGTTCAAGAAAGTCTGAAGCTACAAGTAGCGGACCTGGAATGGACAAATACTTTATTTACATTATTAAGTATGCATTAGTTGAAATATGGTGCGTGAGTGTGCTATTTTGATTGGGATATTGCAGCGAGAATATGAGTATATGGCTGATATATGGTTGAAGACTCATGTTTTAAGGGTGTTAATGATGAAGTTGTTTCCAAATCAAACACAGACGTTGAGGACACAAGGATAGACAGACATGAGCAGAACACTGGCGAGACTTTATGTTTAACTTTCTCTATAGAAAATGCTCAGCGAACATCAGGAACATACAAAAGAAAATGGGGATCGATGTCCCCTTCAAGTCCATGCAAGAAACCTTGTTCATATAAAATAAGGAAGTAATATGCCTAAATGGAGATACTTTCCTTCTCTAAAAGAGTAAAGCAGTTGAAGGCTTGAACTTCAAACAATCTAGATATTTGCAAAAATCTTTGTCTGTGATTAGACAATTGAAGGTTCATCTGGTCTTCAAACTTCACATGAGCATTAAATATTTTCAGTTGTCCACCTTTATTCAGGAAACCTTGGTCTACCTTACAAGCATAAATGCATGTCGTCTATGTACTGGAAAAAATTTAGGTAGCAGAGTCATAAATTATAAAATTCAGGTGTGAAAGTGTTGCCACTCACATAGGGAGAAGGGATGGCCAAAAGAAGGAGGTAGCAATTAGTACTACTATAGAGGATGACAAGGTCATTATAGTCTAAATTTTGAATGCAGTATGGTATCAGAATAAAAATGCAATGGTGTAATGGGTGTTATCACGCGTTAGGTTAAGGATAACTAGCAGAGTGGACATATTATTGAATAATATAACTGACAACATTATGGCAGTGATATTATAACACAAAAAAATGGTAGTGATATTTTAACGCATGGTGCAGTGGAAACGTTAAGATTGGAATAATGATGCAGTGGTATCAAATACTATAACGCATGGCGCAATGCAGAATGGTGAAGTGGTGCACTGGTATCTAAAAACGATGAAGTTGGTATTAGTAATAGATAACAATGTTAGAACGATGCAGTGGTAGCGTTAAGATTGGAATGACAATGATCAATGTTATTAATGGAGGATCATTATTAAATCAACGTTCTAGATGTTGGCTGGTTTTGCAGGTCATTGGTACTCTTAAGGGTTTCAGGTGTGTTTTTTTCTTGTATAGTTGGTTTGGTGTTTCCTTGGAGATACATGTATCTTCAACAAAGCTCTGTAATTCGCATATGCAACCTTGAAACAGAACCACGAAGCATTAATTTGGTGGCCCGAATTTATGGATCCAAATTAAAGGAAGGATATGCAAGATATGGAGAGAAATTTCTGAGGGTTTCAACCCTCCTTTACGGAGAAAATCGTTGTTCTCTGAGGCACATTCATTATGGTTCAGCCCGGGTTTCTCAAGGACAATTCGACCCCATGATGACAAAATGTTTCTGAGATTATTTAGATCGAAGTCAGGTATGAAATTGGCATCATTGGTTTTTTCAAGCTTTTGTAATACACTGAAGGGCTAAATCTCGGTCAAGAAATTTTCTTCAAATATTTGAACATATCCTGAAGCTGTTTAATCATTCTTAATGGACCTTCAGTCCTCAAATAATCATCTCTATTCATTGTGTGTGGCCTAATTCCTGAGTAAGTAGGTTCTTTTGATTCCATAACCAGATATTGCACCACGTATGTGAATCCTGACACATTTCACTGAGAATTACATATCCACATCACAAGAATTGAATGGTATTTGAACGCGTCACCTGGTGCAACAAATATGAAAGTCTTGGTCTCCGCCTTTGGTACTATTTAAGTAAACTCAATTAAAACAAGAATAAATGGAATTACACAGAAAAATGTGATTTGACACTGAACGAAGATATACTTGTGGATAGTGAGTGCAGTACGTGGAGATTGAATGCGTTGATCTATAGCTGTGTTATGGTTTTGGAATAAATGTTATGTGTATGGCTTAGATGATGATGTGAATAATAGATAGATTGTTATTATGTTGAGTGTCTCTACTGTTGAAGGATAGCAACACAGGCTCGTGGATGATTGATTGCTATACGTTGTAATTAGTATTTCCTGTTCATAAGCCGAGCGCATTGAAGCGAATGTGGAGTTATATGTTAATACCACATATAGGATGAGAGCTCACCAACTTACATTGAAGTCAAATTGAATTTGATACATGGCATATTGAAGACTATGGATGTGCAAGTGTTTTTCTTGTAATGTTAACTATGCAAATAACCTAAGTGACATGGCTTATCGGAACGTTAGGTTGGAAATATTTTACGTCATAGTATATTTTAATTTTTTCGTAAGTTTTTTGATTCCAACGATCATTAGAAATGTGCCCAAATTGGGGCAGTTTCTTGAAAATTTAAGTTTCATATAGTTTAATTTGATTATGTTAAGTTTCCAAAGTCAGTATTGAACCAAATTAATAACGGGAAGAAGCATTGAATTTAGAGACAAATATTGTGAAGTGATTTTTTTTTATAATGTCAACAGACCTAAGGTTTGTACTAGAGTTTGCAATTGATGAACTAGTTGATGTCATTCTGGAAGAGTGAAGTATGTGTGTTGATATACTGGCGCTGGAATCATAGCAGTATACAAACAACCTTTATAATTTGCAGTGGATATATATATATATATATATCAAGCAGAGCTAGAGCAGAGTCCTTGCTGATGCATATTTATGAAAAATACACATTGACCATATTTGATGCTAAGGTTGGGAAGCTAGTGACTAATTGATGTTACTGAAAAACAAGTTTTGTTGTGTTATGATTATTGATTTGTTTGAATGTGGTGATGTATTGAGATTTTTTTTGGCTTGGAAAAGCTTTACAATGAGAAGAAAACTCATGTCACCACCAGAGTTGTTGGCACAATGTAAGGAATTTTGGATTTTGGTTTCTTAATTATCATGTGAAATTGCAGAGTGACAGATATGTCATGCAATCCTGATTTGGTATCCAATTATACTTGTATATTTTTAAGGCTATTAAATTGAAAATGAAGATATGGAACTCAAATTTTTTTTTTTTTTTCATGAACAAAGTTCACGGGAAACCCGGGCGTACTTCCCCAGAATTTCTGGATGGTACGCGCAATAAACCGTTTGGCAAAATAAGTTGCTTGACCCCAAGGCTCAAGGATCGAACTTTGTGACCTCCCAAAACGGAGAGGACCACGTATTGGCTCACTACCACTTGAGCTAACCCTTGGGGCTTATGGAACTCAACTTATTTGATCAAGCATCTCATTTTTTTTTAAGTCATACAAAGTTGTAAGGCCTTTAACTCTGCATTAATTATGTGGGAAGAGCTACTTGGATAATTACCATAAAGGAAAAGAAGATTATCTCAAGCAAAATAAGCTTTATGCTCCTAGTATGCATCAATACTCATGGTAATTTGTGGGTGAATATTATACATCTATTTCTACTCAATTATCTTATATCATCTTCAACACTATGCAAGTGAAATGCACTTATTAATTGGATGGCATCAATTTATTGTTTATATACATGCAATTGCAATGATTTCCAAAGTGTTCTATCAACAATAATTATATGCCATATGGACCAACATTCATTTTGAAACCGTGTTCGATCGACAACAGTTCTAATCGGCATTTGTAGCGACTATTGTAGAACATTAATGCATTAGTTTCAACCCTTGGCGATTGGAGGGATACATAACATTTGTAACCCCCTTTCCATTGATGTTGAAGGGGGATCTAATTAGAGGAAGGAAGATAATTATTAGAATGAAGGGGGAGGAAAAATGTGTTTCCATCAATTCCAAAGGGCCCAGAGACTGTTGGAAATATTGTCATTGATGGAAAAGGAGCGTATCAGGATCAACAAAGGTATAAAAGAGCAACAACAAAGACAAAGAAAAACAAGCAAAGGAGCAACAAATACATTGGTGGTTTGGTAGAACATTGATGTTGGCATGTTGATTGAGCTGAATTGTTGTGATGCAAAGGAAATACTCCAAGACAAAGGCAAGAATCCAAGGCAAAGACAAAGATTGTTGTGATGCATTAATGATAAATATTGTTATTTGATATTGGCTTTTAGTTGATGAAATTAATCATTAAATGTGGCTAATATATATATATATATATATATATATATATATATTTGTCTAATATTTAAGATATGAAGGACTTGGAAACGGATGAGTGGAAGGAAAAGAGTCAAGCCTATTCACTTCATATTCCTAAGTGGAATACAAACAACCATCAAACTATATCTAAAAAAATATGTGATTTTGGAAGGAATTTTCAGGTTAGAGAGTAGGAGAATGTGTGAGAGCTGATTGATATATTATGCATTTGTTACCTAGTACATATGGAGCTAATGCGAAGCATCTTTTAAGGGGATGAGATGCAGCAGTAAAGGAGGAGGTATGCAGAATTGATGACCAGATAAATCAACATATTGTTTTCATTTTTGTATGAGGGTATTGTGGTCTCCTTTCGAGTTGTAGCTTGATAAATATTCAATTGGAGTTGGTTGAGGTAGGAGCCTCATATGGGTTGTAGCCTACATAAAACATATAGGAGTTGGAGCTTCCTTGCATGTTGTAGATTGCAGAAAATTGAGGTAGCATCCTCCTGTAGGTTGGAGCCTACAAAAAATAAGATGTAATAAGGAGTAGGAGCATGCCTTTGCATCACAACAATAATGAAATCATGGTTTTCTCCCTTATGGGTTTCCACTTATATCTGGTGTCCATATGCATTGTTATTATATGCTGATGTGGTGTATTGGTTTGCTTATTAGATGTTGTTCACTTATTCAATTTGTTGGTTATCATTCGTTAAGCTGCTCCCAAAATTGAATATATTCTAACATCAATAATTGTTATTGAATATGATATATCACTATCACAGCCACTGGTTTCCAAATCATTTCTTTGAGCCAACTTCTTCATTCCCATCATATTGACGGATCTCCTTCAAGCGATCAAGCTTCTTCTGAAGAACCTACCTATGATTCCAATTGTTAGGAAAAATGCTAAGAGGGGAGGGGGGGGGTGGTGAATCAGTATTTTAAAACACAAATAAACCTTTTCTTTTCTTATTCTAATATTTGTATGAGACTTTATAAACCTGCATATGTACGTGACTTATATGCATAAAACTAGTGTAAATCTAGTAAGCTTATAATTTAGTTAAATATTCATCTGTTTAACTTAAACCAGTGCATCAGTGATTCATCTGAAATTTGATAAGTAATAAATTTTTTCAGTAAGAACAAAATAAAGCATCACACATAATCAACACACATGAACACCAAGATTTAAGGTGGAAACCCAGTGTGGGAGAAAACCATCGTTGTTGTCATCTCTGTCTTAAATTTTATTATTATGAAAACTTTTTACAATATTGCAGTGGCGCAAACTCATACCAACATGTCGGAACCCATCTGTAGAAGGCTACAATCTTCACTCGTTCTCCAACACCCAATGGAAGGGAGCTCCATCCCCGTAATCGTGTTTGCTAGCACCTACTGGAAGGGAGCTCCAACCGCCTGATCTGATCACCAGCTACTAATGGCAGGAAGCTTCAAATTCCTCACTGAAGGATCCAACCCTCAGCATCATCGTGGACCATGTTTCATAAATTTTCACACTATATCCACCTACTTCAACACATCACAACTTGTAGGCCACTTTTCATCAAATTTTCAGACTGAAACTACTACCATCATTTAAGCCCAATACCATATATCAAAATGAAATTGATCACTTACCAAGTAATTCAACCAATCACCGAATCACTAAATCAAACAATAATTGAACCACTCAATCATTGAACCAAACAGTTACTCAACCAATCATCAAATCAGATCAACCAACTTATTCAAAACAATGAGATCAATGTAACTAGAATATCAATACTGAACCCAAAACATTGCATCAACATGCTAAAACAACTACAACCCTGATCAATCATATGACATAATATGTACACTACTTTTCTTAAACAAACCTGCGTATATACGCGCTTTTCATGAATGCAACCTGCGTACAAATATAAACATACCAAATTATGAACTATTGTCAATCTGAACCAGACAATGTATTGCACACAGACATACTGAAACATTCTATTAGATCACAGATCTATGAACCTCAAAGAGTTAGCTACATCATGGAAATTATTCAACAAATCAATACTCAAACAATTCAACTTCATACATCACTACTAAGCCCAATCAACATGAAGAATTCATCGACATATAACAGAAATAAAACAATATTTTATAGACAGATCAGACATATTCTTCAGCATAAACCTTAACTTTCATATGCATTTTTCATAAAGCATTTCAACGTGTATACACACTTTTCAAGAAGTAAACCTGTGTACATATCTCAAACTACTGCAAAAAATACATGCTACTATTCAGAAGAGAACCCACATGTGTACACACATTTCCAGAGACAAACCAACGTACATATTTGCAATTTTCAACTTACAACTATGTTGCACTTCAGAACTTCAGACATACCTAAATCACGACATTCAAAGCAATAAACATGCCTCAAATTACAGATCTAGTCAACCCATAAGTAGATCATACCATACATAGTCATTTCAAGTATATTGTGCCTGATTGATCATTGTATTACTGGGTGCATATTTATTTCAGATCAAACACTCATCAATATCCCATACCATGAAATCATATTTCAGATCGAAGTATTCATCAATCACCCTCAGACATGCACCTTCTAACACTTGGATCTTCATCTCCTTATATAGCTTTGTCCTTAGCCAAAAACCACACTTGTGCCGACGGTAATCCTTGAAGGGATCAAATAGTCGTTACTCCGCTTAATATTGTGGAAAAATCCATGGTAAGGGCCCTTGGTATTTTGTAAACCATAGTGCGCAAAATGTACATGAATATGCTTCATAAAACCTGCATACATACACAACTTTTCTTCACAGAATCTACGTATACATGACTTATCTTCATCATACCTGCATATGTACATGGCTTTGCTTCATAGAACTTGCATATACGTGAATTCTCTTCATCATACTTGCGTATGCACACATTTTTTCTTCACATAACCTGCGTATACTTCCTCAAACTTTACCTTCATCATTACTCTGTCACTGACTAGTATTTCTTTCTCTGTCACATTTGAACTAGCCTGTGTACTCATTCTGCTACCATCATGTGAACACATACTTATCCTACTACAAGTGGGTTGCCATCAAGGACAACACATTAGTCATATTTCCAACAACATGTGGCAAGTAGTTACTTGCTCATTAATGAGCTTCTGTTTCCCACTCCAAAAGACAACCTCATTCCTTTTAGGGAAACACTTAACGGGCCAATTTCATAATTTCTCAATAAATCTAATTATCCAAATTATATTCCTAAGACTTATTGATAGATAGTAATTATTCAGAAATAATTTTATAGCCTCATCTCTTTTAGCCACATGTACTCAAAAACTATTTTTTCCAGATTTCTTTATTTACAAAAATAAAACATCATAATTTCAAATTTATATTTAGTTATTATCAGTAATAAATTACTGATAATTAAATTCTTCATATGTCATTTAGATTTCAATATTAAAAATAAACACACACATAGGCATAATTAATTACATAATTAATCAAGACAAGGGATATCACATCCTCCCTCACTTGAATTTGATAGTCCCGGTGTCTGATCAATGTCTTTCTTGGATACATTCCAGTTTTTCAAAATATAGAAGGACACGATTCTTTGAAAGCATCCTCCAATTCCCATGTTGCCTCTTCTTGGCTGAAATGTTTCCATTGAATTTTTAGTTGTGCTATGTCTCTATTCTAAAGTGTGACCACCCCTTGGTCTAGAATACATACTGGTTTTTCTAGGAACTCTCCCTCTGGTTCCTCCTGTACAACGTTCCAATCAATGATATGAGCTGGATCATGCACATACTTATTTAATAAAGATACATGAAAAAAATTGTGAACTTTCATCTTTGCTAGAAGGGCAAGTTGATAAGCAATATATCCAATTCTGGCTAAGACTTCAAAAGGTCCACGATATCTAGGTGATAACTTAGCACATATTCCAAGTCTAAGTGTGATTTTCTTGGGTTTCATTTTCAAATACACATGCCCCCCCACATTGAATTATTTTGGTAGTCTCTTCAAATCTACATAACTCTTTTGAAGGCCTTATGATGTTTTCAAATTTTGTTTGATAACACTGTTTAACCACTTATTTTATCTCTTTTAACATATATGCTCCCAACACTAATCGATCTTCAAGATGATCCCAAATTAGAGGTGCTTTGCATTTTCTTCCATATAGTACCTCAAAGGGACTCATCTTTAAAGAAGTCTGGTACCCATTTTTATAAGAAAATTCAACTAGGTGAAGGCAATCTTCCCACTTGGTTGGTTTGTCCATCACATACATTCTCAACATGTCCTCTAATATTTGGTTAGTCCTTTCCATTTTCCCATCAGTTTTGGGGTGATAAGCTGTACTAAAATAAACTTTGTTCCCATTCCTTCAAACAATCCCTTCTAAACCTTCGAAGTGAATTTGCATCAAGGTATGCAATTATTGTTTTGGGCATACCGCGAAGTCTAAATATCTCTCTCATAAAAATTCATGCTATGTTAATAGCTTTAAAAGTGGACTTAACATGGATAAAGTGTGCACATTTATTATATTTATCCACCACTACCATTATCAAATCGTGATATTTCCTCGTTCTTGATAATCTAGTAATGAAATCCATGGATATGGTTTCCCATTTCCGATTCTATAATTGGAAGAGGTTGCAATAAGCTTGTTGGATGCTGATGGGAAGCCTTACTTGTTGGAATTCCAAAAATCTAGCTATATATTCTGCTATTTCAAAATATTGGCCAATAATAATCTTTCCTTCACACAATTATCAGCCTTTGATACCCAGGGTGACCATTTGTGGGACTCCTATGTACTTCATTTAACAATTTTTTTAATTTTTGTTTTGGGTCATTTGGAAAATAAATTCTCCCTTTAAACAAAAAAAAATATGCATTATTTATAGAAACATCAGTCTCATCTTCACCTATTCTTTCAGTTTCTTTAAACTTCCTTCTGATGTATAAATATTATTCATAAATTTATATTGTCATTTTTATCATTTTAATCAAATCAATTTTCCAATTTGTTGCTGAAAGTGTGCATATTTGAAGCAGTTTCCTGCTTAAGGCATCAACAATTTTATTTTCCTTGCCTTTAATATGTACAATTTCAAAACTGTACTCACTGAGAAATGCGAACCATATAGCTTGTCTAGTGTTTAGGTTAGGCTGATCAAAAATTTATTTAAGGCTAACATTGTATGTTATTAGTTGAAAATTCCTCCCAATTAAGAAATGTCTGCACATTTTTAAGCATGTATTATGGCTTCTAATTCTAAATCACGCATAGCCTAATCCTTTTAATGATCCTTGAGATTCCTAGACTCATGATTGATTACATGACCATGTTGCATCAAAAAACCTCCCAAGCCTTTTTTACATGCATTTATGCTCACAAAAAATATTTATTGGGATCAAATAATTTTAGGATGGGAGGAGTGGTTAATAACCACTTCAGCTGCTCAAAACTGTCTAGAAATTTTTGGCTCCATTCAAATTTTGTCCCTTTGTTTTGTAAAGAGGTAAAAATATAAGCCAGTTTAGAAAAACCTTTTATAAGTCCTCTATATTAACTTGTATTCTCCATAAAGGACCTAACATTAGCTACATATTTGGGAAATAACCATTGAATAATGACTTTAATATTTTATGGATCTACAACAATCCCTTCTTTTGACACTACATGCCCCAAATACTGATATTTCTCTTGATAGAATGATCATGTGCTAAACATAACAAACATATAATTTTCTTTAAGTGTTTGAAGAAATATTTGCAGGTGTTTATCATATTCTTCCTTACTCCTAGAGTAAGCCAAAATATAATCTATAAATACTATGACAAATTTTTCAAGGAAAGGAATTAACCCATTATTCATCAAGCACATGAAATTTGCTGGTGCATTAGTGAGTCCAAATGGTAACACTAAAAATTCATAGTGGCCATATGTTGTTCTAAATGCTATCTTGTGTATATCTTCATCCTTGATCCTTATTTGATGATATCCTAACCTTAGATCATTTTTTGAGAATATTGATGATACTTGAACTTCATCAAACAAATAATCAATTTGGAGTAGGGGATATTTGTTTTTAATTGTCATTTTATTCAGCGGCCTATAATCAATAAAATGCCTCATTGCCCCATCCTTCTTTTTGACAATCAAAATTGGTGCACCCTAAGGAGACACACTAGGTCTTATATAATTTTTATTCAACAAATCTTGTAATTGGATCTTTAATTCCATTAACTCAAGAATACTCATCCTATAGGGAGCTTTGGATACTAGAAAAGCTCCAGGAGGAAACCCTGGTATTTATTCGGGAAATACACCTTTGAATTGTTGTAGGACATGGTAGTCTTATAAATGTGGTTTTTCTTTGTTTTTAGCTAAGTATTCAATCTGAACAATAAAAATTTATTCTCCTTTGCGAGCACATTTATTCAGTTGTAAAGCTGGAATATTCCTTACTCAAACAACTCTAGGAACCCCTTTAACTATACAGTTTTCTCCATCATCATTAACACAGGTGAAATATTTCTCTAAGAAATTTAGAATCACTTTACAAGAATCTAATGAACCCATCCCAATTAATACATAATATGACCCCATAGGTAGAACATTTAGGTTCAATTGAGTGTTCATTCCATTCAAATTCAATAAATAGTTTTTGATAATTTCAGTTACTTTTGTTTTTGTCCCTGTGGCTAGCTGCACTAACCAATTTTTGATTTTTTTTTCCTTCCTAAGTTCACAATTTTCAATAGTTGCATGGGAAACATAACTCAAGGTATATCCAAGGTTTATTAATGCTGGAATTTTATATTCAGAAATTGTACCTTGGAATTTCACCATTGTTACCTGGTGGCTTTCCTGTCTTCTGTCTAATGTTGTATTGATCCTTGGAAGGTTGCACACAATGAAATTAACAGTTGAATATTCTTGCAGGTTATTCACTATTCCCATTTTGTTTGCTGGATTTTGCGGACAATCTCTCCATAAGTGGTTTTCACTACAACCCAAACACTTAATTGGTGGTCTAGATACATCTACATAATTTTTGTTTCCTGCTCAAGTTCCTTGCCCAATTTTTTGTCCAAAGTTCCTTGGATGGTTTACACTTACGCTATAATTTCCTCCTTGATTAATCTTGGATGTTTTTGGAAAAAAACTTATTTCTTGAACCCATTTTTCTTGATGCCGATTTTTTCGTGCTTTTTAGCCATCCATCCTTTATACTTATCACCTTTCTTTTGATTCTGAGCAAAACAAAGTTTTTCCTTTCTTATAGTTTCACCAATAATTTTTGGATCATTGAACTCAATTTTTTTCTGTATATGAGAAAGGTAAACGACTGGAAAATCTTTGTAGTTTAGTATTTTCTTCCCTTAAGTAGGGAACATAACTTAACAAACTCATATACTTGTTAACGAACTCATCAATGTTAAACTGTCCCAATATCAACTCATGATACTCTCTGGATTTTTCATCAAAATATATTTCAGTTAGATATTTCTTTTTGAATTCTTTTCTAAAGAGTTTTTAGGTTATAATTTTACTTCTAATCATTTTAACAACTTTATTCTCCTCCCACCATAAAACTACCTTACTTGTCAACCGATAAGTTGCCAATATTTCCTTAAAATTACTTGGGTAATTATATACTTCAAAGTATTTGGACATATTAAGAAGCCATGCCTCTCCTCCTTCTTTAGATTCACCATCAAAATTAAGAGGTCTTATCTTCTTAAATTCTCCTTGCAACTAATATGTTGTCCTCTTTTTCCTAGATGTGGAAGTACTACTTTCATATTTCTGTTCCTCTTCCTCATCAAATTCATGAGATTCACATCCAGTAGATGTTATAGAGTTTGTTGTGTTTTTTGTTTCACTCCTAGCTCTCTTTTTATGAATTCCTGTTGTTTTCGTATTAACTTTGTTTTCTTCTAATTTACTCAACAGATAACCATTAATTTCCTCATTTTCTTCTTTAGCTTTGGACAACCTTTCTTAATTTTCCTTTATGTCTTCTAAGTCTTCTTTTAAGCTACATACAACTTGTAGTAACTCAGATTCTTGATTTTCTGCATTATTGGTTAGTCCACCAATCGTTCCTAATTCAATATCAGGTTCTTCATCACCTCTAGGTGATCCTATGGAAGTTTGTTCATTAAATTCTTTAGCCGCACTTTAAACTCTTCTAGTAGCCAGTTGAACAATCTAATCATGAAATAAATAACCCGTTTTAGTTTAGGACCCATAAGAGGCCCAATGTTGTAACCTAAAACTATGATACCACTTGTATACCTCACCTACAATCAATTTTTTTTTTTCTAGCGACATATACAAACACCTAAGTTGCAATATATTTACATTGATGTCAAGACATGTTAAGTTTACACTCGGTTTGGATATTATATTCAAAGAATATAATTCTTCCTTATTTTCCTCGTTCTCAATAGAATTTCACTTACAATGATTTTGAACCAATATTACGATATGATCCTTACTATTTATCTCTCACTTTCATTAGTTTAAACTTATACTCGATATTGGTTTATTATGCCTTTGGATTGTTTACATTGGTAGCACACTTTTCATTTGTGCTTTTCTTTTTTTCACCTAGCTATAATTTTTATTGCTTTTATTACTTTATGTATGGTGATCGCTTTTCATAAATTTATCACTATTACACAATCCAATACATTTGATTATACTTGTAATGAACCTTTTCATCCACTAAAATTTATACTCTATATTATACAAAAAATGTTGCACAATCTGGTTTATGCAAGACCTAACATGACTATCATTTATGCACCTCATATGGTTTATGATCTCGTCTCATTAAATATACATATATAACTTATGCTAGTTCGTGTGAAGCTATTTCTTAACTAAGTTCATCGATATGTTTTCTTGTTAGAAATTTGGTATATCATTTGAATACCCAAACATTGGTTCATCATTGTTCATATATATTTTGCATACATACATATACATATACATATATATATATATATATATATCTCCAGAACTTTCCATGCGTTTACATGCCAGTCTATAACACTTCAACGATGGTTCATTTCAACTACTAAATCGACTATATTCACTGCTCTTAGGGTTTTATTGCCTTGTTTTGACAAATTTATATGTACTTATTGTTTAAAACCTCCCATGGTATATGTGTTTGATTAATATGCTTCCATGGAGGTCTTTCCAGCTTACTATATTAATGGTGATGATGCTATCGTATTGGATCAAAAGTGCTCAGTAGTTTATAGGGTTTTAATGGTAATATGATGACTACTATTTCCTTTTCTCTTTGTGTTGATCATTTTTCAATTTGTATGTCGCTGCTAGAGTTCCGCAACTCTGAAAAATAGCTCCATTTTCAAGATTCCTCTTTTCTAATAGCGTTTTATATCATGTGAGTGTTTCTATTGACTGATATCCATTTGAATATTAAAATGTTTTGGCTCCTTCATTACTGTGTCATACTATAACCAATCATTTGAGCATCTCTTCTCGTAAATTATATTTCATATAACTATTATTTTATGACACATTTATTTCTCCGACTTCATAACATTAAGGCATTTCATGTCTTTCTACAAGAGTTTAGGGTTAGATTTACTCTCTTCAAGGTTCTTTTTGTAGGATAAATTCTCTAATAAGTCACAACCTTATTTATCTTTATCAATTGTTGGTTACTCACCGATTAGTAATGAATAAATAACAGGTTAACACTACATTGTACAGGTAATTACACAAAACCCTTTTTGTTACAAAATTTCTTTCTAGTATTTTGTTAATTTTGAACTCCTCGCTGTGTTCAAGGGTTCTTTTGGAGCAATATTTCGATCTCCATAATGTGCAACACATACAAAAGGTACAAATTGCAACTTTATATTTAGAATCCAATCATTTTGTATGTTATCAATGTATTTTTTCTCATAAATCACTTATCACTTGGTCAATTTTTATGGAGGAAATGATACCACATTATGAGGATACAAAGAGCAACACCTTCTTTATCCAATTAATAAATATCAAACAAAAGGGTTCAATGGAGGAGCACATTGAGGACTTCCAAAAATTGAATATCAGGGTAAATGATATTCCAGAGGAGAATAGGATTTATGTCTTCATAGGTATCTTAAAGGATAACATCCAACATGAGGTTCACCATTGGGAACCTTATTCATTGGAGAAGGCATTCAGGGTGGCAAGAAAGGTTGAAAGAAAAATTATGGCAACAAGGAAGTCTACCACTCACAACTATAAATATGGAACTGTTTATGCTCCTAGCCTTCCACAACCTACAAGGTTGACACCACAACAATTGGAAGAAAAAAGAGAAAAAAGGTCTTTGTTACAGTTGTGATAGAAAATACACTAAAGGTCATAAGTGCATTGAGAAGAAATTATTTTACATAGATTGTGAAGAGGAGGAAGAAAAGGAACAAGAAACGTAAAAAGAGGAGGATGTATACCACGAACCAATCCCAGAGAAAGAAGAAATGAATCTGAGCATATTTTGTAATGCATTGGCAAGAATTACCACTCCTCAAACTCTCATGATAAAAGGACATATTGTTGGCCCTCATTTTTGATCAAAATTTTCTTATTAAATACACCTAATTTACATTATATCCAACCATATACCATCCATACATACCTTATTTTTACCAATTTATGCATATTCAGGTAAATAAATTATTTTTTTCAATTTTTAGATATTTTACAAAAATTGGGTTTTAAGTGCATTTTTGAACAAAAGTAAAAATTCCCGTAGTGGCTCCATTGAAGTCATACTTGAAGGAAATTTGGGCACAATCTGAGCACATATTTAGAAAGCTTGGGAACCAAGTATGGATGTGTACCTATTGGTTCAGTCAAACCGAGCTAAAACAAGCCCAGTCAAAGCTGGTCAAACATGACCTGTTTTTCAGAAAATCCCTAGGAAATAGGCCAAAATTAGTATTTTGTGGGATTTTCCAGATTTTGTGTGATTATATGGATGAGTTAAACCAAGATATATGAGATTAGGATATATATAACTGTTAGAGACATTTTAGTCAAGCTTTTTTAATATTTTTCTATTTAAGACAAGAACATTGAAGGCATGAACATGGAGAATTTGTATGATTTCATTTTGAGATTTCTGAGTATTGTGAGTTAATTGGAGAAAAAAATTATATCTTCTTTTTTTTGTTCAATGTGATGAATTTTTTATTTAGTTGCAATAGCTAATAATTTCTTTCAGTGTGCAAGGCAAGGGTGGAGGGCCCCCACACTGAGCTAAGTACACTTTTTGGTTAATTTAGCTGAAATTTCATAGACTAGTTTTGCTTCATGTTTACTCAGTTATTTAGATGTATGGGAGTTTATTATGTTTGTTGATGAATCTTATTTTAAATTATAATTTGCATATGAAGGGTCAAAAAAGAGTTTTGGTAAAATTCTCCTTCTATTTGATCAAAGAATAGTAACTAGAATTCATCTTCCTTTCTTTTGTTTAAGTTATTTTTTGAATTTCCAGTTTTCATACAATGGTATTAATGATGAATAAACTTATAAAGAAGGACAACATGGACCCCCTTAGTTAGGAGCCTCTTCTCTTATTATTTTATGCATAATAATCTATTGTTCATTAGTTATTTTGATTTTTGTTCATGAAGTAGTATTGTAGAGAAGGTCAACTTGGTTCCCCTAAGTTAGGAGCCTCTTCTCCTACTTATTACATATTGAATTAGAAATTAATTAGTTAAATTTGATATTTTTAATATGCATTTCTTTCAAGTTCTATAATTTGTCTTCTAAAATTGAGTGTAGTTGAAATCCATATATTTTGGACATGCTTCCAAGTTTTACAAACCTGAATTGATAATTAAATACTTGTGTTAGTTTACCTAGTAAATTGACCCAACACATATCAAGAATAAAAATGTAATAGTGTTGATTGATTCGGGTAATACCCATAATTTTATTCATTGTAAGATAGCCAAGGAAATGAATTGTTCCCTATATCCAACACCAGAGTGTCAAGTGATGGTTGCAAATGGAGGAACTATAAATTGTTCTAGAAAGTGCCATAATATAAAACTATCCACGGGGGAATATGCATTGAATAGTACAATGATTTACATTCCAATGGGTGGTGTTGATGTTGTACTAGGAGTCCAATGGTTACAATAGCTTTTAATTTTGAAGATTTTTTCTTGAATTTTTTTGGAAAGGAAAGGAAGTTGAATTAAGGGCTATCAAAAGAAAACCAGGAAATATAATCAGCTCCAATGGCATGAAAGTTCTTCTAAATAAATAACAACAGGGAGATTGCACTATTATGCTCACTAGTGGTTCAAACATAGAAATCATATATTTCTCCATATATCCAAAACATCTTGGACAACCATTCCAAGGTATTTGAGACTCCCAAAGTCCTCCCACCTATTTGTAATCATGATCATGCTATTCATTTTATTCTAGGAAGTGTTCCTCCAAACATCAAGCCTTAAAGATATCCATATGCCCAAAAGAGTGAAATTGAACGCATGGTTGCAGAAATTCTAGAGGTTGGTATAATTCAACCTAGTCAAAGTTCTTTCTATGCTCCAGTAGTATCGGTGCACAAGAAGGATTGATCATGGAACATGTGTCTATATTATAGGGAGCTTAACAGGATCACTATTGAAGATAAATTTCCCATTCCTGTCATTAATGAATTATTGGATGAATTACATGGAGCAATTTACATCACCAAGTTGGATCTTCGTTCACGGTATCATCAAATTAGAATGAGGAATGAAGACATTCTGAAAACAACATTCAGAACTCATGAGTGTCATTATGAATTTTGGTCATGCCTTTTGTCATTTCTAACACACCTTCCACATTTCAAGGTTTGATGAATTCCATTTTCAAACTCTTCCTTAGAAAATTTGTGTTAGTATTTTTTGATTATATACTAATCTACACAAGTATTGCAAGGATCATGTTCAACATGTTGATAGGGTGCTCAATCTATTGGAGGAAAAACAATTATATGCAAAAACCTCCAAATGTTTCTTTGGAGTACAGGAGGTGGAATATTTGGGTCATATTGTATCTCATGAGGGTGTTAAGATATACTCGAACAAAATTAAATCCATTAAGGAATGGAAAATCCCCACAACCATAAAGCATCTTCGAGTGTTTCTCAGGTTTACATGGAATTATCACAAGTTTGTTAATAATTATGCGAGAATAACGACACCTATAATATTATTATTAAAGAAAGATGATTTTTCTTGGACGCCAGAAGAAACTAATGCCTTTTAACATCTTAAATAGGCAATGTTCCACACATCGGTCTTAGCTACGCCAGACTCACAGAAACCTTTATTGTGGAATGTGATGCCTCAGGAAATGGAATTGGTGTTGTTTTAATGCAAGATGGAAGACTCGTTTCTTTTGAAAGTCTTCCAATCAAAGGAAAGTATTTACACAAACCTATTTATGAGAAGGAAATGTTGGAAATACTAAATGCACTAAAGCAATGTATACCTTACCTAATGGGAAGACACTTCAAGGTAAAAAAAAAATCATGACAGTCTTAAATAATTTTTGGAACAAAGATTATCTTCAGAATAAAAACAAAAATGGGTGACAAAGATGTTGGGTTATGACTTCGAAATCATGTACCAAAAAGGGAAGTAAAAGGATGTTGCAGATGCACCCTCAATAAAGGATGAGTATGTGGAAGCATTGCTTTGTGTCATTTCTATTATCCAACCTGAGTGGATAATAGAAGTCAGGGATGAATGGAAGAGTGATGAAGAGGTGTGGATACTCATTCAAAATTTGTAGCAAGATCCCAGTACATATGATACATTTAGCTAGAAAAATGATTCATTATGGTACAAAGATCACTTATATCTTTGTAAGAATTCCCAACTCAAACAAAAGATTCTTTTGGAATTGCGCACCTCCCCCTTAGGAGAGAACTCGGGATTTTTAAAACTTACCACAGGGTCAAGAAGGAAATTTTTTGGGATGGCCTTATATTTGATATTCAAAATTTTATGGTAGAATGTTTGGGTTGTCAACACAATAAAGTTGATACAATTAAGACCCCATGTTTATTACAACCTTTGGCCATTCCAATTCAGCGTTGGTAGGAGGTCTCAGTGGATTTTATCATGGGTTTACCCAAGTCTAAAGGAAAGAGTGACATCATGGTGGTAGTTGATAGAATTACGAAGTATGCACACTTTTGTGCATTATTTCATCCTTTTAAATCCAGTATAGTTGCTACTGCATTTATGGAAACAATTCAAAAGCTTCATGGAAAACCAAAGATTATTGAAAGTGACATAGATCACATTTTCACTGGAAATTTTTGGACATGAATATTTTCTTGTCTTGGTATTCAATTAACTCATCGCCCATATTATCATCCTCAATATGATGGGAAAACTGAGATAGTGAACAAATGTTTGGAAGGATATCTTCATTGCTTTATATATGATAAACAAACGCAATGGTTCAAGTGGTCACCTCTAGCTAAATGGTGGTATAACACTTCCTTCCATACTATAGCAAAAATGACCCCATTTTTGGCACTTTATGGATATCATCCACTATCCATCACATCATCTTTAAGAGAAAATTCTAAGGTTCAAGCAGTGGAAGATCACATCGAGCATCAACAAAAAGTTCTCTAACTCTTAAAGGATAACCTTACTCTAGCGCATAATCGAATGAAACATTAGGCATATCAACATCACAATGAAATTTTTTTTGAGGTAGGCAACTGGGTATCAAGCATACAAACAAATGTCCCTCAAGCAAATTAAGAAGGATAATAAATTATCACCCACATACTATGATCCTTACAACACTGTTACCGATGAAATAGGTAACCGCATTGTTACCTACTTTTTTTTGGTAGCATAAAAAGCACCCGATTTTGAAAAGTGGTGATGCAGAATCACCCCTTTTTTTTGTGCACATTTTTGACACTCTAATATTTTTATTTATGAAGTATGAATATTTGTTTTAAAATGTTAATGATTTTCATGCTAATTTTGAAATGTATTGATGCAGCATCAACTTTTTTTTTTTTAAGAGCGGTGATTTTCATGCTAATTTTGAAACGTATTGATGCAGCAACAACCTTTTTTTTTTAGAGTGGTGATTTTCATGTTGGTAATAAAACACAAAATTTTGATAAAAAAAAATATATAAAAACAATAAAAAAACCAATAAAAATGTAAAAAAAAAAAAAAATTAAATCGTAAAAATAAAAAATTTAAACAAAAATAAATAAAAAAAACAAAAATATTCGAAAATTATATCAAAAGAAATGACAAAATTTGAAAAAAAACACACATAATTTAAAGAAAAAAACAAAAATTAACCGAAAAAAAAGAAACATCAAAAACATTTTTTTCTAAGTTATTAAAAAAAACCATATAATTAAAAAAAAATTAAAATAGAAAATTTAAAAATAATTTAAATTACAAAATTAAAATTTAGATAAAAAAAATAAAATACAAAAAAGAAAAAATTAAATTTTAAATTTTAAATTAAAAAAATATTAATAATAAGAAAAAAAATACAAATTTTAAAATTAACAAAAAAAACAAATTTTAAAATTGAAAAAGAAAATTAAAATAAAAAAAACTATCATTAAAAAACAAAAAAAATGAAAACAACCACATGCAAATAATTAAAAAACAAATATCCATAAATTTACTCTCTTTTTTTTTTTTTTTTTTAAATGAAACAATTTATGAAATTTAAAAATGAAAAACTAAATAAACTAAAAGATTAAAAAAATAAAATAAATTAAATCAAAATTAATAAATTTAATAAATAAATTTTAAATTTTAAAAAATAATTAATCTAAAATATTAAATTTAAAAACAAAATTAAAAAAAAAAAACAAAAAAAATTAAAACAAATTAAATTTAAAATAAAAAATTTGAATTAAAAAAAAAAAATTTAAATTTTTTGAATTTAAAAAAAATCAAATTAAAAAAAATATTAAAAAAAAAAAAAACTAAAAAAAAAAAATTTTTTTGATTGTGGTGGTGTTGTGACCATTTTGCCCGGTGGTGGCGGGCCCGGGTAAACGCGGGCGGAGAGGCTGCATGCAACCTCCCGCCCCGACCGGCCGGCCGACCTCACGTAGCCACCGAAGAGGGCGGGAGAGCGAAAGCCACTTCGATGGCGGGGCCCTCTGTCGCCACCCCAGGCGAAGAGCCGGTCCAAGGGCTGCCCTCCTGGGGTGGAGGCGGTCAAAGGAATCGCCCTCTCGCGGCGCGGCGGAATTAGGGTCACCCTCGCGGCGTGGGCCGATGCGAGATCGCCCTCCTGTGACGGAAGGCCGATTCTCGGAATGGCTGCTCCCCTCGACGAGTGATGGGTCCGGAATCGCCCTCTCGCGGTGGGAGAGGGCGATTCGAGAATGCCGCCCTCCGTGGCGTCGAGCCGATTCGAGAGCGCCCTCCCACGGCGCGGAGGCGATTCTCGGAATGGGCCTCGCGGCGGCGGGAGGGCGTCCCGGGCTCGGTACGGGCGTAGACTGCCCGCTCGCGGGGGCTATTCCGAGAATCGACCTTGCGCGCGGGGAGGGCGATTCCCGGAATCGGCCACCCGCCCAGGTGGCGGCGAAAGTCGGCTGCTGGGTGGGTGGGGGGTTGCATGCAGCTTCTCCGCCCGCCCAGCGATCGGCCTCCGCCGCCACCTCGGCGGGAGGCCGATTGGCGGCGCCATCACGATCAATTTTTTTTTTTTTTTTTTTTTTTTTTTTAATTTTAATTTTTTTTTTTTTATTATTATTTTTTTAAATTCAAAAAAATTATTTATTTATTTATAAATTTAATTTTTATATTTGAAATTTAATTTGTTTTAATTTTTTTTTGTTTTTTTGTTTTTAATTTTGTTTTTAAATTTTATTCATTTTTTTTGGTTTTTAATTGTTTTTTTTTTCTAAATTTTGTTAATAATTTTTATTAAATTTTGTATTTTTTTTATTTAATTGATTTTCTTTTTTATGATTTTTTCATATTTTTTTTATTATTAAATTTTATGTTTAGTTTTTTCATTTAATTTTTTAAAATTTAATAAATTTTGTATTTTTTTTATAATTTATTTGAATTTAATATTTTTTTTTTTAATTTTTTTTAAATTTTTTTATTATTATTTTTTTAATTACATAAAATTATTATATATATTTTTATTTCAATTAAAATTGTGTATTTAAAATTAATTATATATATATATATATATATATATATATATATATATATATATATATATATATATAAACTTAATATTTTCAAATTAATTTGTTTTTTATTTTATTTTTATTTAATATATTTTTTTCAATTTTTCATTTTTAATTGATTTTTAAGTTTTTTAACTTTTTATTTTAACAATGTCTTTTTTTTTTTTTCTTTTTTCGTTTCTTTATATTTAATATTTATTTTTTATTTCAAAATTTATTTGTTTATTCATTTATTTATTAAAATTTAATATTTTTCTTTTTTAAATTTAATTTGTTATTTTAATATTAATTTTTTTTATTTATTTTAAATTTAATAAAATCTAATATATATATTTTTAATTTAAGTTCATATATATATATATATATATATATATATATATATATATATATATATATTATTTTTTATAATTTAAATTTAGTTTATTTTTTAAAATTTATTTGTTTTTTCAATATATATATATATTTTAAATTTAATATTTTTATTATATTTAATTTTTCATTTTTTTACTTTTAATTTAAATAATGTTTTTTTTTTTTTTTTTTAATTTTAGTTTTAAAGTTTTAAATTTATTAAAATTTAATATATTTCTTTAAATTTAAATTTAAATTTTTTAATTTAATAAACATTTTCTTTTTCTTTTTTAAATTTAATTTCTATATTTTATTTTTTATAATTTCTTTATTTTTTAACCTTTTTTTTTCTTTTTAATTTAATATTTTTATTTTTTTGTTTCTATATATTTTGAAATTTTAATCTTTAATTTTATTTTTAATTTTTTTCTTAAATTTTAGGTTTTTTTTAATGTTTGAATTAAAATTTTTATTTTGTTTTTATTTTTATTTTTTTATTCCTATATATTTTTAAATTTTAAGCTTTAAAATGTTTTTATTTTTAAATTTTTTTTTTCTTAAATTTTAGGTTTTTTTTAATGTTTGAATTTTAAAAATTAAAAAATGTTATTTCTATTTTTAAAAATGTCAAAAATATGACACGATTTTTTTTTTGTTATTCCATCATCAACTGGTTTTGTTTTGAGGGTGTTTTTTCAATCCTTTTTGCAAGAAACAATTTTGTTTTTAGCATAATTTTATAAAATGTTGAAATTTGACCTTCAAAAAAAACCAAGTGCGTTCTGGAATACACTTTTTTTGTTTTTGGGGTGTTTTTTCATGTTTTTTGAGTCTTTTTGGGCTAGAGTTCCCGTTTTGAGGTTAGGTTACCTATTTCATCGGTAACATTGTTTTACAAGGTGTTGCAAAATATTGGTACTATGGCATACAAATTGGAGTTGCCTACATCTTCCCGAGTACACCCAATTTTCCATGTTTCATGCTCAAAGAAGGTTACCAATGAAAATATTCGCATTCAAACAGTGTTTCCAGAACTTAAAGAAGAAGGAAAACTCATATTTGAGCCTAAAGTAGCCATGGAAACAAGAACCCAATAACTACAGAATCAATCAATTTCAGAGTATCTCATTAAGGGGAAGAACTTAATTGCTAAAGATTCCACATGGGATGATGAGCATTTTATACAGAAGCATCCAAAACTACTCAAGCATTGAGGACAACACCATTTTGAAGGAGATGGGGTATTTTATGTCCCTATAATATGAGTGTATCCCCCTGATTGTTATTTTAGTGTATCCCCCTTATTGCTATTGTTGTTCCCATGTAGCCCCCATATTTTAATTGTTGTGCCCTTACAATGAAAATATTCTCGTTCAAACAATGTTTCCAGAACATAAAGAAGAAGGAAAAATCATATTTGATCCTGAAGTAGCCACGGAAACAAGAACCCAATAACTACGAAATCAATCAATTTTAGAGTATCTCATTAAGGGGAAGAACTTATTTGCTAAAGATTCCACATGGGATGATGAGCATTGTATATAGAAGCATCCAAAACTACTCAAGCATTGAGGACAACACCATTTTGAAGGAGATGGGGTATGTTATGTCCCTATAATATGAGTGTATCCCCCTTATTGTTATTTTAGTGTATCCCCCTTATTGTTATTGTTGTTCCCATGTAGCCCCCATATTTTTATTGTTGTGCCCTTACATTATTATTGTTATGTAGCCTCTGATTATATTGTGACACCTTAGATTCCTATATATACAAAGGAGGCATTTTCATTTGTAACATCCAAGATTTTTTCAATTATGTAATGTAAAGGAGGTTTCCTCCTTGAAGAGGATAGTTTTTAAGTCATTGATCTATATTTCCTTCTATTGTATGAGATGGTTGCATAACACTCCACCATTGGCCAACGCAAAACATCCATTCCATTCTGGCCTACTCTACACTACCAGCCCTGTCACTCTAGCCTAGTCCTCATCATCCCATGTGTTCCTCTCGCACAACCTTCTATGGGATTATGGGATGTAACCCCTTCGGGCTTACGTCATCCCAGGTTCCATTTGAACCATCGATATCCCCACTTAATCTTAGTCATTTTTTAATCCAACATCCACACTTGGTCATGAGATCATAAGGGTGGGTGCTAATAAGTGATAAGGAACTTCTTATAGACTCCTCTTGCATATGGTTTCCCGCGATAATGAACGATATGAAAACTGCGATTAGGATAAGGATACCCTCCCACCTACAAAGTTTCCTATACTTGATCTGGGTTATAGTGGTTCCTCCCAATAACTGGTTTGCATAATCCACCTAGAACTGATTATGAATAACCCATCCATGGATTGGCCACAATGGTTCTATAAGGGTTGAAACTATGACAGGGTTGTTGAGTAAAATAATTTGTATTAGATTACTAACATAAATTATCAATCCAGGATCTGTAGGACTTATGAGACATACGTGCACAATATATGCTAGGGATCAGTTTATGAAAAATAAAACTAACCTAATCACACCATTCCTATATTAACTTGAAAACATATTCTACATTCAGGAATCAAAATTTAATCTACTTGCAAAATTAAAAACTAATCTAATCAAATATGCATAAATTAAATTTATCCTATTCTATTCTACTTGCGTAATTGAAATTCTAATCTATGCTTGCAAAATTGAAAACTAATCTAACACACATGCATAAATCAGAAACCTATGGTTGTTGTATAACCAAATGCACAAATCTATCTATTTGGAAGATGACAAAGTCACATTCATGAGATGATTTAGGTTAGCTTAAGATTCAACAATCCACTGTAAATGTAAATAAATAATCTAACACACATGCATAAATCAAATATAATCTAGCATTCTTCATGAATTCACAAAAAAAAGAACACTTTTACATGAAATGTAAATAAAAAATCGACCGATCGAACACACTTGCATGAATGGAAAATATAAACTATCAAACTTCCAATGAAATGAAAACAACATAACAATTAAAATGAAATGACATACTTGAGTGAAATAAAAACTAATATCAAAACAAAATTACAAAATAAAACCTACACTATCTTACATTCTAATATGCTCCATGATATCTCCTACTTCACATCTCTCTCCATGCTTGGAACCTTAAAGCTTTATTCAAGTTCCCCAAAATTACAAAGTACAAAATAATAAGATGACAAGTTACATGAATAAGAGTTCAGTTAACAAGAGTTCCAATCAAATAAAGGAGAGAGATATCCTATTTATACAAATTCCTAAGCAACCTCCTCATTAATGAGGATCATTCCTCCTCTCCTTTGATCCATAATATTCTCAACCAATTTTCTAACCATAGGCCACATATTCCTCCTTCAAATCTCCTTCATATCATGAAGATAATTTCGAATTTGATCTTTGGGAGCCACATAAGAGGGTCTTGGAAGCTTCCAATGAACCTACACATGTCACAAAACTCTTCCACTTTTAAGGTATAAGCATATGCATATTATTTCCTAACTTTTGATCACAAATTCACTTAAAAACACTATAAATTAATAATGTTTGAAAAACACAAGGGTAACCCAAATGATGATGAAAGTAAGATGAATGTAGTGACATGGTAGTGAAATGGAGGTGATATAATGGACATGATGGTGAAAGTGGATGTCTTTTTAAGGAAAATTATGAGACCCAACAAGGGTCCAACTCTTCCCCTTGGGGTATTATGAAGCATTCACAGGTGTTGTCTCTATGTAGTTTACAACTAGATTACCTTCTTCGGGTTCTCAATGGAAGAAATGAAAGACATAGAATAGGGAGTTTTCCATCCAGACTAGGGACTTGTCCACTCAAAATTTCAAAGGTATACAACCTCCTTGATGATCAAATAAACATACCATAACCTATGTGCATTTTAAAAACTATAATCATAAAAGGTGATACAAATACATAAGGAATATATATCAATCATGCTCATGGCTTAGAGACATAACCGTTCCAAACCAAGAAGCATAAACCTCAGTAATGAAAGTCATTTTGAAGAAATTTCCTCCACAACAAGGAGAACAAGGCCTTCTCAGCCTTAAGCATAGAGAAAGTAAAAATACCAACCGAAAACCTGCATCTGCATTATGGAAATTTCAAAGAAACATTCATACAAAATGAGCTCACTAACCAAGCCATGAAGGAATAAAATATCCAATGTTCTACCTTAAGACTATATATAGTGCTAAGGAAAACCTACAGCCGGAATAAGTTCATGTTGCTGCAATTTATGAAGGAGCTTCCATACCAGTTATTATCATATATATATATATTCGCAGTAATAGAGTATGATTCTCATTGAACACCATGACTATATTAGCCATTCGAATAGGTATTTTCCACCTTGTTCCAACACCAAAACAACATATAGAGTGTAGCACCCGACATTGAGGACTTCAACATCATCATTTGAGTAAAAAATTGTAACATTGCATGAAATTCAGGAACATAAGTAAAATCATTCAAACCCTTTGAAGCAGTGCCATCTGAAACACCAAAAAAAAGGTTCACTCTATATTTACCTCTTTTTAGCATGGGAATATAAACCTAGAACCAAAAACCCAGAACCAGGGTATACATTACAGAATACATGGAGGAAATCATCATACAAAGTAACATGTCAATCAAGATAAAAGAGGAGGAAATCCCCAATATCACCACATTGCAACACAACAATTCTAACTTGTAATAAATGTAATCACCATATTGCAACAAGAAAGAGTCACCATATTAAGTATTGTTATGACATAACCAATATTCTTACACACTATCCCAATGCCTTCAAACATTAACACAATACGTTATTTAATCCTGTTGTTAGACACACACATGGTAATGAAAAACAAATGAAGATAAATTGAATTACATTTATATTAACCAACATATACATTTATAATACATTCTTGTGACCCTTGGTCTTCATATTCCAAGTGGCCTCTTGGACTCCCTTTGAACATTCAACTTCCACACCAACCCTTAGAGGATTAGGTGTCCAACACTCCCCCCCTTAATCTGAAGGGGTATGTATGATTCTTAGAAGAGGGTTGCAATACAAATGTGCAAAAATGCATGGAAACACTAGGTTGAATGTGCTCTATGAAATGTTGGCATAAGGAGGCGGTTTATGGATGACAACCAACACTAGAATGGTTAGTGTAGTTCTCAGAAATCTTATAAGTATGGCACAAAGCTGAAGTATTCTGCTAAAGGAAGTGATCCTAATTCTTTGAATAAGGAGACCTTCAACCTGGAAAAGGGAGGTCTGCAACCTGCATAAAAAGGGAGAAAATCAACCTAAAAAGGGAGGTCTCAACCTGCGGTGGTTTAAGGATGACCACTAACTCTAGAATTCTTAATGAAATTCCTGGAAATATTCCAAAACTGACAACAAGCTGAAGTCTTATGCTAGAGGAAGTGTCCCAAATTCTTTGAAGAGGGAGAAGCTCAACCTGAAAAGGGAGGTCTCAACCCCACATAGATGTTTTAAGGCTGACCACCAACCAAAGGCATGATCAGGGGCATCTCTGTCTCTGGATACAACTATGAATCTGGTATGGCAAGTTGTGGCTCAGTCTCGCTTAATTTGGCTTTGAAGCTTGTATATGACCATTACTTCCCCCCTATCAAATACAAGGTGAGATTATGGCGAAAACTCAACTGCAAGACTATTGAATACTTTAGAATAGTTTCTGACTTATGATTGAAATATATTCTTGGATGTTGAAACCCATTGCCAAGAAGCGATCAATCCAAGATGAATCTTTGTTCTTGCAGGAGGCTTGTTTTTGAATCATTTGTTTGAAGAATGAGTGATTTTATGATAGTGCTTACATGGATAAAGATAAAAAAAATATCTTTCATATTTACAACTCAGTCACAATGTTGGAATTTAACAACTTTTGGCTGCGAATGTGGAGGAGCAGAAACTGGAATAGGTGAAGGTGAACCACCATGAAGAAACCCCACACTTTGAAATTGAATGGGCTTGGAATAATATGGAGTATGAAAGGATACATCCTTTTGATATCCAATACCAGTTATGTGCTTGTTATGGAAAATCTCTTCCCAAGGTCTGATGATGGGCTTGGGAAGTGCAGACTGAACTTCTGCATCTGCATGCAAATCTGTTCCTAAAATGGGCTCAATGATTTTAAAAAATTTTGGTTGTTAATGAGAGTAAACTTTGGACTAAAAAATGGGATAATTATAAACAAAAACAAGTTCATAATGTTGTATTTTCTCTAACTCACCTTTTTGTAGTTGTGATTCGAGCTCCATAAAATCGATTTTTTCTTTTGCATCTTGTAGACAAATTTGAATATCATCAAGAGAGACTTTGCTGATTTTCACTATATCATGTCCAGTGGAGTGTATTAAGGTGTTCAATAGGTTTAATACTTCACTAATTCAAGCCATTTTCCAAATAATTCAAACTAAAGAAATGAAGGGCATCAAATTCGACTAATAATGCACCTGTTTACAATGTATGTAAATTTATTACAAATATTCTCTAATTTGAATTGATATTCAGAATCAATGTGCCATTGATTTAGAAAAAAAAATAAAACTAAAATATTGAATATGGCACCTCTATTATAGCATCATTTATCACTATTATATACTTGATGACTTATGCATTGGCCTCGGACAACCCTTCCATTTAGACTTGGTCATATTTCTCAAAAAACAATTTCTCAAAACACATACGCGACTCTGCCTAGACTTTTCCATGTATACACGCGACTCCATACATAGAGAATTGGCATATGCTATTTAAAATATTAAAAATATATAATCTCCCTATTTTAGAGGCGGGGTTTACGGTTGTTCCTGTAACTTAATTACCCCATCCCATGGCCTAACTATTCCCCAACTAAAAAAAATAATTTGAGGGAGTATAAAAACCCCTCAAGGGAATGGCCTAAGGGAGAAACAGAGAGAATTATAGATATTATACCCTGTTATAGCCCTATCCAAGTCTGATATTTCCCCTGTGCCTCCTACACTTCGCATATTTTCAGGGAACCCTTGTTTCCTTGAGATGTTCACTCATCCTATGTGACATCCATTGTGCACTATTCTTGAAAGAAGTTTTGTGAGGCTAGGGCTGGACAGATCTAGAGGACGATTTGCTCGAGGTTGTGACAGATTTTAGGTGATATCTCTACATATACTTACTGTACATGCTTTCAATAAAAGAAAGTGTTGTCTTGTTCTCGATGTTCACGTGTCATCTATCTCTTATACATGCTTAATGATCTTAAATAGTTCATTTATTGTTATTTTTATGAGATTGTGCATGATTTTTGCTAACATCTAGAACTTATATATGATGTAAAACTAGGTTTTTGTGCTCGTCCTTTGCTGGTTTGCAGGTTATGGAGCACAAAGAGTTGCAAGGGGTTTGAACCCCGTAGGATCTACTACAACTAAAGGATAAACGGGTAAGGTCTGCAACCCTTAGTTTCTAGTTTAGAGCATAGAAGTTGGTTAATTGAGTCCTTGTGATGACATGCCCCTGATCTGTGAAGGTTTATTAACCCAAGACCTTAGGGTAACATTGCCCATAACAGAACTGGGGACTCCACTGGGGCTACATCCGTGTAATTCCTAGTTCGGGTTGTTTTATCTGTCTTGTAGGTTCCCTGACAGGTTTATCACTTTTTACAGTCTAGTAACTATTTTTTCAATCAAACAGAAGACCTAGTCTCACTACAAGGAAAAGACCCTCTAGCAGAGGTTATAAAGGAGGTTTTTAGTGTTATAAAATTGGCCAAAATTGTCAAAAAATAATTTTCCACAACATCCGTTTATGGTTACGGAGGTTTTGGCAGAGCTTTTAACGGAAAGTCAACACAACTAAAAAAATGGGCGGCTGGAGGTTATTACGGATGTTTTTTTCATCGGTGCGATGCTATGATTTGAATGCATCGGTGCGTACATATAGAAGGCGGCTCGGGGTAGTAGAAGGAAATGCATTGGGTCATTAAGGTATAAAACCACACCGGGCGTAGTGTTGGTGATACAACGCACGGGCCGTTCTAATTGGTCTTGGGATTTGTGCAGTGCCCATAGGTAGTATCAACGCATCGGTTCGTAGACGTATAGAAACACACCGGTGCGCAGTATCACAGAAAGGCACCAAGATTTATAATTGGTATCGGTATTCGTGCAGTGCCCATAGGTCGTACAAATGCATCGGTGCTTATAGACACATAAACACCCCAGTGCACAGTATCACACAAACGCACTGAGATTTATAATTGGTATCGGTATTCGTGCAGTGCCCATAGATCGTACAATGATGTCGGTGCGTATAGACACATAAACGCACCGGTGTGTCATACCGCACAAACACACCGATATTTTTACTTGGTTTTGGTGCTTTTTCGGTGCTCATAGGTCGTAGAAACGCACCGGCGCGCTTCTTAATACAAACACACCAGTGTACAGTTACTGATATGCACCGATTTTCATTTGGTATTTTTTAGAAACACTGACCTGTGACAGTGCAATTATTGTGATTGTTTTAAATTCATTATTCATCAAAAGTCGACACATCTTATAAAAATATTCATATTAATTAAATTCTTATTAATGCCTTTGAATGTGATGTTTGGATTAATTTGTTATATCATATCATAATTATTGTGGTTTTTTAGAATTCATTATTCATCAAAATTCGACACATATATATCTCATAACAATATTCATATGAATTAAATTTTTATTAGTGCATTTGAGAAAGACAATGGAGAATGCAATAGCGACAATGGAAAAGGAAATAGAATAAATTAAAACATATTTTATGATATATAATATAGATGAATAAGATAGTCTTTATCATACAAAATGGGACAATTATTGGTATCCCTTTGTCTTTCAATTGGGACACTATGTCCATTACATTAAAAAAAATGTTCGATTTCACAGACATATTTAAAAAAATACAACGCCCTGCTTTGATATCCAAACGTAGTGATCATCATTCTTCGCTTGAACTGATGTCACTGCTAGAGATACTTCCATGACTTGGGTTATTTTCAGGAATGTTTTGTTCACGGAGTTGATTTTTTTCTTCTTCTTCACCTTCCATCTACAAACATAAAAATAAACTGAAATGAGTGTATATACATTGGTGAGAATAATAAAAATTGCAATATTAAATAATATACATCAATGTAAATCGAAAAGAAAAATGACGTACCATAGCAACAATTGACTCATCAACTGTACACATTCTTTCAAAACCATGTACCATGCCATCTTTCAAAATTTCATCTGTTGGCGTAGCTCCATACTTTGTTTCCTGCAAGTTTTATACCCCATAACAAATAATATATTTAATATAAAGGATTTTTTTGTTCTATTAATTTTAGACGGAGCTAAGTAAAACAAGATTGATAGATGCTTACTAATTCCACAATTAATTTCTGATATGCCAACATATACTCACAACCCATATTTAACCCAATTTCAATCAAGTCGTCTGATGGTTCTTTTTTGTATGTTAGCACCTGTTTGAAGACATTCAATGATGATTTTTGTAAAACAACTTAAAAAATACAAAAATGAAATCTAGTTAAGTTGTTATAAGGAAGTAACAATTACTCACAAACTTAGATATCAACCCTTTTCTTCCTTGTCGTCCTGTTTTATGTGCTGAATGGGTTCCATTTTCTTTTATTTTTTGCAAGAAAATTCTTGAAAATTAATATTTAATGCTAAATTGTTTATTTATTGTACCTAATGATCGAAAAATTCAATGATTACATATTACATTTGAAGCATGTTGTTGTTGAGATGGCTCCTCCTGTGATGCAATTTTGTCCATTTCTTTGACCATCTCCTTGTACACCTTTTTGGACATTCCTACTAGCATATTTCTGATATCAGCTCGTTCATCTTTTGAGATTTTCATAATCTTCCTGAAAATGTAACATGACAATAAACTATTTAATTTTTATATTGATATATGAAAAGTAAATATAATAAAAGTGATATTTATAAATAATTCTAGACAAACATTTAAAGGAATATTACTTTTTCATTCCTTCTTCTTTTTTTGTACGTTTTTGCTATTAAAAGTCTGACATGTCTCATTGACCAATTCTCTGGAAACTCTTCCTGTAGTTTAGATAAAATTTGGTTCTTTGAATCATTGGATTGATTTTTGTATTGTAAGTGGAAATAACGTCTATACATTCGTTCCAATACATCCCTCAAAATTTTGTAAAAGTTTTTCCCCCTTTCGTTAACTTCCAACACCACTCCAGATGAGCTAAGGAGCAATTCATTTTCATTTGCATGTTCTATTTTTTTTCTTTTCTTAGAACAACATTCCTTTTCTGAGTTGTTGGTCCCTGTAGAACATTAAAAAAATATGAATTAATAAATTATTTGACACATGTTATCTAAAATTTTTAAGTATATTATTAATGATAATTAAAAAAAGAAACTCATATTGGATTGATAGTATTTTTTCATTCACTTGATTCATCCTTTTGCAAATTTTCCATCAAGCTTTTACGCTCTTTTGGTCCTAGATCAGAAATAATCTTATCGAGCTTCGTCATTTTGTGGCTCTGCATGATACATAGTAAACAATACATATTAGTTAAACTTACATATAGTTCAAAAATAATATTTTTTATAAAGAATTTACAAAGAACTTTCCTTTTTTGCTTTTCTTGATGTGTTATCAGTATTTTTGTTACTTGATCTCTTGTCAGTCATTTCTTTATCAATCTGAAACCTGTACCATATCATTCATTAATATATTTATAAATAAATTGTCAACTTTTCAGGTAAAAAATAAATCTCAAGACATCGGTGCGCCTTTCATGATGTACGCACCACCGCTAGTGCGTGGGGATATTAAAAACGCACCGCAAAATAGTATAATTGATCGTACAGTGCGTGGGGTATTATAAACGCACTGCACAAACGGTGTAATAGACCGTACGGTGCTATCCTCGTAATATGGAGCACTGGTGCCCTATTTCAAATATGGTGCACTGATTTAAAAAATTGTTTTCAAAATTTTTATTACACAGTATTTGCACGGTGTGCTTTATAATACAACACACCAGTGCACTAGGTTACGTAGGGCGCACCGATTTAAAAAAAAAAATAATAATAATAAAATAAAATAAAATTTCCATTTTTTCCAAAAAATCATGCAATGGTTGAATGGATTGGGATCTAACTATGCAAGTCATCCCGTGGGTTGGATGTCAATCTAAAATGAAAAGCCCTAATTTTTAAATCACAAAAACAGGGAGAAGAAAGGGAAAAAACAAAAAAATGAAGGGTTTAGGGTAAAAATGGATAAAACTGCAGAAAAAATTAAAAAACTACAGAAAAAAAGTAAAAAAAATAATCAAATTTAATCACGAGATGGTTTGAAATTATATGATACGGGGTTTGAATCACCAGATGTTTGGTTTCTGATTGTCTAAATACTTTTGTTGGAACGTATTTCTCTGCTCCACAGTGCCCTCATGCTCTCTTGCTCCAGGTATGTCTACTGCAAATATCTAGCTAAAAATTTTAGCAAAAATAGTGAAATAATGAAAAGTATTTAATATTTAAAGAATTATTTTGTGAAATTAGATTGTCGAAATATTTTTCCGCCTATTTTTCAATTGACCGTTTTTTTTTCACTTAAAGAAAATAGAGTTGCGCTTTGCATTTATTTGTCACCGTTGTGTCACTTAATAGCATCGCACCAGTGTGCCGTTTTGTAACACCGGCACTGGTGCAGTTATATGTACAGTAGCACCGATTTGCGGTTAAGGCACCAAAATTACTTTTAGGTGTGTACACAAAAATTTAGTGAACTCCAACCATAGAAATTGAGAATTATAATTTTGTTTATACTTGAGAATTAGAATTAGAATTAAAATTGAGAATTTGAATTGGATAAATTCTTGATGGAAATAACTATTCTTCCAATGCATTTTGTTTATTGCAGGAGGTACCCACTGATTATGTGGAGAGAATGCAATGTGGGGCGTTTGAAGATGCAATACTACAGGGCCCAAGTGGGCAATTGTGGCATGTGAATCTGTTATAATTGGCACTTAACTATTTGAAACCAATATGTTTTAGAATATAATCTGCAGATAAACGGATGACCTGCCAGCAATTAGTACAACGTAATTTTCTGGGAGAAATGACAACGAGTCCTTCATTCTGCATTTGTTAGTAGAAGAAGACCGATTTTCGACTAGAAGATGCATTTGTTACATGTGGAGGCAATGGTTTCCCATAGAAAATGAGTATAGGGTTGAGCAAAGGAAAGATATTGCAAAATAGGCCATTACATTAGTTTTTCCAATGGGAAACCGATTTGCAGGTGGAAATATGGTAGCTGCAGGTATCTATGCTTTTCTTCCCACAGAAATGGTCACTGGATTTCCATTTATAATACAAGTAGAATTTTTACTGGTTTCATCCATAGGACCATAGCTCAGACAAGTTAGAGATGCCATTAAGGTTCAATTTAAAGTCAAAGATGTGATTTTATGCGACATCAACTTTTCCGGTAAAAGTTTATGTAAGCCAACCGAAGCTCGGACAATACTCCTAGCTACTTTTAAATGCATTATGGAGAATCTTTCCCTTCATGGGACCTACCAGCCCGATCAAGAACGTCAATTGATCTTTCTCTGCTGTCCTTAAGGGAATGAGAATCCTTCCCTTCATGGTGCCTCTTGGATTTATCGACTGCCTCGATTGATATTTCTCTGCCATCAACTGTGCTCTCCATTTCTCCATCATTGGACCTCTTAACCCTATCGTCGGCCTCAACCGAATGCTCTCTGCCGGTCTCAACCTGTAATCCTATTGTGTCTGTCGAGCTCTATAGCCATATGCATCCCTATAAGCGTCTTTGTCCATCTTTCTGTTTGAATCACTCATTTGATTTGCTATAAACTTCTCAACCGAAATTCAAACTCTCATCTTTTCAAACCCTCATCTCCTCATAAAAATTCTTTCCCACGATTCGAACCCTCCGTTGCTCCAATACTGCACTTTACATGTTGTGAAACCAGCTCCAAAAAGAGAAGAAAAGAGATATCAACGCCTTAGAAATAAGCCACTTCGAGGGGGAAACCTCCAATACATTACATGAATGAACAATTCTTGGATGATTCAAATTACAAAGCCTCCTTTCTATATATAGGAGTCCATGGGGCCACAATGTAATCCTAGTGGGGCCACAATGTAATCCTAGCCGACCTAACAATAATAATTTAAGGGCACAATAATAACAATATGGGGGTTACAAGGGTACAATAATAACAATAAGGGGGTTACACTAACAAAAATAAAGGACTATACTAGTAATATAGGGACCTAACATGCCCCTCTCCTTCAAAAAAGTGTTGTCCTCAATGCTTGAGTAGCTCTGGGTGCTTCTGTATAAAATTCTCATCCTCCCATGTAGAATCTTGAGTGGGTAAGTTCTTCCACTTGATGAGATACTCTGAAATTGATCGATTCCGTAGTTGTCGAGTTCTTGTTTCCATGACTGCTTCTGGTTCCAATATGATTTTTCCTTCCTCATCAAGTTCTGGCAATATTGTTTGAATTGGAATATTTTCACCTATAACCTTCTTTAAGCATGAAACATGGAAAACTGGATGCACTCGTGAAGAAGTAGGAAGCTCCAATTTGTATGCCATAGTACCAATCTTTTGCAACACCTTGTAAGGACCCTAGTACTTTGGCGATAATTTATTATCCTTCTTAGCTTGCTTGAGGGACATTTGTTTATATGGTTGTAGCCGTAAAAATACCCAATCTCCTACATCAAAACTTCTCTCGCTGCGATGTTGATCTGCTGTTGTTTCATTCGATTTTGTGCCAAATTCAGGTTATCCTTTAAGAGTTGGAGAACTTCTTGCTGATGCTCGATGTGATCTTCCACTGCTTGAAACTTCGAATTTTCTCTTAAAGATGATGTGATGGATGGTGGATGATATCCATAAAGTGCCATAAATGGGGTCATTTTTGCTGCAGTATGGAAGGAAGTGTTATACCACCTTTCAGTGAGAGGTAACCACTTGAACCATTGTGTTTGTTTATTAGATACAAAACAACGAAGATATCCTTCTAAACATTTATTTACTATCTCAGTTTGACCATCGGATTGAGGATGATAAGATGAGCCATGAGCTAATTGAGTACCCAAACAAGAAAATAACTCCGTCCAAAAATTTCCAGTAAAAATAGGATCTCTGTCGCTCACAATAACCCTTGGGTTTCCATGTAGCTTTTGAATTGTGTCCATAAATGTAGTAGCAACTGTACTTGCTTTAAATGGATGAGATAATGCACAAAAGTGTGTACACTTGGTAAGTCTATCAACTACCACCATGATGACACTCTTTCCTTCAGACTTAGGTAAACCTGTGATAAAATCCATTGAAATCTCCTCCCAACGTTGACTTGGAATGGATAAAGGTTGTAAAAGACCCAGGATCTTAATTGTCTCAACTTTATTCTGCTGGAAAACCAAACATTCTGCCACAAAATTTTGAATATCAGATTTAAGGCCATCCCAAAAAAATTCTTTCTTCACCCTGTGGTACGTTTTTAAAAATACTGAGTGTCCTCCTAAAGGAGAAGTGTGCAATTCCAAAAGAATATTTTGTTTTAGTTGGGAATTCTTACAAAGATGTAATCGATCTTTATACCATAAGGAATCATTTTTCCAACTAAATGTATCAGATGTACTAGGATCTTGCTGCAACTTTTGAATGAGTGTCCACACTTCTTCGTCCTTCTTCCATTCATCTCTTGCTTCGGTTATCCAATCTAGTTGGATAATAGAAATGGCACAAAGAAATGCTTCCACCTCTTCATTCTTTCTTGAGAGTGAATCTGCAACAACATTTAGCTTCCATTTTTTGTATATTATTTCAAAGTCATAACCCAACATATTTGTGACCCATTTTTGCTGCTCTTCTAAAGATAGTATTTGTTCCAAAAAGTGTTTAAGACTATCATGATCAATTTTTACCTTGAAGTGTCTTCCCATTAGGTAAGTTCTCCATTTCTTTAGTGCATGCAATATTGCTAACATTTCCTTCTCATAAATAGGTTTCTGTAAATAATTTCCTTTGATTAGACGACTTTCAAAAGCAATGGGTCTTCCTTCTTGCATTAAAACAACACCAATTCCATTTCTTGAGGCATCACATTTCACAATAAAGGTTTTTGTGAAGTCTGGCGTAGCTAAGACTAGTGCTAGACACATTGCCTCTTTAAGATGTTCAAAGACCTTAGTTGCTTCAAGAGTCCATGAAAATGCATCTTTCTTCAATAATATTGTTACAGGTGCTGCTATTCTCCCATAATTCTTAACAAACTTTCGATACTATCCTGTTAACTCGAGAAATCCTCGCAAATGATTTATGGTTGTGGGGAATTTCCATTCCTTAATGGCATTAATTTTGTTAGGGTCTACCTTGACACCCTCGTGAGATACAATATGACCCAGATATTCCACCTCTTGTACTCCAAAGAAACATTTGGATGTTTTTGCATATAATTGTTTCTCCTGCAATAGTTTGAGCACCCTATCAACATGTTCAACATGATCCTTCCAAGACCTGCTGTAGATTAGTATATCATCAAAAAATACTAGCACAAATTTTCTAGGGAAGGGTTTGAAAATGGAATTCATCAACCCTTGAAATGTAGAAGGTGCATTGGTAAGGCCAAAAGGCATGACCAAAAATTCATAATGACCCTCATGAGTTTGAAATGTTGTTTTCGGAATATCTTCAGTCTTCATTCTAATTTGATGATATCCTAAACGAAGATCCAACTTGGTAAAATAAATTGCTCCATGTAATTCATCCAATAATTCATCAATCACAGGAATGGGAAATTTATCTTTAATGGTGAGCTTATTGAGCTCTCTATAATCCGGACACATGTGCCATGATCCATACTTATTGTGTACCAATACTACAGGAGCAGAGAAAGGAATTTGACTAGGTTGAATTATACCTGCCTCTAACATTTCTGCAATCAGATGTTCAATTTCTCTCTTTTGGACATAAGGATATCTATAAGGCCTGATGTTTGGAAGAACACTTACTGGAATCAAATGACTAGCATGATCATGATCAAAAATAGGTGGGAGTCCTTTGGGAGTTTCAAAAACCTTGGAATGATTGTCCAAGACTTTTTGGAGATCTGCAGAAATAGATGATTTTGATGTTGAAACTACTAGTGAGCATAATTGTGAAATTATGCCTCGTTGTTATTTCTTTAGAAGATTTGTCATGACATTAGAGCTTATTATCTTTCCCGGCTTCCCTGCAATACCCGTAATTCGACTTCCTTTCCTTCTGAAAAAAATTTCAAGAAAAGTTCTTGAAAATTAAAAGCTACCATCCCCAAAGATTGTAACCATTGTATTCCTAGTACAACATCAGCACCTACCATAGGAATGGAAAGCCTTGGACTATTCAATACATATTCCCACATGGTTAGCTTGATATTATGGCATTTTCCAGAGCAATTTATAGTTCCTCCATTTGCAACCATCACTTGACATTCTGTTGTTGGGTATAGGAAACAATTCAATTCCTTGGCTACCTTACAATGAATAAAATTATGGGTACTACCTGAATCAATCAACACTATTACCTTTTTCTTCTTGATATGTCCTTCTATCTTGAGAGTTTGAGGAGTGGTAGTTCCTGCCAATACATTACATGATATGGTCGGACTCATTTCTTCCTCTTCTTGGGTTGGTTCCTAGTGTATATCCTCTTCTTGTTCCTTTTCTTCTTCCTCTTCATAATCTATGTAAAATAATTTCTTCTCAGCACACTTATGACCTTTAGTGTATTTTCTATCACAACTGTAGCAAAGCCCTTTTGCTCTTTTTTCTTCCAATTTTTGTGGTGTCAACCTTGTAGGTTGTGGAAATCTAGGAGTAGCTACACTTCCCTCTTTATAGAAGTGAGTGGTAGGCTTCCTTGTCACGATAATTTTACATTCAATTTTTCTTGCCAAACTGAATGCCTTCTCCAATGAATCAAGTTCCGAAACGTGAACTTCATGTTGGATGTTATCCTTTAATGTACCTATGAAGAGATCAATCCTGTGTTCCTCTGGAACATCAGTTACTCTTATATTCAATTTTTGGAAGTCCTCAATGTGCTCCCCCACTAAACCATTTTGTTTGAGATTTACCAATTGGCTAAAGAAGGTGTTGCTCTTTGTATCCTCATAATGTGCTATCATTTCCTCCGTAAAAATTGACCAAGTGACAATTTTTTTACGGGAGCAAAGCCATCGATACCATACAAATGTGTTTTGTTCTAAATGTAAAGTTGCAATGCGTACCTTTTGTGTGTTTTGCACGTTATGGAGATCAAAATATTGCTCCATCTGTAGTATCCATGTTACAGGATCCTTTCCATCGAACTTCCTCATATCCATTTTTGGAATATGGTGGTTCTTCCCGCCAACATTAGATTTTATGAAATCACGATTAACATTTATTTTGTTCTCATCATGAGTTTCCTCTACTATATTTTCACCATTAGGAAACATTTCTTGTATAAACTTTGTCAAACCTTCCATGTCTGCTTTTAGATCATTCTTCATGTTTTCCATTTTCTCATCGATCTTAGCTTCCATGTCATCCATATTAGATTCCATGCCAGCTTCCATGCCATCTATCTTAGATTCCATGCCATTCTTCAAACCATCCATCTTATATTCCACTCCTTTCTTCAAACCATCCATCTTAGTTTCCACGCCTTTCTTCAAAACTTCCATGTCATTTTTTGTTGCTCTTTGCGAGAGCGAAATTTGTTGCACTTTCTCTTGTAATTTTGATATGTCATGTTGCCATTCTTCGTCTTCATGAGTCATAGTAGAGCCTTCTAAAGGCTTAATGGGTGTTGAATTCTATTTAGGGGCCATTTTAGAATTCAATACTAATATCTATTCTACAATATGCCCTTGGAATCAATTCATCTTGATTCTTCAAACAAGACTTATGCAATTCGGGAAAAAAAAAATTACACACCTTTAACTTGCTTTTGGGGAGCTCTATATTGAAATTGAATTATCTATATAATTACGGATCCTCAATATCTGAAATTTGGCCTTGTAGTAGCCCTCTGAAGCTTCTTTCAAATGTCACAGGTCTGACCTGATTTGGATTCTTCAAGACAAAGATATGTACAATCTCCCACAATGACCCAATTATGGACTGGTTCAGTAGAGCTAACTTGTACGACTTGCCACATCTTCTTGTTTCCTCCTTTGGCTCTGAAATTGATAGACAAGAAACTACAATCTGTGTGCTTGCGGCTAATTTTTACAGCATTCAAATCCGATGCTCAGAGAGAGAGTTATGAAGATTTTCCCATGATAACCTCTTTGAGATGAAATTCGGAAGCCTGAAAAAGACCTAACTTCCACAGATCATATCTCCGAAAATGTTGCGAACCAAGATCTGAAATTTTGTGACGATGTTCCTCAAGATTTCAGCTTCGCTCTCCAAAAATATCAGCTTCTGAATCTTCGTAGAAAAAAATGTATAGCAAAAATTCCACGATGACCTGTTTAGGTTAAATTCAGGAGCCCGCAAAAAGCACTAACTTCCACAGATCATATCTACGAAAATATTGCGAACCAAGCTCTGAAAGTTTTCAATGATGTGCCTCAGGAATTAAAATTCACACTCTAAAAATTTTAGCTTTTGAACCTTCGTAGAAAAAAATTTATAGCGAAAATGCCACGATGACTAGTTTGGAGCAGCGAAACCCCTAGAATCCAAAGCTCTGATACCAAATATTTTGAAACCAGCTCCAAAAAGAGAAGAAAAGAATTATCAATGCCTTAGAAATAAGTCACTTCGAGGGGGAAACCTCCAATAAATTACATGAATGAACAATTATTGGATGATTCAAATTACAAAACCTCATTTCTATATATAGGAGTCCATGGGGCCATAATGTAATCCTAGTGGGGCTACAATGTAATCCTAGCCGACCTAACAATAATAATTTAAGGGCACAATAATAACAATATGGGGGTTACAAGGGTACAATAATAACAATAAGGGGGTTACACTAACAACAATAAGGGCCTATACTAGTAATATAGGGACCTAACATTACAGAATAACCCTGTTCCGGTGCGCCCTGTTTTATAGGCGCATCGGGGTGGTTTGTAAGATCGAGGTTTTTGTTTTGGCGTGGTGTTTTATGATGCACCAATGCGGAAGCCTTCTGAAGAACCGGTGCGTTGGAGTAATAAGACGCACCGGTGCGTGTTATGATGATAAGCGCATCAGACTGTATAAAGTTCTTTTTTTTGTATGTAAGATCATAATAAAATAATAATAATTCTAAAGTACATGAATTTATTTGCATATTACCAAAATTCATATTATTCTAGATTTATTATTTTACAATTATTTAGAAATTTACAAATTTAAATATTTTAATAAAATCATTTCACATTAATACAATTAAAATTTTACAAATATTTTACATACAATTACAATCAAAATTAGAATTAGAATTAGAATTATAATTAGAACTAGAATTAGAATTACAATTTTACAATTTCACATACAATTACGATTAGAATTAGAATTAGAATTTTAATTTTACATACAATTATATTTAGAATTTTACATACAATTAGAATTACAATTACAATTTTACAATTTGTCATATATACAATTACAATTAAAACTACAATTACAATCATTTCACAATAAATTAAATATTACAATTACAATTAAAATTTTACATTAAATATTTTACATACAATTACAGTTAAAATTAGAATTAGAATTAGAATTAGAATTACAATTTTACAATTTCACATAGAATTACGATTAGAATTGTAATTACAATTTTAATTTTACATACAATTACAATCATTTCATAGTAATACAATTAAAATTTTACAAATATTTTACAATATACAATTAGAATTAGAAATAGAATTACATTTACAATTACAATTACAATTTTACAAATATTTTACATAGAATTACAATTAAAATTACAATTACAAATACAATTACAATTTTAGAATTTTACATACAATTACAATTACAATTTACAATTTGTCATATATACAATTACAATTAAAATTACAATTACAATAATTTCACAGTAAATTAAATATTATAATTACAATTAAAATTTTACATCAAATATTTTACATACAATTACAGTTAAAATTACAATTACATATACAAATACAATTTTACAATTTTACATACAATTAAAATTTAAATTTCAATTACAATCACGACATAATATTTAATAAATATCATGGCCATTTAATATTAAATTAATTAATAAACATCACGATCATGATAACCATCGTACAAACATCATATTCGACTAAAAAACACATTCAAACATCAAATTAACATTATATATTAACATCATCACAACAAAAACATCAAATATACATCTCATGTCAAATAACTCATGCTATCACATACACATATATCTACAAGCTAAAAATTAAATGAACATATCTAACATGACCTAACAATATACACCTCATGATGATCATCAACATTTAAATTAAGTACAACTGCAACATGAACATAAAATACATGTACCATATATATATATATATATATATAGCTGAATAATGTTAAATATATACAATTGTAATATAAATTTCATGGATCAACTGGTGGTAGTACGTCAACATCAATAGCAGTACTAGTGGAGGCCTGCTTAGTCAATGGTGTAGCCTCGACGGTCGATGGTCAAGCATGCTCATGATCATGACTACTACTGATGGATGGATCAACTAGTGGTAGTACAACATCAATATAAGCAGTACTAGTGGAGGCATGCTCAGTCAATGGTGCAGCCTCGATGCTTGATGGTCCAGCCTGCTCATGATCATTACTAGTACTGATGGATGTTGCAGTTTGCATATGATTGGACGTGGCCGATGGTCCAACCTCATCTCCATGATGATGGCTAGATGCTAGTGGAGCCTCATGCTCTTTAGGTGCGGTGAGAAGTGAATGATCATGAGATGAGTCGCTGCTCGCGGATTTTCCATCACGTGTTGCGGCTCGACCACGCCTACAACGTGCAAAAGTCCTCCTCAGTCACATAACAGCTGTCGTATCTCCTACGACATGCCGCATCAGGCAGTACATGTCACACGCCATGCCTCTCCACATCCGTATTAGCCTATCATCGGCATGTATGTCTTTGTAATGAGCGGGCCTGATGCCCACCTCAACAATCAATGCACTGAGTTGGTCGCCCAACTCCATCCTATATCGAGTATCAGGTCGACCGCCCCTAGCAAAAGGCGGTACTGGCACATCAGTATGAGGAGCATGTCTCTCTCCACCGGCCTCCTGGACATGATCCTTGGCATCTTCCATGTCCTGATCGTCATCAGGATCCACACCTGGATCATGTGGTGGTTGCGACATCTCCTCGCCATCAAAAGAGCCAATGTCTGCAAAATATATACAACTACACAACAATAATTAGACAATTTCATTACACAATTTAATAAAAACAAGTTAAAGAACATGCTAGAACAAATTTAAATATATAAAACAGTAATATTACCTCTATCATCTGGTGGCTCATTACCTGTGAAGAGGATGTTGGCACACCCTCGCCAATCCAATCCAGCATAAGGACATGGGACCATAATGAAGAGATGCAGCTCGTCAACACTAGCTAGTAAGTCCAGTTCATCATGCGATATCCTGGATGGAAACATAGTCTCTCCCCTGTTGGGCATCTTCTGCCCCCACATGTGCATCCGGGTCTCCAACATCGGCCTACGAGGTTGCCGAACAAAAGCAGGCCTCATCTCTGGAAACCTCTCAAAAAATAAATAAAAAATCTCTGGAGCAAAAGGGAAGTTGACCCTCCCTTATGCATTAGCACGACATCTATCTAAGGCCGTAAAAAACTGCCGTAAAAAAATGGCAGACAACCTGACAAGTCGTGGCTCCTATACTAAAGAATCAACATAATATAGAAGCAGGCAACTAATGTGTTTCCCATCACTGGTGTTGTGTGAAATGGTCTAAATGAGAAGTGAGAGGTACTGCACATCCTATTTACTAAATGCACCAATACGTAGCTGACCTCCAGGGACCTGAAACTCTGAAGAAGACAATACATTTACTCTAATGTATCTCTGGGAGTAAAATAACTGACTCCCTGCTACACAACCAGCTAGAACCTCTGGGAACGAGGAAAAATTCACCCCTCTCCTTGATAGCCCTGTAATGAAATAAATATCCTCCTTAGTGGGTGTGTACCACTGGTCAGGACCACCCTGGAAAGCTTGTCGGTGGGCATTCCACTTACGGATAAGATGTCTCAAAAATACACTATGGGCCTTTAGGGAAGTAACCTCCTCATAGAACTTGAGGAGGCCTACCTACCTTAGGAGCCCCTAGGTATCTGCTGCAATAGGGCAAGGGTATGCATCTCTCTCCCTCTCTTGTGCCTCCCACTAGCGAAGCATGTCATACTGCTCCGCTTATTGTTGTTGCTGTTCCTCCTCTTCTCTCTGAATCATTGACATATTAAATAATTTTTTTTATTAAATCAGACATGTATTTAGGAATATACATATATAATTTTTTTTGGAAAAAAAAAATAGACTAGTCAAAACAGTCATGCACCGGTTCTGGTGCAGCTGTTTTTTGTAGAGCACTGGAGGCGGTACCCTAGATGACATAAAATGCACCGTATGCGGTGCACCTAAAATTTTTTCAAGCCCTGTTGACTATATATGGTGTCAGAAGAGCAGTGCGCTGACTAAAATATATGCCCCAATGCGTATAGTCATGTCAGTGCACCGACTTCCTGACAAATTATATATTCAATGGTGCGGTCTTTTACTCGGCGGCCCCACCGTTGACCCTGTTGGAATGCCAAATGTGGTGCGCTGACTGACACCGGGGTAGATATATCCGTCAACGCACCGTGTTTCTATTCCCATGGTCAACGGTGCGCCCAACTAAATGACCGCACTGCAAATGTTTTTTAAATTTTTAAATAATGCAGGGTGCCTTTCGGTACCGCCCAGGAAATGGTGTGGATACCGTTAGCACCGGTTACGGTGCATCCTGTAAATTTTACAGGCAGCACCACTTACCGGTGCGAGCCGAATGGCTCATGCTCACCGTGCGACAAATATATATATATATTTTTAATGGTTAATTTTAAGGTTATTTCAAATTTTAATCTACTAGAAAGCTTAATTATGGAAAAACTAGAAAAATACCCGTACATTTTGCTGTCGAGGAGGCATATTGGCTATAAAATTTGCAAAAGAAAATTTTCCCACCATTTTGCACAATGCAAGCTGGGGATTGGTGGCCAATGCACAACAACAGTGCGTGCAATGGGTGCAATGGGAGCACCGATGTCGGGGCGGCTCAGAGAAGGAGAAATTTCACTGGTGCTTGAGAGCTATGAAGTACCGAGAAAAGTGAAAAATGCGGATTTTTGGTCGTAATTTTTTTTATATTTAACCCTGTTCCGATGTGCGGGGTTTTATAGGCGCACCGGTGCGGTTTCTTAAGAATGCACCGGGTTGTTTCAAATTTGGAGCGTTGTTTTATGATGCACCGGGGTGATTAATTAACACCGCACCAGGCTGTTTCAGTTTTGGCGAGGTGTTTTATGATGCACCGGGGCGGAATAGTATTGAAGCCTCGGTGCTTTATAGTAATAGGACGCACCAGGCATGTCTGTACGGAGTGCATGGTGTCCGGTGTGCCAATGTTTTGCACGACCGGTGATTTCTCTTGTAGAGCGCATTGGTGATTGAGAGCAAAAAAGTGAAAAATGCGGTTTTTTGGCCGTAATTTTTTTTTTTTTAACCCTTTTTCGGTGGACGTGTTTTATAGGCACACTGGTGTTGTTTCATACGAACGCACTGGTCCGCTTCTGTTTTGGCGTGGTGTTTTATGACACACCGGCGCAAAAGAGTTTGCGCGCACTGGTGCCTTCTCTTGTAGAGCGCACTGGTAATTGAGAGCTCTAGAGCACTGAAAAAAGTGAAAAATCTGATTTTTTTTGCCGTAATTTTTGTTAACCCTTTTCCGATGCGCATGCTTTATAGGTGCACCAGTGTTGTTTCTTACGAACGCATCGGTCAGTTTGTGTTTTGGTGCTTTGTTTTATGATGCACCGGTGCAGGTTCTTAATACTGCACTAGGCGTTTTCAGTTTTGGCACGGTGTTTTATGATGCATTGATGTGGAAGATTTGTGAAGCAACGGTTCTCTACAGTAATAAGACCCACCGGGTGGGTGTGTACGGAGCACACGGTGTCCGCTATGCCAATGTTTTGTGCACAGCGGTGCTTTTTGCTGTAAGGAGCACCCGTGCGATGTTGAATGATAAGTGCACCGAGCAGAAAACATCTGCAAAACCCTCCGCCTGACAATGTCCTCTAGTAACCTCCGCTAGAAACATATGTATGGGGGATTTGTATAAGGGGTCCCTCAAAAAAATTCACTAGAGGGTCTTTTCCTTGTAGTGTCTCTTGATCAGGCTTGAATTTTTCTTTTTTTCTTATTTCTGTTTACATACGCTACTTAGTCTTTGCACAATCGCGTATACCTCCTGTATATTCCAAAAGAACCCATGTATACACGAGTTTCTTTGGTTACAGTCGCGTATACACCCTAGTTGCATATAGAAGAACCGCGTATGCATGGGAAAATTTTAAATTTTGAGTTTTGAAGCCCTGTCACTTTTTTTGTCTATGGTGAACCACTCTTGTGGTGTATTTAGGGTGTCTGGACTGTGTTTATTGTGATTTCATATCCATTTCTCTCTTGTTCTTATGAAAACCTACCCATTTCGTAAATTTCCTATTTTTTGTGATTGCAATTGTGGCTGTAGCACCAAGATCTCTTCCTAGAGTTCTTGGCTGTTTTGACCATTCAGAACAGTGAGCCTCTGCTTTTTTTCTCTTCCTGGCCTTACGCATTGCTTCGCTTTTGGTTTTTGCCCTTTTTTGACTACCTTGGTTTTCTTGATTTCTTGGACTAGCTTTGTAGCGAATCTTGAAGAATCCTTTCTTGGTTTTTTGAGTTTTGTTCGCTGAAAGAGTTTGCTACTGTTCTGAATCAATTTTTTGAGTTTTTTTGCTTGTTTGGGTCCTGCTACAAAAGTAGCACAGTTGGCTTGAGCACTTTGAAGCCCTTTTTGAGACTCATTTTCTTGGTTCCGGTTCTTAGGTATTTTTATGCTTGTCTTCTTGAAATATTTTTCTTTCCATTATAAGTGAAAAGCCCAAAAACATTTGTGTTTTCCATTGCTTTTGCTTTGAGTTCATTTTTACGGTTTTTTTCATATATTTTGAAGCATTTATGTTGATTTCTAATCTTTGGTTCTTGGCCTAGTTTTGAAGGAATTCTTTTGCTAGATTTCTCTCTTTTTGCATCAAGTACATTTTGGCATTTTTTATGCATAGGAGTTCTGGCTGGGATTAGCCTTGATTTTCTGTCAAAAGTGATTGAACCTTTTTCTTTCTAGAGACTCTTTTCGCTTCTTTAAAGTTAGCAGTCTTAGAATTTGCATGTCATTGGTAGTTTGCATTAAGTGCATTGAAGCATTTTAGTCATTTTCATAGTTTTCTGGCTTGTGTGAAGTGTAAGTAACTGAAAAGAAAAACAAAGTTTTTGCTTATTTAGTTTCGTAGAACCCATGTAGAGATCTCTTTTCATCAAAAGGAAAGTATTGTATTCGCATGTAGTAGGTTTTCATTGATTTATTTTGGGTCGACAAACACCATCAGTTTCACTTTCGTATACCTCCGACTTAAGTAACAACCAATTTAAAATTAAGTGTTATAATTAAAATCAACTAGAAGTTTTTGTATCATTGTCATTAGTCATACACCAACTAGCTAGGTTGTAGGGCCTTGGAATAGGTGAGTGGAGAGTTAACTCTCCAAGGCTGCTCAAATTGTTAAACATAGAAATTTTATTAAAGAGTGAAATCCAACTCCGTTAAGTGGACCGGGAAAGCTCTCCTCCAGAGAGTCGAGCGCGAGGGAGAGTGCAGGCACAGAAGAGATACACCCCCTCTCCTATTTTCTGAATCTTGACCTAAGACTATTCCGCCTGACTTCTGATACGGATTGGTGCCCTTAGTTGCCTCTCCTAGGGACCACATAGGTGACTGCGGGGGGAATACCCATGGTACCTGAGATAGACGTTGCATCAGTTTCATCAAGATTTTTGGAGGGTGCCCTTGCGAAGCTTGGGGACTTGCACCGGAAAAGGCTGTTGTTAAGAGGTCAACGTAACTGTTTCTGTTACCTTCGCTAGTAGGCTTGGGGTGTAATTACCCCAGACTATTTTTGGAAGGTCCTATTATTTTGCTTTCTTGTATTTTGGTGTTCGGTCCTCATCACCTGGAGCGGAAATACCTGAAAGCTGCTTGTTTGGCTGTATCTTAGGAACCTTTTAGAGTGTGCTCTTTTCTCCTAGATTGCTTAGATTCTTATATTTTTTGAGTCTAAAATTAGTCTTTTAAAGTGGTTGACCGATCGCCTCGTCGATCGAGGAGGCTTTGTGGGCTTTCTCCTGCGAGTGCGAGCCTTATTCAAGAAGGCGTAGGAGTAATTCAGTGGGTGATTTTTACCCGGTGGTTTCAAATGCAACAAAGAGTGATCCTCCGTATGGGATTTTTGTTTCTGTGGGTGGTCTTGTGTTAGTGTCAGTTTAGAGAGGAGTGCTCCACTCATCTCTAGAGTTTTATTTCCAGCAGAAGAAGTTGAAGTAGAGGAAGTTCCTCAACCTCCTGAGTCTCTTTCATCTCCTCTTCCTGCTAGTTTTCCTGATTTCCTTTTGTACATCGGGCCCGAGTCTCAGAGACCAGCTAGTCCTTTTCCATCATATCCCTTTCTTTCGATGGCCACAAATGGGACCACAATTTTGACTATGAGAACTATATGTGTTCATACTCCTCTTTCAGTTGAAGGAGGAGGAACTATTACCATATTGACAATCACTTCTAGTGCTGCTGTGCTTGGCTTTGCTTCTATTCCATATTCGAGTGGAAACACCTAGGCACATGCTTCTCAATCTGGTCCCTTTTCTTATGGAATGCCCTCTAGTGGAATTCCTTATTTCTCCTTTTCTGCTATTTCAGCTGTCTCCGCACCCATGCCTTCTATGGCTAGTGGGTCAGATTATTTTCAAGGGTTTCCCTTTGGAAGTGGGCATATCCCTCATTCAAAACATTCCTTAGGATCCATGCCCTTCACCTCTCAGAATCAAGGTTTCAATCCTTTTTCCGGGGGCCAAGGCTCTAATGTTTTTTCGGGATGGAACCCTGCTTTTACAACTTTGGGAGTAGGGAGTCAGTTTTCCGCTGGTCACAGGGGAATGTTCCTTTCCCATCAGCGGGTGCTTCTTAGGCTTTTTCTCCATTTGCAAATGCTTAGAACCCTTACCAAGGGGTTTCTTCTTCATTCAATACCTCGGTTGGAGGGAATGTTCCTGTATATTGTAACTCTATGTTAGGAGGGGGCCCTTCTCTGAATGTTGGGTGTTACACAACATTTTGTCACTGTCCCTGCAATCCCCAACTCGCACATTTGAGGGTCATTTCTGTGACCAATATGCAGTTTCATGCTTTGCAAATAACATCCTTGCATCCCTTTTGATGAAGGCAACATTCTTCTTGTTGACATTTCCCTAAGCAGAGCTGTAAAAATCCCTATTTTTGCCTTAGCACGAGTAGCCCATTACCTCCTTGTGCTGACTGGGAAATTTAACATTGAGCTCGCGCTACTTGGCGCTCTATGCCAGTTAGACACCCACACCAAGCTATTTATGAAATGTTTTTTAAAAATAGAGGTAGAAGTTCCATTCCAACCACCTTGGGGGTGAGTCATTGGGAGTGGTTGAACTGAAACAACCACGAAATCCATCCTTTAGTTAGTAGTTTCCACCTCCCTTGGAACACTCCTAAAGGATAGGCCTCCCTTCCAACTTTGTAGGGATCCTAACCTCCTCCTTTGCCTCTATATAAACAAGCCTTCTCTCTTTATGAAAGCTAGCTGAACAAAGAGAATTATACAGCTGAAGCAATGAAATTGAAGGATTGAACTATAGCTGAATAACTGAGTTATTGAGAAGGTAGAACAAGGAAGAAATCCATCGAGGGGGCTTCTATCCCGTTCGAATTCCCCTATGAGCTTTGAGACGTGCTTCGCCTGAACCCATCTGGATGAGACCGCAACGTCAGAGCATGGTTGTATCTCTTCTTTCTACCTAATAATATAAGTGACAATTGTCTAGTTCCCATCTTGTATTTTGTCTTTATCGAATTCAATATGCTTAGTCTTCTCTGACTGAATAGTAGTTTTTGGATCAAGTTAGTATGTGGTATGTGGTTATCATTTTCTAATCTCTATGAAGGTGTCCAAGCACGATAAGTGAAGGGATCGTGACTTGCCGAATCTGGAGTGAGAAGTTCTCATCACCACTACGATTGTTGACAACAGCATTGGACCATAGGTAGGCCATATTATTGCGTCCTCTTTCATTCAAATATCTAGGAACCTACACTCTAGCATGATTCCTTCTTACTAGACCCACTCTAGGGCTAGAAGGATCGTCTCTGTACGCAGAGAGGATTTACCTACATAACAAGTTGGCGACTCCACTGGGGAGTCAGTGCAAGCTTGTCTTTGATCTTGTTGGGTCTTTTTTTGGGTTTTTTTCTTGTTTTTTACCTTTCTGGTTGTTTAACTGTGCTTCAAAACCTTGTTCAGCCCCAGAGTGTCAAGATTGACCTCTGCCCTATTGATTTTTTCCCTTTTCCTTGGTTAACTGGCTTGGCGCGGTTTTTACCTGAACAGTCGCGCCGATTGGCGCATGTTGCTTTTGTAGCACTCATGCCATCCCCTGTTTGGTGTTGAATACCGCCTCACAATCGCGCCGACACCTGTGATTTTTTGGGTGTGAGCTTTTCATGAGTTTTTGGTTGATTGTACTTGTTTCTCGGTTATTCTTAAGAGTAATTGAAGTGTTTTGGACTATCTTTGATTGCTGGAGGCTTGTTTTCCTCAGTTGTTTGTCCATTTATTATCAATGTGACTTGAGGTCTTAGGGTTTCTGAGTGCCTTGGTGCACTAAGACTTCTGTTTGGAGATTGAGTTTCTTGATAGCTGTCAGATTCGTTCCCTATTTAATTGCTCTTGGTCTCTTTGATCCTGTTGAGTATGTTCATTGGTTGAATGATCATTGCCTTGCTCGTTTGATTTTTCTTCCTCTTACTCCAAGCACCAATTACATTGCTTGCATGGGTCATTTTGGAGATTTCTCTTTGATTTGAAAAGATTGTAGCATTGGTTTGGGTATTGTTGTGTTTGTTTTATGTTGGAGGAGTCATTCCGTTTCAACTTTTACATTCGCTCTCTCAAACTAGTGTTAAGTTTTGTTTTTCATGTCATTTAGTGCATTGATTGCTCTATTGCATTGAAAAATCCAAAATATTGCATTCTTTTTGCTTTGAAAATGAAACATTCTCTCACATAACTAGCATTGCATAGGCTAGGAAAGAGTTTTTGTTTTCCGTAGATTGCATTAGATGTATTAGTGGATGTTTTTGTATGATTTCATTATTCACTATTGCTTGAAAGTTTTCTTTCCTTCTCGTAGATAGCTTTCATTGAACGAAAATGGTTTCCTTCTGCATATAGTTTTGCATTTAGGAAGATTTCAGATCCGATATACGTTAAGGCCTGGAAATTGAAATCTAATCCAAGATCAACGTTAAAATATATTTCAATTAAACTAAGGCAACATTGAAACCTAAAGAAATATTCTAGTGGTCTAAGTTAGAGACGTGTTCCAGCGTCTTTAAACCTAGTAGCTGTCATTCTGCATCTGGCTCCAGATAGCGCTATTACGGAGTTGTGCTCCCTGTACCGTCGAGTATATAAAGGGAGACCCCTCTAGGTTGCAATCCTTTTATCCATAGGAAGCCGAGTCTGCCGCCCTGTAACCGTGATACACCGAACACAACATTTAGGGAGACTACCTGCACGTATGTTAAGTCCTTGGTCATTTCTCTTTCATTTGATCACTAAGGTGTATATGGCAGTTCATGAAAACCTAGCATACCCTCTTGTTTAGATTATCTGAGCAGTCATTTTTTATCTTTACTGACTCTTTAAATTTGAAAAGATCATCGAGCAATTGTCCTTTCGCGCTCGTTCAAAATTGAAAGTGACTAGAGTCATATTTTGCCTATTTCTTGACTCTTAAAACATGAAACAACAAAGTTTGGTTTCAGTGTTGTAAAATAAACTACCCACGATCACACACCCATAAAAGTCTTAGCACTTGGCTTGTTTTTGTTTGCCTTAGTTTTTTGAGTCTTTGCTCAGATCTTTCTTTTTCCTTCTTATTGTGAAGCAGTCACGGTGGCGTAACCACCAGTTTCGCCATCCTCGCTCCCTTCTAGAGGTAGTCCTTTACTAGACAGTTCATTCGAAACTCCTCAATCCTCTAGGTCTACCAAGCTTCAATAACCTATTCTCCCATCGGTCGTACCTCTTGCTACCCGATCTCTCGCCGACGAGCCAATTGAGTTCAATTGGCCTCCCTTGGGTGCTTGGTCTAGTTTTGGGGACGAGGAAGAATTCCCTACTCTTACGTCGGGATCACCATTTTTAGCTGTTGTTATACCTCCTAGTCCCCATAGTCTTTTCGAAGATCTTATAGAGGAGTTAGACATGGACACATCAGGTCCTATTGGCAGTGATGGAATTCCTGTTTCTACAGAAGAGTATCAACTTTTCGCTGAAAACACCACTCATGTGTCTGCTCAATCTTCACCATCGGTGTCACTTCCAGCCGGATATAGGTCTTTGTGTCAGATTATTGCTGGTGTTGCATCCATGGCAGCATCTACTCCGTCCAGGAGTCTAGTCCTTCCATCATTAGGATTGTCACCAACGACACCTACTTCGTCGCTTGCAGTTACATTTGTCCCAGTTCAACCTACTGTCTGTATGGCTACGTCTGCGCCGGTCACTCAGTCACCAGTAGCCTCGACAGAGATTCCTGGTGGCCTTACATTTGAAGAGTATATATTAGCTATTCATCCACAGAACTCTCAGGTTTCTTAGCAAACTCATGCTCCTGTTAATCTGCCACACCATTATGACGAATATGGTAATCCTGTTTATTTTCCCTATCTTACTCCTCATCACTATGATGCTGTCGGTACCCCCATCTATGTGTTTCCTACTCCCCATCATTATGATGAGCGTGGCGTTCCTGTTTATGACCCCTATGAAATATTTCCCAAGATTGGGAGGACTTATCAGGTGCAACCCCCTGGCCCACAAGGACAACCCTTTCAGGGACAACCTTCAGCTCAGTCGGGGTTTGCATTCGGTCCTCAGGGACAACCTTACAATCCACAGGGCCAACCTTTACAAGGTCAGCCTATGTATCAACCAGGACCTTATTTCGGTCTTGGGGGGAAAATATATTAGTCTCAGGGACAACCTTTTGTCCAACAATTGGGATCATATACTCAGACTGTTCCGAACGTTGGGAAACAAGGACAACCCTCTGGTCCTCCTCTAGGGCAACCTGGTCCATCACAACCATCAGGGAAACCTGGTGGTTCTCAAAATCCAAGCTAATCTGCTCCGCAAGGGAAACCTACTCAACCGACCCAATAGCCGGCTCAGTCTACTCAACAGCAATTTTACTCTGCTTCACAGCAGGGTGCTACTTTTCAGCAGTCGGTTCAGTCTGCTCAGCAACCGGTTCACCCTATTTATTCAGCTCAATAGGGACCTTCTTATCAACAGCCAGCTAAACCCCACGGTGTTTATTATCCTCATGGTCAATATCGACCAGTATATAGTGCACCTCAAGGTTTTACTTATCACCCTCAATCTCAGTTGCCATATAATCAACCGCAAGGCCACACTTACATTCCATTGCAAAATCCTCAGCAAAGACCTCAATGGTATACTCAGAATTAGTATCCTCAGTATCAATAGAATTATTTGGCTTATCCCCCATATCGTCAGAATCCTTCAGGACAGAACCCATGGGGGCAGAATTTTTCTCAAACAGGATGGAATACAAGTTCGGGTTCTTATCAAGGACCTGCTATGCCTTTTAACCCTCAACTACCATTTCTCGCCACGTTGGAGTTACCAGATGTGTCAAAGTTAATGAACGATCCTGTTAGAGTCAGCCTTTGCAGTCTTCCTCCAGTGATCAAACATGCTCTTACAAAGTGATTTTAAGGTGTCAAGGTCAAATTTTGTCATTTCAATGAGTCTTCAAGCAAAATTTGGTCACTAGGTATTAGGTCTAGGGGTTGCTTTTACTCCTGTCAAATTTTTCCAAATGTCGGTTCATGTCACCATTCAGCTGAGTGTACCATCATTCAGAGGGTTGTCATCGTCATTTCAAGTTCCATTGGGTCATTTTACATCTTTTTCATGCTTCAGTTGTGCCTAGGTAAGGTCCATTTCCCTCTCCTAGGGTTTTGGAGGTAATTTCTCTTGGATGGTCAAATCATCGGAAAAACTTGTATCCTGATGTTCAAACACCTTCCCCTATCCTTAATATACCTCATTAAACACTTCCCATCACTGAGATCCCCCAAATTCCTCATTTTTCCACAAACCCTAGTTTCTTGCCACAACTTGGCAATTTTCTAGGCTAGGCCTGTGTTTTTCCCTTTTGGACCCCTTCCCCTCACTCAATATCTAAGATTCCACTTTCCCCTGATTCCTAACATCCCTCCCTACTTCCCAAAATTTCCCCAAGAATTTAGAAGCCCCTTATCCCCTTCATTTCGCTTCATTTCGACAAAATCCCTTGTTTCACACATCGGGATAAGTTTCACTCAAAAGATTTTTCAGAGCAATAAAGGATGAATTTTGGAAAACTGAGAGAGGTTTTTGTACAAAACATCCCAAGGAAGAAAAACCTCTTTCAATTTTTACACAGGTATCAGGGTTTTGGAGAAATGTCAAAAATACCGTTGCCTCAGGAGAATTGAATTCACCTCTGAAGTGACCTTGGGAAAATCAAGATTTCTCCTAGCATGGTTGGCTAAATGACTTGCTTGATGAGTCAAATGATAACTAGACAAAAATATATTTCCAATGAGCTATCATGAGCTCAATTTGGAGTTGAGGAAGACCTTCAAAAGTTGACTGCAACAGCGCTCTGCCTTGAGGCAGCCTCATTCTTCTCATTTTGACAAGTGTTGGGAGATTTTATTTTTGATAGGGTAAATGAAATCCAAATTGCAAAATTCAACTTGTGTTGGAAAGTAGACTCCAAGATCTTTCCAACGAGCTATCACACGCCCGATTTGGACACCGGGAAGGCCTCCAAAAGCTTCCTGCAAAATGCACTATGTGATAAAGTGCGTGCGACCCACTTGGGCGGGTGAGACCCACTTGAGGGGTGCGACCCACTTGAGCGTTTCAGCCAGTGTAAAATTGAACGGGTGAGACCCACTTGGGGGGTGCGACCCACTTAAACCAGCACGCTACCCACTTAAATCAGAGCCCAGAAATTTGTGTTTTGCGCCCAGTTTTGTTTCAAATCGACTCCATCAAACTTGCAAGTAGGTTTTTAATCATTACTCAGTGATTTTTAAACAGGATCGTGGTGTCTTGAAGTGGGAAAATTAATGTATTTGAATGGAGAGGTGAAACCCTATATTCATGGCAGATTTATTTCTTAGGGTTTTAATTACATATTGATGGTTTTGTGAAGATTTTCCCACCTTGTATGGTTAAATATATACCTCTGCATATATTGTCAAGGTCTCACTGCCCTCACACTCATTCTACCACTGCTGTCACTACCATGTGATCATATCATCGTCCCTTCCCCATATTCATTATCCTCATATCCCTTTATACTTTTGGTTCCCATGTGAAATCCCAAACCCTATTACTTACTACTACATTCCTCCATTGACACAAGCCTAATCTCCATAACATTCAAAGGTTGTTTCTTTGTCCTTGATTCCACTTGACTCATTGATATGTCGCCATTTCATTTCACTCCTGTCCTTAGAAACTACCCCCATCACCATATCCCATTCCTATCTCACTTATAGGGGTTCTCAATCCCTCATTCCCCTTTGGCACGCATATGGCGATTGGAGACAAAGACACCAAGGTCCCATTTCTCATTTTCAACAAGCTGAACATACACATTGCAACACCATGACTGACAACAACACATCATACAACTGAGACAGTGTTTTCACCACAGGAGCTGCATGCACCACGAGAGCACTAAGACGGCGGAAAAGGCCTGATCCACTTCGGATTTTGGCCGAGGCTTCGTTGGCTGGGAAAGATACATGATGGAGGGTCTTCACTCCAAATTTGAGCAAATTCGGAGAAATTTTTGTCATTTTGAAATTTTTGGTCTCAAAAACAGGTTTTTCAGTTAAGCGGGTCGCGCACTCATATGCTCACTTTTTTTTGGGACACTTGCTGAAGGAAATCTTTGCATTTTTGGATTTTTCATGATAATTTATGCATCCTCAGGCATTGCCGAAGCATTTCATCAGATTCTGGATGGCCAAAAAGCTCAAAAACACCATGAAAACCACCTTGCTACCACCTTTTGCACCAGCAGGAAGTACTTCTGGGAGAATGAAGTTTTGGAGGGTCAAATAAGCTCCAAATTGGGAAATTCCACTTGGGTTGGATAGCCAACATCCAGGGCTTTCCAACGAGCTATCATGAGCTCAATTTGGATTCCGGGAAGTATCTCAAAATCAAGTTGAAAGGCGCGCGACCCACTTGTTTCAGGGGTGAGACCCACTTAAATTTTTGGCTGAATTTTCAACTTCCAGCTCAGAGTTTCGGCCAGTTTGGACCAGTTTTGCTTGGGGATGAAATTTTTGAGTTATTATGATGTAAATTTATATTTGGCATGTAAATTTGGTTCATTTTTACCTATTCTAGAAGATTCACTCTCAAAAAAGTGAAAATCATGTAAATGAATCAGTTTCCACTCTTTTAGAGGCAAGTTGTTAGCTGCCTAGATTTTAGTTCCTTGATTAGAATTTGGTTGAAACTGACCCCTGAAGGAGGAATTCGACCCCTAGAGGTGTGGGAAGGGGTTAGGATGGTCTATATTATGTAATTTCTCAATCATTTTCAGAGGTTGGAGAGGTTGGACTCTTGGGAGACTTTTGGCACCATTGTACATATTTTTCATATTTTGGCTAAGGAAAGATCAGAGGTTTTGCGGCACTTGTTGGGATCCTTGTGGTGTTTTGTTCTTGATGGTGTTTTCTCTCTGTTTACTGTAAGTTCTTTATGTTTAATGTATGCCATTCCTTTCATATGCTTCTGAACTAAATTGAATGAGTAGATGAGGTTGAATCCATTGTTTACCGTGCTCTGCCTTCGAATTCATTTAGTTCTATATGTTTTCGACTGTTTGGAGAGGATCCAAGTTCTTCTTTGCCCTCTTCAGCTCCTCTTCGGTCAAATCTGTCCGTATATCCAATCAAAAGCATCGAGACAATCACCTACCTCGCCCCAACTCGAAATCTGCAAAGGTCTGACCTTATCCCCGGACCCAAAATTTGTTTTTCCCATTTCTCCAGCGAAAACCCAAAAATCAAAAATCAAACATACCTATCTCTTTACTAGCCTAAAATCAGTTCCCTTTTAAAGTCATCTCGCATCCTATTGTTCATTTTATCGAGATTGACGGAGAGAGCCCTCTCCTGTCCTCGTAGGGCTAGCTACGAGGCTGAGCGTGGTTTGATGTAGCCTTGAGTTTTACCTTATTTCAGCCTAAGGTAGATTTGAGCGCTAACAGATCCTATTCTTCATAACCCATATTGGCCTCTGGTTCTGACTAAGATTCCTGGTGATTGTCCCAAATTTGAGGGCAAGTCCGGAGAAGACCCCCAAGCACATGTTATGAATTACCACTTGTGGTGTTCCTCTAACTCTTGGGTTGATGGTGTTATCACTCAAGTTTTCGTTGAAGTTGTAAGAAAAGGAAAGAAACCCGAGGTAACCACTAACCAACCTTCAGATACAGAATCTAGCCAATCTGTATCCAGAGAGGGCTCTCTCTTTAAAATTTAGCTTTCTTCTTAGAAAGTTTTAGGCTAGTTATAAATCCAAGAAATTTGGTTTGAATTTGAATGGTGGAATTCGCCAACTAAGGGCACGATTTAGTATTTTAGGCCATTGGGCTATGGAGTCGAAAGGATGGCTTTACTGGATTTAAGCTTCTACACACAAGATGGCTTTGCAGGGCAAGATAGGCAAACAAAGAACAATTTTAGATCTTAAAGTGAATGGAATGGATTTTGAAGGGATGAAAGGCAATTAAGAATGTTTCAACATGTTCAAAAGAAAGAAAGTGAATGATTACAAATAAAGAACATTTAAGAATTCTTTACTATAGTAATCAAAATGTTTAAACCAGCAAAACAAGAGCAATTAAGAATTCATTATTTATAACCAGTTTAGAAGAAAACATTTAGAATAATCACAATTGAAATCAAAGTACACTTAAGCAATTTATGATTTATTCTTTTTTTTCAATTATTCAGAAATGGAACACAGTGATATTATAAACGGATATAAAACTTAAAACATAGGATAGAAATGACTTATTGAATTGTAGTCCGACACATGAATCCTGCAAAAAGTCTTGAGCTTCAAATCATCATCCAGCAAGCCACAAAGAAATTTCTCCAAAGCACTTTTATTCCAAAAAATCAATGTTACAGCAAAGTAGTAGAATCCACCCTCAATACTCCTTTCGAGGGCTTATTTATACAAAAAACTATTAAAAATATCTCATAACAAAAGATATATAATCTAGGGTGACTAATGAATAGGTTACAATAAAAATGGAGACAGATGGTCTCGTAGATAGGAAAAAGAATAACTGCTGGCATGCCGTTTCCTCTTTTTAAGAATGTGCTGGAGGCAGACCCTATGGTTTGGCTTCGATGCTGTCAACTTCAGTAATTTCTTCTAACTGCTTTGCTTGTCTGATACTCTTTATTTTTCACTGATACACTTTGACCTTCATTTACCTATTTATCCTTTATCAAGATATACCACAGTAAAGCAAAAAATTTCACCCAAGGATAAATTTTATAAAAGTTCCATCATCTCATCCCACCATTGAACTTCTGGCACTCTGGTTCTTTGCAATTTTCTCAATGTTTCATCAGCTTCGGTGTATTTGAAAAAATTAGGCTGATATGGAAACAAATGTTTTATTTCATGTTCAAGATAAAATAAACTCTCCAATTTTTCATAAAGACTTTTCCCTGTTGGCAATGTTCCTTCTGCTGTACTGGTTGAAGAACTGGCTTGATCATCAATCTGTTTGTTTATTTTATTAACAAAACTTTCCAAATCCATTAATCTACCTTCTTCATTAACAGGACTGGGCAAACCTTTATTTAACACAACATCAAATCTTTCTTTGAAGGTAAAAATTTCTTGCTGTATGTCTGAACACCTTCTTTCAAGATTTTGCATAAGAGTCCTTTTGGTAAAAACTCTTTTGATTTCCAAGATGGTTCCTTATGATAGACCTGGGATTTCCTTGGACATTAAGCTTTTGAACATGGAAAGGAAAGTTTTCAGACTGGTAATAGAGCATGAGATGGTAAATGACAGTAGAATACTTGAATACTTTCTCATTCTCTAATCTCATGAATTGATCATGGATTTTTTCTGCAATGAAAGATGCAAAGTCGTACTTGGCAGCAGGAGGCTGTCCAGGGGTGAACATAGATAATAACACCAGGGTTAAATGGTCAACATACTCACTGGTATTAAAACCCATTATAAAATATATCATACTCAAAATATTTTGACCTTCTTCAGTGAAAAAAACACTAGCATAAGGGGGAGGGCCTGTAGGCTGATGCTTTGGCCACATGAAGGTTTGGCAAGTGCGAGTTAACTCCTCTTGGGATAATTTAGTGGATTTCTCCAATAACTCTCCCATGGACAAAGGAGTAAGGGCTTCACCAGGCTAAAAATGTAACATATCATTGATGGACTGAGCAGTAATGGGAAAAAGGATATTCTGGCTTGGGGATAAAACTGCTCTTTGATTTGGATCATAATTAGCATGGCAATAATGGATAATTTTAGGAAAGATATGGACTGAGGGTAAAAGGTATCTTGGAAGACCAGACTCCCATAACCCAATAATATCTGAGCCATTCAAATAATTGTCTCTGTAGCGACAATAAATTCGGAGGGGACTTTCAGTAAAAACTAGGTCTTTTATTTGAAAATCTTTGTCCACTAATGATAAGTAATCCAAATCTCTATGGGGGGAATTCAATGGGGCTACATTCAAGGATATAGGAACTTCCATTTTTTGGTTCTTGTGTATTCCAAAAATGGAAATTCAGGGGTTTTTATGAAAATTTGAGCGAATTTACAGGTTTCGACGGGGGAAACGGGTACAATATCAAGTTCAGGAATATTATTTACAGTTTTTAGGATCAAGGAATGAACTAGTAATCAACTTTAACTCTGTTTTAGTGGAAAAACAAGGAAAGCTGAGTTTCTTTCAGAGTTCAAGGCGAAATGGAGTAAATGTAGAAATTAGCTGAATAAATCACTTATTCACTGAAGATTAACCCGGTCATATATCAATTTCGAATTGCATACATAACACATAACCTTCTTCTACAATTAATTGTCACATGCGGAAATAACAGAAGCAATCTCACATCAAATCAATCACACATTAACTCAGTATGTATGGGAAAGCCTATAGCTGAAAACCCCGCAGCTATTGTGTATATTATAATGGAGAAATCATGTAACCAAACAAGTACAATACTCCTCACAAGTACTCAGTACTTTCTCATAAAGTCACACACAATCTAGCTTAGTTTTGAACAAGTCACTGGTTCAAAACTCCCTGCCAATTGCCTTGCCTCTATTGCGCAATCATGGCTTGTATATGAAGAGATCCAAGGTTCGAATCCCCTTGGCTTGACTGCGCAATTGTCATGGACAATTCCTCCAAGTGTAATGCAAATCCCATGCAAAACTGATCCTCCAACTGATAGCTTTACTCACCCCTTCATCTACCTCTTCCACTGGTCTCCACTGAACTGATCATGCACTGTAGTGAACTGAAGTGTTCTTGAGTTGACTAATGAGTTAATATTTAGTAAATTAAATATTATTTAATTTACTCAACTCATATCTAGTTGATTAGTTAGTTAACTAATCCCAACTAGTTCAACTAAAACAAACAGAACACAACTCCACTACTTGTCCCGTTAACTCCTCCAAAACTCCTGCCACTGAAGTCTAACTGAAGTCAACCATGCAAGATGCCATCGAACCCTAGGAACCACGTGATTCCTTGTGTCAGTTGCATGAGCCACCTCCATGACTCAAACTGAAGTGCGCCAAGAGAGTAAACTGCTGTTTATAGTCAAAGTATTATTAAGGGTAAATAATATTTGACTTCCATATTTTTAGGAGATCAGTCTAAAAATAGCCTGGGTCCTAAAAAATAGGGTCTCATCTATTTTTACCGACATGTCGCATCCATCAAGAATCTCCAAGTAGAATTCCCAAATTATGCTCAGTATGTCTAAAAATAGACATAGTCTAAAAATAGACTTTGCGCCAGAATTTGCCTGCGGGCCCACTTAGTGAAGGCGACTTCATTTCACTAAGCTCCATCATCTTGCTGCATTCTCAACACTCCCTCTCAGCAAGATATGGATTGTCTGCAACCCCTATCCTGCCTCTGTGGAATTCGAACTTGCTCCTGGTGAGCGCCTTCGTCAGGATGTCGGCATCATGATCTTCCGTGGGAACATATGAAAGCATCATGATTCTCCGCTGAACACAATCTCTGATGTGATGGTACCTGATGTCGATATGTTTGGACCTATCATGAAATACTAGATTAGCCGAGAGCTTGATGCAGCTCTGGTTATCACAGTAGATCACTGTAGGCTCCAAATGCAACCTGAACAAACCTGCGAGGATCTTCCTCATCCAAATAGCCTCGCATGCAGCCAAACTTGTTGCCATGTACTCGGCCTCTGCTGAACTGAGTGCCACGGATCTCTGCTTCCTGCTGTACCAGGAAACTGCTGTCGACCCAATGCTGAAAACTCCTCCAGAAGTGCTCTTCCGGTCCGTTGGGGTCCCTGCCCAATCTGCATCAGTGAAGCCAGAAAGCTTCACTCCATCCTCTTGTATGTACCATAGACCATATCCCGATGTGCCTCTGATATAGCGCAATACATGCTTGCCCGCCTTCCAAAAGAGCTTGGTAGGCTTAACCATAGCTTGCGAAAGCTGGTTAACTGCATAGCATATATCGGGTCGAGTATTGACCGGATACATCAACGACCCCACCAACTGTCGATAGACAGTGGCATCCACTACCTCCTCCGAAGTAGCATCTCCCTTCCTCCAACCTCCAGGAAGAGGGGTATCAACAGGCTTGCGGCCTTGCATGTTGAACCTCTCCAGAATCTCCCGGGCATACTTGCCCTGAGAAACAAACAGTCCTCCACTGCGCTGCCAAATCTCCAATCCCAGGAAATAATGAAGGATGCCCAGGTCCTTCATCTCAAACTCTCGTGCAAGATCCTCCTTGCATGAAAGTATCAGCTGCTCGTCGCCAGTCAAAATCAGATCATCTACATACAGTACGATGATCAACAGCTTCCCCTCCACCACAATCTGGTACAGGTTTGGATTCGCCTCACTCTTGGAGAATCCAAGCCCGGTGAAGTAGCTGTCTATCCGAGTGTACCAAGCACGAGGTGCTTGCTTCAGCCCATACAGTGCTCTCTTGAGTCGGCACACATGCGACTCACTGCTGAAGATCTCAAAACCTTCAGGCTGCTCTATGTACACCTCTTCCTCAATAACTCCATTGAGGAACTCAGTCTTCACATCCATCTGATGAATGTGCCACCCCATCTGCGCTGAGAGAGCAAGGATCGTCCGTATGGAAGAGTACCTTGCGACAGGTGAAAAAGTCTCCTCATAGTCAATCCCCTCGATCTGTGAGAAGCCACGGGCGACAAATATCGCCTTGTACTTCTCCACACTCCCGTCAGCCGCCTGCTTCACCTTGTAGATCCATCGCGAACCTACAACTGATTTCCCAACCGGTCTTGGGACAATCTCCCATGCACTGTTCGTGATGATCGAATCATATTCTTCGATCATGGCATCAACCCATGCGGGTTCCTCCACAGCTTCCTCAAAAGAGGATGGCTCCGTCACAACACATTGACTCACAAGAGCCATGTATCCAGTGTACCGATCCGGTGACTGTCTCTGTCTGCGCTGTGCTGTAGGTGGTCCTACAACCTTCTCTGCATCCAGAGCCAGTCGCTCAGCTTCTGTAGTGCGCATGCGCCCTCTGATGGTTGGCGCTGCCTGGGTGGTTTCTTCCACCTCCTGAACCTCCTCTTGTGGCTGATCCACATCCGGAAGCTCCTCCTTAGGAACTAACAGCTCCTCATCTGCATGCCAGTGTAGCTCCCTCTCAAGCGAACACTGCATGGCTTTCTCCTCCTGAAATTTTATATCCCGTCGCACAACAGTCTTTCGACTGTCTGACAAATACACTCGATAGTTGTGAGGTGTATCAGTGTACCCCACAAATATTCCAACCTCAGCAGTTGGATCCAGCTTCCTTCTCGCATCCTTCGTCACATGCATGTAGACAGGAGAACCAAAAATCCGCAAATGGGAAATATCGGGCCTCTTGCCAGAATAAGCCTCCTCCAGTGTACTCATGCCAAGAACCTTGTGAGGACAACGGTTCTGCACATACACTGCTGTATTGCATGCCTCAGCCCACAAGTGAAGGGGTAGGCCCTGATCATGCAACATCGCCAGTGCAGCACCCACGATCGTTCTGTTCTTCCGCTCAGCCACCCCGTTCTGCTGTGGGTTATGGGGTGCGATGAGCTCTCTCCGAATCCCTTCTGCGCTGCAGAACTCCTTGAATTCAGCCGAGATGAATTCACCACCGTTATCACTCCTTAGAGCAATCACCTTCTTCCCCGACTCCTTCTCGACCGGTGCTTTAAACTCACAGAACTTCGCGAATGTATCGCTCTTCTTCTGCATGAAGAAGATCCAGCACTTTCGAGAGAAATCATCAACAAAGATCACATAATACTTTTGCTTTGCTGTCGAAGCAACTGAGAAAGGACCACACACGTCTGTGTGAACTCTCTCAAGGATCGTCGTGGCGCGACTATCCTTCTCGTGAAAGGTGGCTTTCACATACTTCCCTAAAGTACACCCCTTGCAGTGATCTGACTGCGCAAGGGTGCCCTTAGGAAGTCCAGTAGAAATCTGCTGCAGAATCTTCAAAGCTCCATGGTGAAGATGGCCCAATCTCCTGTGCCATAGTTCGCCCTCATCATCCCGGCTCACCACATCTCCAGCCTTGCATGCCATAGATGCGCAGTCATCTACCTGCAACTGATAAAGGTTCTGAGTTCGAACCCCTATCTTCCGGGTCTCTCCAGTAGTCTTACTGCGCAGGAAAGCTTTTCCTTCGCTGAAAACCACATCATAACCCTTATCCTCCAACAGCGCTACTGAAATCAGGTTCTTCTTCAATCCAGGTACATGCATGACATCCTTTAAGACAAAGGGTTTACCAGACTCCCTCTGAAAGGATACGGTACCGATACCAGTCGCACTGTATCTACCGTCATCGCCCATCTCGATGTGCATACCCAAATCCTTGTCCTCCGGATCTGAGAACAACTCCCGATCTCCCGTCATATGAAATGACGCACCGCTGTCCAAGAACCACACCGATCCCATCACACTTGAAACCAAGCATGCAATCGGTGAAAAGTCAAGCTCGAACTGTGAAGCCAAAGCTTCTCCATCTGCAGATCTTCCCGCTTGCTTGTTCTTCTTCTTCTTTGGAAAATTGGTAGCATAATGTCCGTGATCATGGCAGTGAAAACACTTCACTTTCGCCATATCCTACTTCTTTCCCTTTGCACCAGAATGAGAGGTTTTCTTACCCTTCCCCTTCTTTGCTTTGGCCACCAAAGCGCAGTTTTCTTCATCAGCTCCCTTTGATGAAGATCCATCTCAAGTAGTCCTCCTTATCTCCTCCTGCATGAGATCCGCCCAAAGGCGCTCCCATCCCGGCAGCTTCTCCCGACCATTGACACTGTCTTGATATGAGTGCCAAGCCTTCGGAAGACCAAGGAGAGCCAGGTCGACCATGTCCTCGTCTTCGACAGTCACCCCCACACTTCCCAGCTCATCTCTGCACTGAGTGAACTTCGTGAGGTATTTGGCGATACTGTCGCCTTTCTCCATCTTGATGTTCCCGAGCTTATCTTTGAGCGCCAGCTTCCTTTGGTCACTCTTACTCTGGAATAGATCCGTCAAAGCTTTCCACATTAAATATGGAGTAGCCTTTCCATGTAGGCTGGATACAATATGATCCTTGACGCCCTCCAACAGGATCCTTCGACATTTCGCGATCTTCTTTTGCCATGCATCGACCAAAGCTGCATCAGTGGGCTTTGGGACATCCGCATCCACGAACTCCTTCAGACCATTGTCTTCTAACACTGCTTCCATTCGATCCTTCCATGCAACATAATTCGAACTGCCTTCAAGAGCATATTCGAGTCGCAAACCATTGAAAGAAGACATCTTTCAACACGGGCACCAAGAAGAACAACCTTCTGCAAAATTCGAATTCCAAACTCCAAGCTCTATCGCTTCCGATCTATACTTGAAAACAAATTATTTCCAAATCAGATATTGACTGCAAGGGCATTCACCAGATCTTTCACCTTACAAAGAAGGATGAATATTCCGGAGGCTACCTGGCCCGCATGCAGACTCTGTCCGAGGAAATAAGTTTGCAATCACCGTAATAGATCTCGAAAATTAATCTCGCTCTGATACCATGTAGAAATTAGCTGAATAAATCACTTATTCACTGAAGATTAACCTGGTCATATATCAATTTCGAATTGCATACATAACACATAACCTTCTTCTACAATTAATTGTCACATGCGGAAATAACAAAAGCAATCTCACATCAATTCAATCACACATTAACTCGGTATGTATGGGGAAAGCCTATAGCTGAAAACCCCGCAGCTATTGTGTATATTATAATGGAGAAATCAAGTAACCAAACAAGTACAATACTCCTCACAAGTACTCAGTACTCTCTCATGGAGTTACTCACAATCTAGCTTGGTTTTGAACAAGTCTCGGGTTCAAAACACACCACTAATTGCCTTGCCTCTATTGCGCAATCATGGCCTGTATATGAAGAGGTTCAAGGTTCGAATCCCCTTGCCTTGATTGCGTAATTGTCATGGACAATTCCTCCAAGTGTAATGCAAATCTCATGCAAAACCAATCTACCAACTGATAGCTTTACTCACCCTTTCATCTACCTCTTCCACTGGTCTTCACTGAACTGATCATGCACTGTAGTGAACTGAAGTGTTCTTGAGTTGACTAATGAGTTAATATTTATTAAATTAAATATTATTTAATTTACTCCACTCATATCTAGTTGATTAGTTAGTTTAACTAATCCCAACTAGTTCAACTAAAACAAACAGAACATAACTCCACTACTTGTCCCGTTAACTCCTCCAAAACTTCTGCCACTGAAGTCTAACTGAAACCAACCATGCAAGATGCCATCAAACCCTAGGAACCACGTGATTCCTTGTGTCGGTTGCATGAGCCACCTCCATGACTCAAACTGAAGTGCGCCAAGAGAGTAAACTGCTGTTTATAGTCAAAATATTATTAAGGGTAAATAATATTTGACTTCCATATTTTTAGGAGATCAGTCTAAAAATAGCCTGGGTCCTAAAAATTAGGGTCTCATCTATTTTTACCGACATGTCGCATACTTCAAGAATCTCCAATTAGAATTCCCAAATTATGCTCCGTATGTCTAAAAATAGACATAGTCTAAAAATAGACTTTGCGCCAGAATTTGCCTGCGGGCCCACTTAGTGAAGGCGACTTCATTTCACTAAGCTCCATCATCTTGCTGCATTCTCAACAGTAAATACCTATTTTTAGGGGAAAAACTGTAATTAACAGGTACCAGCTGGTGGTGAGTGAACACTGGAACACTGGTCTGGTAGTAGATTTTAGTAGAATTAAGTTGAATAGTAGTTGACAGTTGATTTTTGAATTTCTTTGCGTGGAGGACAAAGTCGCTTTTAGTACACAGAATAATGAAAAATGCGCGAGTTTTTATTTTATTTACAAAGTCAAATGGGTGGGGAATATTTTATTATTTTATGGGATGACGTCAGCGTACGGGAGGCGAGTCACGGGGGAATGGTGGTAAGCGATTTATTCCGCACCACCTTTGGAGGAGGGTGGTTTTATGTGAATCGGCAGCGATTCCACAAATTAACTGACGCGTGGCCCCGACACTATTCGAAAACCACTGCGATTTCGCGAGTTAACTTTCGGATGAGGGAAGGCCAGCGGAATGAATGCGGGCCGTGGATCTCTGATGGAGCGATCCAACGGTTGACATGACGTGAAGTTGGCGGGGGAGTTAAAAGGCGGGCCCAAAGTAATTAACGTTAATTAATAATTTCGGGAGGCGTTTGATTGGCGGGATTAGATTATTAATTAATCCGGATGATTAATTAATATTTTTGCGTATGAGGACGGGTCAGGGTAATGAATGGGTTTATTTTTCAAAGTTTGTTTTGAATAAAACTTCGGCTTTTTATTTTTTCCATTTAAAACATAAAAAACATATGCTTAAACCTTTTTTCGTATGTTTTTATTATATGGTAATAAATCGATATGATTCACTTACCATAAGGGGCGGGGATAATTATATAGATATATTTTTAGCCAAAGGGCATTGTAATGTGGGATTTTTATTTATTCACATGGGTTAAATACTTTGGCTAAAAACTTATAGTAAGATGGTTTTTTGGGTTATTTATAAAAGGGAATTATATATAATAGGATAAGGTATTTCCACTAAGGAGTTAATATATAAAGTTAGAAATTAACATGAAAAATGAGAGAAAGCGCTAAGTATAAAACACCATAATAATGTATTTAACTTATGCTTTGCGTGAAATGGATTTTTATGGATCATTGCATGTTTTTCCCAAATAAAATGGGATTTTTCTTAGGAAAATATTTTTATGAATGAATGAGTATGATGATGAATATTTTTAAATACTAAGGTTTTCTCCAATCATTGGGCCGAGGGTCCGGTCCCTCCAAAAGTCAAGGAAATGCCTTGAGACCCTTTAATCTTCAAATTCCTTAGCACTTAGGGGAAATTAGTAAATTTTTAGGGAAAAAGTGAGATGGGAAGTTAATGATTTTGACCTTGCTGTGTTCTGAAATTCTGCCAATGTGGTGTTCTGCCTTTGCACTTGGTGATGAAAGTAAAAGATTACAAACATTTTAAAGCCATCCTTCATCACATGAGAATTTGCAATGCCATCTACTTACCCTATCTACATTCTCTACCATTTTCTCTTCTTTATTAGGGTGCACTTAAACTGTCAAACCCTTATCAATCTATTTCTTTTTACATGGAAAATCTCTCTATTTCTACACTTATTACATCCAAGGGCTCAGATTAAACTGTTGAGCACCTTTATTAACTCTACCTATCTACTTATCTGCCAAGATTAAACAGTTTGGCTAGATATTTATTCTCTATTCTACAACATGAAATTGAAAAATGAATGAGTCAAGTTTAAACAGTTTGACTCTTCATAAATTGTGGCAAAAGTTTGACAAACTGCACACAATTTTGTTTATTACAAAAAATGAAATAGTAGTGGTATTTGGACTTGCACACTTTCCTGGTCTATTTTTGTTTGGGGTTCATTTCTTTCACTTTTTTGACCATTTTATTCTTTTTACCCTTTGATTTTTCTTTTAGGGTATACCCTCTTTACATTTTTAATTTTTTTTGATTTTTTAAGAATATAGAACACCTTTGCACAAGAAAAAGGTTTGAACATATTGCATAGTTCAATAAGACAATCATGAAAAATGACACCTATTGGTATAGGAGTCTAACACTGGCTCCACTTGGGGATGGCTTTTCCTGGTGAAAAGTCAAGAACAGCAGGTCAGATGCCTTAAAATGCCTTTAACTGAACCCTGAAATCTTCTTTTTTCTGGTAACTTTATTGTATATATGATAGTAAAACTTATGAAGCTTAGGGCCTTCGCTTCGGGCTTCAACTTCAGCAATTCACCATCCAATCAAAACTGATGCATTAGAAAGGATATATTATGTACAGGTTAAAAAGTCAGAAGATCCTAGTAAATAGGATCAAAGTAGTGTTTTAGCATTCGACCATTGATTGGTCCTTCCTCAGCTTCTGAACCATCCAAATTCTTCAAAAAATATGTGTTATTTCCTTGTAAAGCATGAATGATGTAAGGTCCTTTCCATAAGAAATCAAATTTCCCATGTTTCCCTTTATCTTCCCTTCTGGAATCCCACCTTAGAACTTTATCTCCTATTTGAAAATCTTCTGCTTTAGTCTTTTTTTCAAACAACTTCTTTAATTTTTCCTGTAAAACTTGGGATCGTTGATACACTTCTTCTCTGGTTTGCTGCAAGTGAATTGTTTGGTTTATTCTTCTCTAAATATCATTTGGTTCTACTTGAGCCTTCTGAAGTAATTTTATAACAGGAATTCCTAAGGATGATGGAAATCTTGCCTCAATACCATAAACTAATTCATATGGATTGGTCCCAATTGATTTCTTAGTTGTAAGTATGTCTGCCCACAATGCATTGGTAATTTTCTTATGCCAATTCTTTTTATTCTCTTCCAATAATTTTTTAATGATATTAATAAGGCTTTTATTGGAAGATTCTGCCAGTCCATTACCATGAGGATAATAGGCTGTTGAATGGCCTAATGTGATGTGATATTTATTGCAGAAACTAATCATTTTCTTTGACTTGAAAGCAGCAACATTATCTGTTATAATTTTTTCAGGACAGCCAAACCTCGAAAGTATATTGGTTTCTAAAAACCCTATAATTACAGAATCATTGGCCTGTCTTGATGGGATAGCTTCAATCCATTTAGTAAAGTAATCTGTAGCAGTGAGGATCCATCTATGTTGTCCAGAAGAAGGGGGATGGATTTCTCCAATAAAATCCAAGCCCTATTGTTGAAAGGGTCTCTCGGTGGAAATTGGTTTTAATGGTAAAGGAAGTAATTTTCTCTTGCCCTCAAAGATCTGACACTTGTGACAAGCAGTTAAAAATTTCTTAACATCTGAAAACAAGGTTGGCCAATAAAAACCAGCCCTTAAGATCTTATCTGCATTTGACTTCCAGTAGAGATGTCCACCACAATCTCCTGCATGAAATTCATTAAGAACTTTGTCAGCTTCATCTTTCAATAAACAATTTAATAGAATTCCATCATGATTCTTCCAAAAAAGAGCACTATCTAAAATACAGTACTTTAAAGATGTCATTTTCAAAAACCTTTGTTTCGTTCTGGATAACCCTAGAGGAGCTTGCAGGTTTAACAAAACATAAATGATATCAGTGTACCAGGGTGAGTCTAAAAAGGCTTGACTGATTTGTGGATTCGCCATCTCCTGTTCGTCATCCAATTCGTTAATATCCAGGGCTTGGCAATTTGTTTCAGTCATAAGTTGAGCCAAACCTTGACCCTTTATGAGCTTTGTTGGTTTTATCTCAATATCATATTCTAATATGGTAGCTATCCACTTACCTCTTTTGCCTTCAATACCATCTTGAGTTAAGATGTCTTTAACGACAACATTAGGTACATAAGCTATCACATGAGAATACAATATATAAACTCTAAAATCTTTAATTGCTTTCACAAGTGCAAAAGCTTGTTTCTCCATGATATTATATTTCAATGACGCATCTCTAAGTGCTTTACTAAAAAAGGCTATTGGTTTTTCACATCCTTGATCATCCTTTTGTAGTAAAACAGCTACAACTGTATGTTCAGAAGCAAATGAAAAAATAATAAAATCTCTATTGAATTTTGGACTGGTAAGAACTGGTGCTCTGGTTAAAGCCATTTTGATTTCTTCAAATGATTGCTTGGCTTCCACGGTCCAGTCAATACTTGAATCCTTTCTTAACATGTTAGTAAGCAGTCTAAGTAATTCAACTAAACTACAAATGAATCTTCTCAAAAAATTGATTTTTCCTATGAAAGCTTGGAGTTCTTTAATGTTTTTGGGATGAGGTATCTGCAATATGGCTTGTATTCTTTTAGGATCAATTCTTATGCCATCTTTAGAAATAATGTGACCTAGGAGCTTTCCTTCTTCAAGACCAAACAATTATTTTTTCAGATTTAAAGAAATACCATATTTTCTGCATTTAATAAACACTTGCCTTAAATCTAAATGTTGCTGATCTGTTTTGGAAAAAACTGTTAAATCATCTAGATAAATAACCAGAAAATCATGAATTTCTTTGGCGAATGCAATGTCCATTGCCCTTTGAAATGTAGCCCCTGCATTCTTGAGTCCAAATGGCATCTTAACATATTTAAAAGTACCCCAAGGTGTTGTAAATGTTGTTTTGTCTTGATCATCAGGATGAACCAGAATCTGGTTGTATCTTGAAAATCCATAAAGAAGAGAAATCCTTGAAGATCCAACTACCCTTTGTAAGATATGGTCCATTTTAGGAAGAGGATAGTTATCTTTTAAAGAAACTTTGTTTAAATTTCTCAAATCGACACATAGTCTAATCTCTCCACTCTTTTTCCTTGTTGGTACCAAATTGGAAACCCATTCATAAAACCTAATAGGAGCTATAATTCCTGCATCATACATTCTTTTAATTTCTTTCTCAATTGAAGGTAGTAAAACAGGGTTGATCCTTCTAAGTTTCTGTTTGAAAGGTTTCTGATCTGGTTTCAAAGGTATGGTATGTTGAATTATTGATGTGTCATATGATTTAAGATCTTCATAACTCCAGGCAAAAAAATCCTGGAATTCTTTTAACAGTTCAACATATTTAACTTTTTGATCCTCTGGCAGAGATTTAGATAACTTAACCATCTTGGGATTTTCTTGCGTTCCTAAATTGTATTCTTCAATGTCAGCTTTTACCGATTCCATTTTGGGTTTGAATGGAATGTCATTTGAGTCAAAGAGATCTTCTAAAGGAGTTAATCCTTTAGGTAAATGATTATCTTTCAGATTAATAATTTTAGATTCATCTTCTATGATCTCATCGATTTCCATTTGTTTCAAATCCTGCATATCTTTTTCAGTGAATTTGGTTGGGTGAAGCATGTGAATTGCAGTCTCTTCAGAAATATCTGTTTCTTGTTTATCAATTTGATCAGATCCATTGATTGTTGTCTCTTCATCTATACTACTGTTAGAGAACTCATTTTCTAAGGTCAAAAAATTATTAATCTGACTATTATTTACAAATACTTTCCAATTCAAGAGATTGTCCGGTATAGCAAGTCTATGTCTAATCTCAGCTGTGAACTGATGATTAGGTCCAAAAGGTAATTTACATGTGCTAGCGAACATTGCAAGACTGTGAGCATGCAAATTTTGTTTTCTAGGAATTTTGGCAAGTTGAGCTTGTAGAAAAGTGTTGAGAATTTCCACCAATGTTTCTCTGTATTGTTTCAATCTGGGGTCCTTTGTTGAACATTCACCGTTGATTTGTTGAATTATTAACTCAGAGTCTCCTATGATTGATACTCTAATTGCTCCTAACTTTTTGACGTGTTTAAGCCCTAGCAAAAGAGCTTCGTACTCTGCCATGTTGTTAGTGCATCTAAAATTCAATCTATAAGCATGACCTTCGGCATGATCATTTTCAACATTATGTAACCAAATTCCAGCCCCTGCTCCTAATTTATTCACCGAACCATCAAATTCTAAATGCCATAGAATTTCATGTTCATAATCTTCATCAACTATTTTAATATGTTTCTTAACAGGAAGTGCTGGTTTTTCAGTTTTTTCTGGTGTTTCTAGAATGTGTGATGTTTCTTTGTTTTCAGAAATTTCTTCAATTTGAACAGTAGATTTAGTTGTAGTTTCTATTTCTGGAGCTTCTAGTTCAGTAGGAAGGTCCAATTCAACATTATAAAGGATGAAAGAGTCCATATCAGAATGTACTGAATATACAGGAAAGTTTTCAGGCTTCTCATGGCTACTGACTAGATATTTCATCAAGGTCTCTCTGTACAATCTTTTAGGCTGACCAAATACTGAAATAGTTGCAAATGACATATCTAATTGTAGAGATCCTCCAATTTTAGCACCCCAGGATCTGGACAACAACATACCATATTTGGGAGGGATGTCTGCAACTACTACATCCATCAGAATAGATTTCGCAGGGTAGTGCACCAAAGTAATACACAAATCTTTAATCAAACCTAAACATCTTACCTGACTAGAATCAAAAGAAAAAAGATCTTTATACGATCTGGTAATGTCTAGATTTAATCTTTCCATCACTGCTTTTGGCATTAAATTGTGGGACGCTCCAGAATCAAGCATGGCGTTATGCAGTATTTTGTCATGAACATTCAAGCTTACATAAAATGGAGGAGTTCCTCCACTTTCAGGTTTGCCATTAACTTCAGGACCAAAAAGTAGTCTGGGTTGATCATAAAAAACATTCACTGAATCATCCATTCCAGTAATGTTAAGGGATCTGCTGATTTGGCTTCTATACACATCGTGTTTAGCTAATTTTGCTAAAGGAACAACTATTTTTAGTTTGCCTATTTCAGCTTCTAGATTGAAAGATTTTTCTGTTTGAGCTCTAGTGTTTTGAACAGTTGGATTTTCTCTATTTTTTGGGTCTTCAGTGTTTTTCTCTTTTTCATGAGTGGGATTATGAGTTGAAGATGTTTCTGAATTAACTTCTACTGGTTCTTCTACATTTCCTGCAAGAGGATAAGTATTAGAAATTTGTTTATTGTTCAGTTGATTGTCAGACACATCTTCAATTATTGGATTGGGGGGGTTAGAATTTGCTCTGGAAAGAATTTGTACAGGAGGAGTGTTAGTTTTACCTTTGAATTTTTGTTTTACAGCTTTCTGTTTGCTATTTTCTGGCACATAAATCCGTCTACTTCTCAAATTGTATTTTTTATGAACTTCATAGATCGCTGTGTCATATCCTTCTTTAAAATCAAAAGTTTCTCCTGAATGTGTTTGAAATGTTTCAAGAATATGATTTTCTTGATCATCTTGAGATAGGAAAACTTCTGGTTCATTTTTATTTTCAGTCACATTATTTATTTCAACATCCTCTATTGGTTCTTCAGAAGATGAACCTTCAACAAATTTTTCTTGGAATGGTGGCCTGATATTTTGGTCAGGAACATTTTTCCCAGGATTTTGGTTTTGATTTCTTCTGAAGTTTGGGTTTCTGACAACATTTTGACCATCGCCAGAAGACTTTCTTTCGATTGTCTCTACTCTGTCTCCCAGTCTTTCCATACCTTTAATAATTGCATCCAGCTTTCTTTCAAAAGTCGAAGGCTCTTCGTTTATAGGCATCCTTCTTTCAGCCCTAGCCCTAGCACGTTTTTCTATAAGGTTAGCTTCAACACTAACCACTATGCTTTGCATCTCTTTTAGGGTTTGAGGGGCTCTTTCCCTAAGTGAATATGCTATGTCAGAGTCGAATCCATCAGGGAATTTAACTAGTACTAAATTAGGAGGGGGTCTAAGGTTCTGGGGAACAACATTATATGCTTCGTTGAATCTAATGATGTAATCTTGCACTGTTTCATTAGGTCTTCTTCTCAATTTTTCAAATTCTGATAGGATTTGAAGAGGGTATTTATTCTTCTCCCATCTATTCAAAAAGGCCCTATACAAAGCTGGTGAGTCAGCAATACTGTTTGGAGCAAGAGCCCTAAACCATGTCCTGACCTCCCCCGTGAGACTCTGGACAAAAATTCGCATTCTCACATCATCAGTGTCAATTTAATAAAATTCAAAGTAATCAGTCATCATTTTGGTATGTTGTTGAGCTATGTAAGTACCAGAACCATCAAAAGGAGTGATCTTACTCTGATAATCTTGAGGCAAAGCAGCAGGGTTTCCTGGCAACTGTAATGGAGCATATCTGTTGGCCATTGGAAGGTGTAATGGAATAAGTGATGGTGGTCTAGAAGGAGTGGGTGGAGGAGTAGAAGGAGTGGCTTGTGTTTGAGAAGTTTGGGGAAAGGCAGATGAACTTGGGGAAACTGTAGTAATTACAGAAGTGTTTGAAGTTTCTTCAAAGGTTTGTTCAGATTGAATGGAATTTTGTAAATGTCTGTCAAGATAAAATGAAACAAATCTCAATTGCAAATATTCAAGAAATAATGGGTCCGGAACTAGTCTGGATAATTCAGTTTCAGAAAAATTCACAAATAAGGATGTTTCAAAATGCTCATCAAAAGGAATTTCATCAAAATAAATCCACTTTACAAGACAGGATGCTGATCTAGAAAGAGGTCGAGAACTTCCAGAACTTTCTTGACTTCCTCTTTCAGAGCTTTCTTGACTCCCTTGTCTTCTAAGAATTCTAGGAATCAGATTTGGATTTTCAAATATCGGTGGTGGATTAGGGTCAGGATTTGACTTTGTATGACGAATCCTTTCTGAAGCCAGTTTTCCTAGATGATTTATGTTTTTGGATTTTGGGTTTTAATTGAAATGAAAGTACAACTTCTACAAATTCCTCAAGAAATAATGATTTTTAATTGAAATTTTTTCTCAAAGAATTATTGGACTAGAGAATCTGATTGAATGTTTGAAACTAAAGTTCAGTTATTAAGCTAAACCAGAGATAGACTGAAGCAACATTTATTTACTATGCAATTGCAGAGAAAAAGCATTTCAAAAGCTACCTGGCTGATCTTCAGACTCTGTCTATAGCTTATAAGAAACAATAGTAAAATGATTCAGATCCCCAGTATGGTCGCCACTATGTTATCACTCAGATTTTCCTTGAAGTTGTAACAAAAGGAAAGAAACCCGAGGTAACCACTAACCAACCTTCAGATACAGAATCTAGCCAATCTGTATCCAGAGAGGGCTCTCTCTTTAAAATTTAGCTTTGTTCTTAGAAAGTTTTAGGCTAGTTATAAGTCCAAGAAATTTGGTTTGAATTTGAATGGTGGAATCCGCCAACTAAGGGCACGATTGAGTTTTTCAGGCCATTAGGCTATGGAGTCAAAAGGATGGCTTTACTGGATTACTCTTCTACACACAAGATGGCTTTGCAGGGCAAGATAGCCAAACAGAGAACAATTTTAGAAATTAAAGTGAATGGAATGGATTTTGAAGGGATGAAAGGAAATTAAGAATCTTTCAAAATGTTCAAAGAAAGAAAGTGAATGATTACAAATAAAGAGCAGTTAAGAATTCTTTACTATAGTAATCAAAATGTTTAAACCAGCGAAACAAGAGCAATTAAGAATTCGTTGTTTATAACCAGTTTAGAAGAAAACATTTAGAATAATCACAATTGAAATCAGAGTACACTTAAGCAATTTCTGATTTATTCTTTTTTGTCAATTACTCAGAAATGGAACACAGTGAAATTATAAACAGATATAAAACTTAAAACATAGGATAGAAATGACTTATTGAACTATAGTTGGACACATGAATCCTGCAAAACGTCTTGAGCTTCAAATCATCATCCAGTAAACCACAAAGAAATTTCTCCAAAGCACTTTTATTCCAAAAGATCAATGTTACAGCAAAGTAGTAGAATCCACCCTCAATACTCCTTTTGAGGGCTTATTTATACAAAAAACTATTAAAAATATCTCATAACAAAAGAGATATAATCTAGGGTGACTAATGAATAGGTTACAATAAAAATGGAGACAGATGGTCTCATAGATAGGAAAAAGAATAACTGCTGGCATGCTGTTTCCTCCTTTTAAGAATGTGCTGGAGGCAGACCCTATGGTTTGGCTTCGATGCTGTCAACTTCAGTAATTTCTTCTAACTGCTTTGCTTGTCTGATACTCTTTATTTTTCACTGATACACTTTGACCTTCATTTACCTATTTATCCTTTATCAAGATATACCACAGTAAAGTAAAAAATTTTACCCAAGGATAAATTTCATAAAAGTTCCATCATCTCATCCCACCATTGAACTTCTGGCACTCTGGTTCTTTGCAATTTTCTCAATGTTTCATCAGCTTCAGTGTATTTGAAAAAATTAGGCTGATATGGAAACAAATGTTTTATTTCATGTTCAAGATAAAATAAACCCTCCAATTTTTCATTCTGACTTTCACATTGTGATGTTCCTTCTGATCTTGGTTGAACAACTTGAGGATCATCAATCTGTTTGCTTATTTTCTTAACAAAACTTTCCAAATCCATTAATCTACCTTCTTCATTAACAGGACTGGGAAAACCTTTATTTAACACAACATCAAATCTTTCTTTGAAGGTAAAAATTTCTTGCTGTATGTCTGAACACCTTCTTTCAAGATTTTGCATAAGAGTCCTTTTGGTAAAAACTCTTTTGATTTCCAAGATGGTTCCTTATGATAGACCTGGGATTTCCTTGGACGTTAAGCTTTTGAACATGGAAAGGAAAGTTTTTAGACTGGTAATAGAGCATGAGATGGTAAATGACAGTAGAATACTTGAATACTTTCTCATTCTCTAATCTCATGAATTGATCATGGATTTTTTCTACAATGAAAGATGCAAAGTCGTACTTGGCAGCAGGAGGCTGTCCAGGGGTGAACATAGATAATAACACCAGGGTTAAATGGTCAACATACTCACTGGTATTAAAACCCATTATAAAAGATATCATACTCAAAATATTTTGACCTTCTTCAGTGAAAAAAACACTAGCATAAGGGGGAGGGCCTGTAGGCTGATGCTCTGGCCACATGAAGGTTTGGCAAGTGCGAGTTAACTCCTCTTGGGATAATTTAGTGGATTTCTCCAATAACTCTCCCATGGACAAAGGAGTAAGGGCTTCACCAGGCTGAAAATGTAACATATCATTGATGGACTGAGCAGTAATGGGAAAAAGGATATTCTGGCTTGGGGATAAAACTGCTCTTTGATTTGGATCATAATTAGCATGGCAATAATGGATAATTTCAGGAAAGATATGGACTGAGGGTAAAAGGTGTCTCGGAAGACCAGACTCCCATAACCCAATAATATCTGAGCCATTCAAATAATTGTCTCTGTAGCGACAATAAATTCGAAGGGGACTTTCAGTAAAAACTAGGTCTTTTATTTGAAAATCTTTGTCCACTAATGATAAGTAATCCAAATCTCTATGGGGGGCATTCAATGGGGCTACATTCAAGGCTACAGGAACTTCCATTTTTTGGTTCTTGTGTATTCAAAAAATGGAAATTCAAGGTTTTTTATGAAAATTTGAGCGAATTTACAGGTTTCGACGGGGGAAACGGGTACAATTGCAAGTTCTGGAATATTATTTACAGTTTTTAGGATCAAGGAATGAACTAGCAATCAAATTTAACTCTGTTTTAGTGGAAAAACAAGGAAAGCTGAGTTTCTTTCAGGGTTCAGGGTGAAATGGAGTAAATACCTGTTTTTAGGGGAAAAAATGTAATTAACAGGTACCAGCTGGTGGCGAGTGAATACTGGAACACTGGTCTGGTAGTAGCTTTCAGTAGAATTCAGTTGAATAGTAGTTGACAGTTGATTTTTGAATTTCTTTGCGTGGAGGACAAAGTCGCTTTCAGTACACAGAATAATGAAAAAAGCGCGAGTTTTTTATTTTATTTACAAAGTCAAACGGGTGGGGAATATTTTATTATTTTATGGGATGACGTCAGCGTACGGGAGGCGAGTCACGAGGGAACGGTGGTAAGCGGTTTATTCCGCACCACCTTTGGAGGAGGGTGGTTTTATGTGAATCGACAGCGATTCCACAAATTAACTGACGCGTGGCCCCGACACTATTTGAAAACCACTGCGATTTCACGAGTTAACTTTCGGATGAGGGAAGGCCAGCGGAATGAATGCGGGCCGTGGATCTCTGATGGAGCGATCCAACGGTTGACATGACGTGAAGTTGGCAGGGGAGTTAAAAGGTGGGCCCAAAGTAATTAGCGTTAATTAATCATTTCGAGAGGCGTTTGATTGGCGGGATTAGATTATTAATTAATCTGGATGATTAATTAATCTTTTTGCGTATGAGGACGGGTCGGGGTAATGAATGGGTTTATTTTTCGAAGTTTGTTTTGAATAAAACTTCGGCTTTTTATTTTTTATGTTTAAAACATAAAAAACATATGCTTAAACCTTTTTTCCTATGTTTTTATTATATGGTAATAAATCGATATGATTCACTTACCATAAGGGGCAGGGATAATTATATAGATATATTTTTAGCCAAAGGGCATTGTAATGTGGGATTTTTATTTATTCACATGGGTTAAATACTTTGGCTAAAAACTTATAGTAAGATGGTTTTTTGGGTTATTTATAAAAGGGAATTATATATAATAGGATAAGGTATTTCCACTAAGGAGTTAATATATAAAGTTAGAAATTAACATGAAAAATTAGAGAAAGCGCTAAGTATAAAACACCATAATAATGTATTTAACTTATGCTTTGCGTGAAATGGATTTTTATGGATCATTGCATGTTTTTCCTAAGTAAAATGGGATTTTGCTTAGGAAAATATTTTTATGAATGAATGAGTATGATGATGAATATTTTTAAATACTAAGGTTTTCTCCAATCATTGGGCCGATGGTCCGGTCCCTCCAAAAGTCAAGGAAATGCCTTGAGCCCCTTTAATCTTCAAATTCCTTAGCACTTAGGGGAAATTAGTAAATTGTTAGGGAAAAAGTGAGATGGGAAGTTAATGATTTTGACCTTGCTGTGTTATGAAATTCTGCCAATGTGGTGTTCTGCCTTTGCACTTGGTGATGAAAGTAAAAGATTACAAACATTTTAAAGCCATCCTTCATCACATGAGAATTTGCAATGCCATCTACCTACCCTATCTACTTTCTCTACCATTTTCTCTCCTTTATTAGGGTGCACTTAAACTGACAAACCCTTATCAATCTCTTTCTTTTTACATGGCAAATCTATCTATTTCTACACTTATTACATCCAAGGGCTCAGATTAAACTGTTGAGCACCTTTATTAACTCTACCTATCTACTTATCTGCCAAGATTAAACAGTTTGGCTAGATATTTATTCTCTATTCTACAACATGAAATTGAAAAATGAATGAGTCAAGTTTAAACAGTTTGACTCTTCATAAATTGTGGCAAAAGTTTGACAAACTGCACACAATTTTGTTTATTACAAAAAATGAAATAGTAGTGGCATTTGGACTTGCACACTTTCCTGGTCTATTTTTTTTTTGGGTTCATTTATTTCATTTTTTTTGACCATTTTATTCTTTTTACCCTTTGATTTTTCTTTTAGGGTATACCCTCTTTACATTTTTTAAATTTTTTGATTTTTTAAGAATATGGAACACCTTTGCACAAGAAAAAGGTTTGAACATATTGCATAGTTCAATAAGACAATCATGAAAAATGACACCTATTGTTATAGGAGTCTAACAGATGGTTCTATTTGGCTTCGTCTTTTCCAACGGACTCTTACTGGAGCTGCTACTAAGTGGTATATCAAGCTCTCTCGTGGTATCTTTCAAGATTTCACTCTCTCGCTATGGAGTTCCTTACTCATTTTCAGTTACCGGTTCGTTATGTAGCCGGGACGCATCTCCTCACGTCCTTGAAATAGGACCGAGCTACTCATATCTCAGACCATATTCATGAATGGAGACGTCATCGTCGCTTGATCAAATTTGAAATTCCTTATTAGCTTCTTACTCATTGGTTCACTACCTCCTTTGTCAATCAGATTGCGAAAGACATAGCCATGGGGCCATGTGTAACCGAGGAACAAGCCATTGCTTGTGCCCAGTACCTTGATCTCGTGTACCCTCAATCGGGCATATTGTATGATATTTTGACTAATGCCCCTCGACTTGGAACTTCTAATGCATCGACGACCCCATCCGTTGACGGTATTATTGGTTCTGTGTCTCAGAATTCACGTAAGTCTTCCTCCTCCAACCTTGGGAAGCAAAAGTATAATTCTTCCAATAATATTTCTCCTCAGTATAGTTCGAATCCTGGTAAAACCTCGGAGGTCAATGAAATTCAGGCCAATCCTACGGATAAGACTTCTAAAGGGAAAAATAAGGGGAAAGGCAAGGCCAAGGCTGATGCCCCGAAACCAGATTCATCCAAATCTCGTGATGATGATGGTTCACAACGTAAGCTGAAGTATCCCTGTCTGATTTGTGATGAAGATCACTATTCCAAGGACTGTCCTTGACGGTCCGAAGTGAGTATAGTGATCAAGGGCACTCAGGGTACTCCTGCTATCCTTAAAGAATATTTTCTGTCTCAGCAGAACCAGATGGTAGAGCAGCCTTAATCGTCTGCTCCATTTGGCTCTCAAGTGTTCATGATGAATGGTTATGCATCCACTTCTATTGCTACTCGGTAAAAAGATTAGGCAGGGTCACGCCAGGAAACAGGGAAGGAGATCGCTGATGATCCTCCTCCCCCACCTGTTTCTGTCCCTCTTGAGATTGAAAGGCCCAGTGCTAAACCTGTTGTGCGACCGCCTTCCAAAGGTGTTCTCCGGAAATCTTCTTATAATCCCAATGCCCGTGCTGCTCAACATTAAAGTATTGTTAAGGATTTGGCATAGGAATCGTCTACAATGTCTGCATTAGAAGTACTCCAGAGTTTTCCGTCTCAGCAGAAATCTTTATTATCTGCGATCGGTGGGGTTGATCCTGTTGATACTAGCCTTCTCGCTTTCGATCTAGAGAATTTCGTCCCACGACTTCCGCACCAAATTGCGCTCATTATACAAGTTGTTATTAATGGTCTCGACATCCATCGAACCATTTTGGACGAAGGTGCATCAACCTGCGTCATATCAGCTTCTTGCTAGAAGGCCATTGGCTCTCCGCCCTTGAATTCCTCACCAAATGCCCTTGAAGAATTTGATGGAAGAGAATCAAAACATTTGGGTGTTCTCGCAAGTTTTCTGATTACATCGAAAGGGAAGACAGTCAATGTTGAAGTAGAAGTCGTTGATGATAAACTCAATTATAATCTTCTACTCGGTCGCAGTTGGACTCACGCTATGCTTTGCGTTCCATACACCCTCTTCTGTGTTTTGAAATTTCCACACGAGGGCAAGATTTTTACTGTCGATCAATTGTCATTCTTCACCTCTTCTTCTGAGAGCAATGTTTCGTATGTTGATAAGATCCCTAATCCCTTTGAGAGCGTTGGTATGGGTCTCTTCAAGGATCTAGCCCTCATGGGTACACTAGTAAATTTGGCCCAATTTCTGACGGCCACTTCGTCGCTATTCCAACACATAGTCATTGCAAGAGCGACAGTTTGAGGCCGGAAAAAATGTGGTTAGCCATTACGTCTCAATTCCGACACTTCAATATAGTGTCGGAAGAGTGACACTTTTTCCGACGTTTTGCAAAGTGTCACAATACCGACGCTTGCAAAGTGTCGCAATATCGATGCTTGTGAATTGTCGCAATACCGACGCTTTGCCGAAGTGTCACAATACCAACGCTCTGCAGAAGTGTCACAATACCGATGCTTTTTAGAAGTGTCGCAATACTGATGCTTTGATGAAGTGTCGCAATACCGACGTTGTGTAGAAGTCGCTCCTCCAATGCAATACCGACGCCAATAGTCTCGCAATACCGACGTCTAAAGCGTCAAAAGACCGACGCTATGGTGAACATTTAAAAAAAATTCTGCCATAATGTGTTACAATACCGACGCTAAAAATTGTTGTAATACCAATGTATAAAGCGTCGGTCGTCCGACGCCTTGTTAAACTTAAAAAAAAAAAAACTCCGCCATCAAGTGTCACAATACCAACGCTTCAAGGCATCGATCTTCTGACGACAGATTACAAATGTTTAAAAAAAAATGAAACGTCGGTAAAATAAATATCTCCCATCTACTACATACATCCGTAGATTACAAATTCATACATCTGTTACCAATCTATGTGACTGTGCAGGAGAAGAGAGCATAATTAAGATTCGAAAGAGAGAGAGAATTTCAGTAGAGTAAATGCATGGATGTGTTGAAGAGATGGACAAAGGAGACAAGCACATAAACCGAGAGAGCGACCCTGTAAGGCAAAAAATACTCTGTATAACTCAAAGACCCTGAACATAGAGAATATCCATTTGCTATATCTTCATCACCTGTACTTATCAGACTGCTAGAAGTATTTTGTAAGAGGGTTTCTCGGCTTTGTATGAAGTCCAGGTGGGTTTTTGTTATTAATGCAGAGGCGAGAGCAAGAAAGGTGGATAGGCTCACAAAAGCAGAGAGATAGACATGCAGAGGAACCCAGGAGATGTCGTTTCCACAACTCTTGTGGTGAGAGGGAGAGTCAGAATAAGTATTCAACAGAGACCCCAACACTGCAAGTTGGAATACAACATAAACACCATACATCACAGACGTTTCAGTCATGTCCTTCAATTGCAACCGCATGATCTGATTTACTGATGGGGCACAGATTGACATCTTCATTTTTTCCATAATCAAATACATGAATTCAATGCTCCTCAAACTTATAATGAATTCATGTGGTTGCGAGGGTTATTTTAAGGGAAGGAAGATGGGAAAGTGGTCGGTTATTTCTATGCAGCGGGTTGCAGCAGTTGCCCAGAAAAGGCTCTGAACTTTCCCTCCACTGGTGTTTGGCACCGTTTGAGAGTCTCTGTAATGTTTCTCTGGAAACTCCACGCAAATATGTATGTGAAAATTAGTTGCTACACCCAAGCCTTATGTCTACACCCAAGCCTTATCCCTTTTCTCAGAACTCATGCCCCACCATGTGCGCAAGGGCTAATCCCAAATTTGGTTCACCAATGACTTCGGGGTTAGCCTCTCCGTAAGGAACTACTGTGGTTATGATATAATTAATACCTCCTGACCATAAACTAGTTGACTCACATCTCGGCCTTGACAACCTGACTGGAAATTAGGAAACAACTAGTAGTCAGGCCACAGAGTACTTGGGCTGAAAAGAATTTGCAAAAAATATTTCATGATTTCTCTCAGCTTTCGCCTAGTCTTGAAATTTCAGATACTCGACCAATAGCTAGTCTAGTTATGGGATATAAATGAAATATGTATATTTATTTTATTTTGAAACTACTTATAGTATAATATTAGTTATGGGATCCATCAACGAAACAATCACAGGGATTAATATCATTCTCCAGAAACTTTTGAGCAAGGCTAAAGATAACAATGATGTGGTTGAGAATTCAATTCAAGTTAGACTGGTTCTTCTTGTGCTTGTATTCTGCAAAAGTAAGGGCCAAATGACTCAGCATTTCAATAGATATAATATGAGCACTAAGAAGAATGGAGATAAGAAAATGATGGCTCCTAAACTCTTAACATACCTAAGATATCAATATAAATTGTGTTGGATCATGGTGCTAGGCATAAAATTGTGTCATGGCATGGAAATTCCCAGTGCAACACCAATGGCTAGTTCAAAAACTGAATCTATTGGAATTGTCCATCAGAATGATTGTCTTCTTTTTTAGATATTTTACCAAGCTTGATGCTACTCCTGCAAGCCATAAGAATCCTCATACACAACTGTCGATCGGGAGTGGATATATCACTTCAACAATGTTTTCAAGTAGGGCTTGCAGGACCTAATTTGAGCTCAAAAATATGTATTGAAGTCTTTCAATTTGAGGCATCACCAAACTCTCCCTCAACAACCACAAATTCCAAGCTTGTGACAAGTGTTGATTCAAGGATTGAAGTGGAAAATATAGTAATAAATCTTCAAGCATCAACTTCTTGATACATTATCTATTTGAAAGCCATACACGACATGTTGGAGCTTTGTATTCTTGATTACAAATGTTTAAAAAAAATGAAACGTCGGCTACAGGTATATTTATTTCCAAACCCAATTAGACATAAAATGCACCCATGTTATATCTTTCAAATTAAGTACATTTAGTGGGAATTGGGAAACACCAGCACTATCCCCTCTAAATATAGCATCTATTAAGGAGCTAATGACCCTGTTTGTTAGCCTTGGGACTAAAACAATAAACCCTTTATAGTATTCTTACAATCGCATAATGGATAGAGTAAAGAGAAGCACCATTGCAATAAACAAACAACAATAGCATCGAAAACATACAAACAACACTGACATAGAATATTAAGACAATCCATTGTGGCAAAATGAAAGATGGCCATCATAGTAATTAGTAAGTAAACAACATAGATGATGAACTGTTGCAGCTTCCAGCTGCTATGCAATTGAAGTGCCAATGGCTCCAATTGATGGTTAGAACTTCTTCACCTATAAATATTGTATGTGTTTATTGTATTGGAATTATTGCATCGTCATTTGAATCCCTTATGCCCAAGCTCTCTCTCTTGCATTCTCAAGCATTGAACATCAGCAAGACTAAACTTACAGCAACTTGACATCGACTGTCAAGCATCTCCACTCTCACATTCTCACAAGTTCATACTAAATTTTCCAGAACACCCTTCATATGCCTTTCTGCATAAGGTATCTCTAGTCTTATAAGTCATAGAGTTATGATTGTAGTCTGTGGCCCAATATTATCTAAATTCAGTATAACACTCTGAAACTACATTGTATTATAATTTGTAATTGATATTGCAATATCAATTGAGCACTATTTGAGATATCTGTCGATATTGTTTCTATAATATTGTCAGTTTCTTGTCCGTTGGGATGTACTAGTTTGCTAACTACATTTGACATTTTGACTACGACTTTCATAGTAATTCATATATACCATCTTGAATCCTCAGTTTTCCAATAAGCTTACATATGGGTGCTCAGATCACATGCATAGGGATGTGGATAGGAATGTGCCATCTTGTCCAACTTGCCAGTTTACCAAAGGAAGTTTGAAGAATATAAGAGTATATAGATTTTGCTAGTACCAAATGGACCTTGGGTTGACATCACTATGGAATTGGACCTTGTGCTGGGATTGCCCGGGATATAGCAAGATAATGGTTTTATTTTTGACATTCTAGAATCTAGAGTGCTTCATCCTTTGCATAGAATCATCATTAGATGGTTCTGAAATTCCTGTAAGTGTCTTGGGTGAGACCTTCTCCAGCCTCTAGAGATTGAAAGTGTCAATGCTTATGGGGTTTTGTTGGCTAGGGAGATTGAACCCTGGGTCTGTTCCCCATGCCAACAACCTGGATCTGCAGAAACACAGATCCTGGATCTTCAATAGGTGGAACCAATAGTGAATATGTTCTTCTCTTTAAGACAAGAAACACATAGAAATATTTCTTAACGTATCTCTTAGTACCTTAGAGTTGTTAACCAGGTGAGAAGCCTCAGATTTTCAATGGTTTATTAATGTCCTATTTTGGTGACTTTGTTGTTTGAAAGCCATTTAAAGCCAATGCTTGAGTCATTATAGTTGTTGCTGGATCCACAGTCTATACTGATAAAAACTCATTATTATGAGTGGAAATTAATGGCCAGCATAAAAATGAATATTGGCCTTATCAAAAACATTTCTGATCAATTTTTTTCAGCATCCTTTTAATGAAAAAATCATAAGAAAAAAATTGTTCTACACCTTCCACTATATCGATTTAAATAATTTAACATATTTCTGATGTATATATTACTCTTGTTTGGATCATTTTTCTTCACAATACTTCCTTTGTAAGGAGCAGTGTTGCTCAGAGAAGCGCCCCAACCTCATCATGGCCCCCGAAGGTCAACTACCAAGTCTTGATGATTACAATCGCTCAAGTGCCTCCATTGTAGCCATGACGGAGTATCCATAGGGGAGTAATAAATGAAACCAAGGAAAAGACTTGGAAAAAAAAAGTGGAGTTTCATCGACCTATTTACTGCCTTTTGACCACTTATGCATGTGTATCACATGCTCACCAACAACCCATCTGTTTATTACTCTGATTTTTTCCTATGTAATACATTGTTGTTTATCTTATTCTTCGAACTAACTAGGCTCATATGTGCATTGAAAATGTGCATAGCATATAGGTCTTCAAAGTAGAAAGAAAACCATCTCCAACAACCCATTTCGTTTCATGTAAAAAGACTAGTGCTGAAACAAAATAGGTGTGCTATTTTTAAAAGAAAATGTTGCATGGTCTGTGAAATTATTACTAATGACAGGGATACTAATTTCCTTAATAATTTTTGGAGAAATTTATGCCAAACTAGAAAACAAAATTCGGTATAGCTCTGCCTATCATCGAAAAAGTGAAAGACAAGAGGAGGAAAAAAAAACTCTCAAGATTATGTCGTTGAGTATAACTCAAAAATAACTGAAATAGTGAGATCTAGCTTTGCCACAAGCCAAGTTTGTTTCAATGTAAATCCATGGATTGGTAAAATGCTTACAAAAGAAACTTGACACAGTTTCTAGATTTAATGCTAAGTTGCATCATGCATGGTAAAGCTTACAGATTTGTGGAATTTTAAAATGGCAGAACCCAGATACAAGGAAATAATATATAAAAAACATGAACCAGAAACATAGAAAATTCAGATTTCTGATTGTATATTTCTCCAAATCGTGCTTATAAATTTTGAAATGCAAACCCCTATGAGAAAGTTAAATTCTTATGTTTTAGGATGGGGGAAGGGATATTTTATAGGAAAAATTTAGGGATTTAGGGCCTTTCAATTTTCCATTTTTCATATATTATTATGATTTATAATATGTTTTTAAATAAAATGGCTTTTCTTCGAAGATCTGCTATCTCGATGTTTCCAGCTACCAAAAACAGATTTAAAGCAGATCCTCTGGTGCTTATTAGGGTTGAACCACATTGTCCTACTACTGCACTGGCCATTGAAGTGCCACAATAATTTAAAACCCTTTTTTTGTATTCTGTTCCTCGCTATATTCTACAATTTGGCCTCAATTTGCCTACAACCTTAGAGTTTATTTGGTTAGTTCAAGGGAGAAGAATCCATATCCCTATAATTTGAACAGACCCACAAAAGATAGAGTGCAGAAATTCGGACCTACAACCATATATATCTCATAACCAAGATAGCGTAGAAGAAAATAACGAATTTGAATGGGGTAAAACAAGGGAAATACCAATCTGATTCTTCCAGAAGAAGAGAGCATTCTTCCACGATCGATTTCTCTTCAGATCTCCCACAGATTTCTGAACATCGACAAAACTCGAAATATCTTCACCAGCTACTATGGATTTCAAGCTGTTAATGGACTATGGCCGCTTTAGGGTTTCAGAGCTTCCATGCTTCTGCAAGAATCTGGAAAAAAGAAAGCATCATAGGGAAGAATGGAATCATGGGAAAGAATGCATAAAGGTCGAACAAGCGCACATCGGGAAAAAAAAATTGAATAGGTCGATTAAGAAAATTTGAATAGGTGGAACAAGCGGAGCGGGAAAAAAAATTTGAATAGGTATAAAATCTAATAATAATAATAATAATATATGAATGATAATAATATACATAATGAGCGGGAGGGTTGTATTGTATGAATGATAATAATAATATACATAATGATATGTCACACAAATTTTTTAGTGCATATTCTAATCCTTATATGAAAACTTTTGAAAATACAAATATTCATATTTAAAATTCTAATGTCCCATATATTGAACCATTATATGTTATTCCTAATGAATAAGTAAATAAATTATGTCAACATACCTAGACATATGCCCAGGAAATAAATAAGTTGTACATTAATCCATTACTTTTATTTTGTTAGGTAATGTGAGTTTTGAGATGAGTTGCATGCCTAACATGTGATTTGAGTAACCATGAACCAAGGGCTTTTAAGTCGTCAAAATCACCTAGGGATCGCATCCAACCTAGGCCACACCATCCCTTAGGTTGATTAGAATTTTTCCCACATAGTTTCGAACCAATGATTTTCTCACCAGTGATTGTATCTTACCCGTTATTTCACATTCCCCAAGGCACAAATCAAATATTTGGATGTATCTTGGATGACTTGTCACATTCCATGACTAGCTTCATGCACATTGAATAGGAATTCCCATCATTTAAGAATTTTTTGGAGGGTTTTCATGGCATAGTTTTTAGGGGCTTAGGGGTTTGATGAATAGGAGATTAGGGGTTAGAGGTTTAGGGTTTAGAAGTTAGGGGTTAGGACTAGAATAATGAGTTAGTGTAGGTTAAGGGGTTAGGGATTGGGGGCTTAGGGGTTAGGGGATCTAGGTACATTTAGGGGTTAGGGGAGTAATGATTTAGTAGTGGTTAAGGGATTAGGGATTGGGGTTAGGGAGATCATAATGATTTAGTGGTTAAGGGTTTAGGGATTAGGGGTTAGGGGTTAGGGGATTTAGTTGCTAGGTCACAAGTATTGTCTGCTAGGAAGGCTTTCCAAAGAAGTTGGCTGGCATCACTATGACACTATTAGGGAATTAGAAGGGAAGAGAAAGGCAAAGGCTTAGGTATCATATGAGAGAAGGAAGCAATTGGAAAAATTGAGATCAAAAGCAGTGGAGTTAGCCGAAAATCAGCTTGCCCCAGAGATGGATAAGATAAAACTTGACAACATATTGGTCAATTTCCTTTACCCTTTATTGGTTATTTAGAAGGAGTATGAATACACCACCGTTAATATCAAGGTAACTGGCCCCTAGCAGATCAAGGGCTGAGAGGAAAATCAATCATAAATGAAAATTAAAAATTTTCAAGCTGAGCAAGATCAACCAAATTAGGGGTAGAGTTTGGGGAACCTTCGTAAGTGAATAATACCTATGTGATATGGCTACGAGTTATCTGAGTATATAGTGAATTAGAAAGAAGTAAGAAAACAATTACTTCTTCAAAGCTAATTCAAATTTGGAGGGCTTAGGGGATTGGGGGTTAGGGGTTAGGGGATTTAGGTGCATTTAGGGGTTAGGGGTCAAATAATGAGTTAGTAGTTAAGGGATTAGGGATTGGGGGCTTAGGGGGCCCGAATCGAACGTGTTTGGGCGGGTGCACTCAACCGAAACGACCCGACCCAAACGTGTTAAGGGGTTATAGGTTTATGGTTTAGGGGGTTAAATGGGTTAGGGGTTGGGAATTAGGGTTTAATGGGTTAGGGATTAAGGGGTTATAGGTTTAGGGTTTAGGGGGTTAAATGGGTTAGGGGTTTAGGGATTAGGGATTAAATGGGTTAAGGGATTAGGGATTAGGGGCTTAGGGGTTAGGGGATTTAGGCATAGTTAGGGGTTAGGTGAATAATGATTTAGTGGTTAAGGGATTACGGATTAGGGGCTTAGGGGTTAGGGGAAGAGAATGGTCATTCCAGATGCTCTGTCTTTAGCCAGGTCACAAGTATTATCTGCTAGGAAGGCTTTCCAAAGAAGTTGGCTGGCATCACTATGACACTATTACGGAATTAGAAGGGAAGAGAAAGGCAAAGGCTTAGGTATCATATGAGAGAAGGAAGCAATTGGCAAAATTGAGATCAAAAGCAGTGGAGTTAGCCGAAAAGCAGTTTACCCCAGAGATGGAAAAGATAAAACTTGACAACATATTAGTCAATTTCCTTGACCATTATCGTTATTCAGAAGGAGTATGAATATACCACCGTTAATATCAAGGTAACCGGCCCCTAGCAGATCAAGGGGTTAAGGGATTTAGGGGATATATGTTTGGGGTTTAGGGGGTTAAATGGGTTAGCGTTTTAGATCAGGTTTAGGGGGTTAGTGGATTTAGTAGTTAAGGATTTTAGGGGTTAGGGGTCGTTACGGGTTAATTGGGTTAGGGTTTAGGGGGTTAAATGGGTTATGGTTTTAGGGGTTTAGGGGGTTAAATGGGTTTGGGGTTGGGAATTAGTGTTTAAAGGGTTAGGGGTTAAGGGTTAGAGTTTTAAGGTTTAGGGGGTTAAATGGGTTAGGCGCGCATTTAGAGGTTTAGGGCTTAGGGGATTTAGTAGTTAAGGATTTTAGCCAGGGGTTAGGGGTTAAGGGGTTAGAGGTTTAGGGGTTTAAATGGGTTATAGAGGTTTATAGGTTTAGGGGGTTAGGGGATTTAGTAGTTAAGGATTTTTGGGGTTAAGGGTTAGGGTAGGGGGTTAAATGGGTTAGGTTTTTAGGGGGTTAAATGGGTTAGACCGATTGGGAAATAGGGTTTAAGGGGTTATGGGTTAAGGGTTTAGGGGGTTAAATGGGTTAGGGGTTTAGGGGGTTAAATGGGTTAGGGGTTAAATGTTTAAGGGTTAGTGGTTAAGGGTTTAGAGGTTTAGGTTTTAGGGTTAAATGGCCGGTTAGGGGTTTAGAGGTTTATGGTTTAGGGGGTTAAATGGGTTAGGGGTTTAGGGATTAGGGATTAAATGGGTTAGGGGTTAAGGGGTTATAGGTTTAGGGTTTAGGGGGTTAAATGGGTTAGGGGTTTAGGGGGTTAGGGGATTTAGCAGTTAAGGATTTTAGGGGTTAGAAGTTAGGGGCTAATGGGGTTAGGTTTTAGAGGTTTAGAGGTTTATGGTTTAGGGGTTAAATGGGTTAGGGGTTAAATTAGTTGCTTATTCTTTGCATCTCAATGTAACAATTTTGTAAGTATTGTTGCTTGTTGCCATGTCTTCATTATTTATTAATTTATAGTATTTGTTTCCCATTGCTTTACATTTATTGATGAAAATGTCTATTGCAATCAAACCAAATGTATGTTCAATCTCCAGTTTCAAACTCAGCCATAGTGTTGTCACACAATTTAAGTCCGGAGAATGGCCATCTGATGAAGTCTTAATAACCAGACTGCACCTCATGACTAGTCCAGAAACCATACCCGTGTACTGATGGCGCTCAAGGAGACGTGTTCGAACGAAACGGCCCGACCCAACCCCTACCCCCGACTAGAAAGGAATAGCTGAATGACCAAACGATGCCACAAGGGAGCAAACGGAAAACAGGCTGCCCAAACATGCACAAGGCACCCGAGCGGTCACAACTTACAAAAACTGATACGGGCGCCCTCGAACCAAACGATGCGACTCGAACGCGCCTCGTCGGGCGACCTCGCATGGCGCGACACAGCGTGCTCGACCGAACGATGCCACAACAGTGCAAATGGAAAACGGACCACCCAAACGTGCACAAGGCACCTGGGCGGTCACAACTTAGCAAAACTGATACAGGCGCCCTTGAACGAAACGACCCGAACTGAACGCGCCCGGTCGGGCGACCTCGCATGGCGCGCCTGACCGAATGATGCCACAAGGGAGAAAATGAAAAACATGCCACTTGAATGTGCACATGGCACTCGGGTGGTCACAACTTAGCAAAACTGATACGAGCGATCTCGAACGAAACGACCCGAACCGAACGCGCCCAGTCGGGCGACGTCACAGGGCGCGCCCGACTGAACGATTCTACAAGGGAGCAAACGAAAAATCGCAGGCCGCCCGAACATGTACAAGGCACCCGGGCGGTCGCAACTTAATTAGAAAAACTGATGCAGGCGCCCTCGAACGAAACAACCCGAATCAAACGTGCCCGGTCGGGCGACTTCACATGGCGCGACACAACGCGCCCGATTGAATGACGCCACAAGGGAGCAAACGGAAAACGGGTCGTCCGAACATGCATAAGGGACTCGGGCGGTCACAACTTAGTAAAACTGATACGAGCGCCCTTGAACGAAACAACCCGACCTGATCTGAATGCGCCCGGTCAGGTGACCTCACATGGCGTGACACGGCGCGCCCGAACGAACGATGCCATAAGCGAGAAAACGGAAAACGGGCCGCTCGAACGTGCACAAAGGACCTGGGCGGTCACAACTTAGCAAAACTGAGACGAGCGCCCTCGAATGAAACGACCCGACTCGAATGTGCCCGGTCGGGCAACCGCACACTATGCAACACGGCGCGCCCGAATGAATGATGCAACAAGGGAGAAAACGACAAACAAGCCACCCGAACGTGCACAAGACACCTGGGCGGTCACAACTTAGCAAAAATGATACGGGCGCCCTCGAATGAAACAACCCGACCCGACCTGAACGCGCCCAGTTGGGCGACCTCACACGGCACGACACGACGCGCCCGAACGAACAATGCCACAAGGGAGAAAATGAAAAACGGGCCACTCGAACATGCAAAAGGCACCCGAGCGGTCACAACTTAGCAAAACTGATACGGGCGCCCTCGAACGAAACGGCCCGACCTGAACGCGCCTGGTCGGGTGACCTCACACGGCGTGACACGACGCGCCCGACCGAACGATGCCACAAGGGAGCAAACGGAAAATTTGCCACTCGAACATGCACAAGGCATCCGGGTGGTCATAACTTAGCAAAATTGGTACAGGCACCCTCGAATGAAACGACCCAACCAGAACGCGCCTGGTTGGACGACCTCACACGACACGACAGGACGCGCACGACCGAATGATGCCACAGGGAGAAAACGACAAACGGGCCACCCGAACGTGCACAAGACACCCGGGCAGTCACAACTTAGCAAAATTGATACGGGCACCCTCGAACAAAAAGGCTTGACCTGACCCGAACGTGCCCGATCGGGCGACCTCACATGATGCGACACGACATGCCCGACTGAACGATGCCACAAGGGAGAAAATTCTAAACGGGCCGCCCGAACGTGCACAATGTACCCGGGTGGTCACAACTTAGCAAAATTGATATGGGCACCCTCGAATGAAACGACCCAACCCGAACGCGCCAGGTCGGGCGACTTCACAGGGCACGACACGGCGCGCCCGACCGAACGATGCCACAAGGGAGCAAACAAAAAATGGGCCACTCGAACGTGCACAAGGCACCAGGGCGGTCACAAATTAGCAAAACTGATACTGGCGCCCTCGAATGAAACAACCCGACTTGAACGCGCCCGATTGGGCGACCTCACACGGCGCGCCCAACCGAACGATGCCACAAGGGAGAAAACGACAAATGGGCCGCCCGAATGTGCACAAGGCACCCTAGCGGTCACAACTTAGCAAAACTAATACGGGTGCCCTCGAACAAAATGGCCAGATCCGACCCGAACGCGCCCGGTCGGGCAACCTCACACGATGCGACACGACACACCCGAACGAATGATGCCATAAGGGAGCGAACAGAAAATGGGCCACCTGAACATGCACAAGGCACCCGGGCGGTCACAGATTAGCAAAACTGATAAGGGCGCCCTAGAATGAAATGGCCTGACCTGAATGCGTCCGGTCGGGCGACCTCACACAGTGCGACAAGACGCGCCCGACCAAATCATGCCACAAGGGAGAAAACAACAAATGGGGCACCCGAACGTGCACAAGGCACCCGGGCAGTCACAACTTAGCAAAATTGATATGGGCGCCCTCGAACGAAACGACCCGACTCGACCCGAACGCACCCGGTCGGACAACCTCACACGACGCAACACGACGCGCCCGACCGAACGATGCCACAAGGGAGAAAACGACAAACGGGTCGCTAGAACGTGCATAAGGTACCCAGGTGATCACAACTTAGCAAAATTGATACGGGTACCCTCGAATGAAACGACCCGATCCGAACGCGCCCGGTCGGGCGACCTCACACGACGCGCCCGAACGAACGATGCCATAAGGGAGCAAACGGAAAACAGGCCACCCGAATGTGCACAAGGCACCTAGGTGGTCACAACTTAGCAAAACTGATATGGGTGCCCTCAAACGAAATGACCCGACCCGAACGTGCCTGGTCGGGCGACCTCGCATGGTGCGACACGATGCACCAAACTGAACGATGCCATAAGGGAGAAAATGGAAAATAGGCCACCCGAAGGTGCACAAGGCACCCGGGCGGTCACAACTTAGAAAAACTGATACAGGCGTCCTCGAACGAAAAGGCCCGACCCAAACGCGCCCGGTCAGGCGACCTCACACGGCATGCCCGACCGAATGATGCCACAAGGGAGAAAACAACAAACGGTCCACCTGAACATGCACAAGGCACCCGGGCGGTCACAACTTAGAAAAACTAGTACGGGCACCATTGAACGAAATGACCCAACCCGAACGCGCCCGGTCGGGCGACCTCACACGGCGCGACACGACGCGCATGACCGAATGATGCGATAAGGGAGAAAATCGCAAACGAGCCACCCGAGCATGCACAAGGGACCCGGGCGGTCACAACTTAGCAAAATTGATACGGGCGCCCTCGAATGAAACAACCAAACCTGAATGCGCCCAGTTGGGCAACGTCACACGACACGACACGGTGCGCCCAACCAAACGATACCACAAGGGAGAAAATGGAAAACGGGCTGCTCGAACGTGCACAAGGCACCCGAGTGGTCACAACTTAGCAAAATTGATACGGGCGCCCTTGAACGAAATGGCGAACGGCCGGCCGCCGTCGGGAAGCCTCACACGGTGACACGGAGTGCCCAAACAGACGATGCCACAAGGAGAAAATGGAAAATGGAGCCACTGAACATGCAAGGCACCGAGGCGGTCACAACTTAGCAAAGCCGTACGGGTGCCTCGAAACGAAATGGCCCAACTGAACGCGCACGGTCGTGGTCGTCGACCTCACACGACGCAACACGACGCGCCCGACCGAACGATGCCACAAGGGAGAAAACGACAAACGGGCTGCCGAATGTGTACAAAGCGGTGAGTGGTCACAACACGCGGCTGATGGGCACCCTCAGGCAGAAGCGACCCCGACCCGACCTGAAACCGCGCCGGTTGAGCAACCTCTCTGATCTGTTCTGACGATGCCGTAGAAGGATTCCACAAGGGAGCAAATGGCAAACGGGCTGCCCGAACGTGCACAAGGCACCCAGGTGGTCACAACTTAGCAAAACTGATACGGGCGCCCTCGAACGAAACGGCCTAACTCGACTCGG
>CM076575.1:1517576722-1517656310 GCA_034641835.2 Pinus albicaulis | reverse complement strand
TATCAGGATCTTCTTCATACTGGTACTCAGGAGATACGTAAATTGGTGTCTCTTCATCTTCAATATCTATGATTCTTGTTTGCTTAACTCCTGTCTTTTTCATTATGCCTTTAAGCCTATGAATTCTTCTCAGTTTAGATGGTCCCTCATTTTTCTCTTTAATATCCTTTCTTGTCACTTTTTCCTTTCTGAGTTGTTTCTTGATTTTGGCCAAATTTTCAGAGATTATTTCCTCACTGTCTTCTTGTGTTGATATGTCATTTTTTCTTTCAACAAATTTTCCCCTCTTGCTTCTCCTTACAAGTTTTTATTCAGACAAAGTTTCTTTAGGTTCTTCAAAATGATTTCTCAAGAGGAATTGATCCCAACTATCTCCTCCCTTCTTCAAATGATACTAAATTAAAATTTTAACTAAGCCATGATGATATAAGGTGGTTTCTAAGAACTGAACCCTTTTCTGGACATTAGAAGCCATTCTTTTTAAAATATTGAGCAAGAAAAAGGGTAGATTTATCTCTTCATATAGAAAATTCATCATGAGTCTAATGTGGTAAACATATAAAGTGCCAAATCTCCCCTCATAGGTTATGAAATTTTATAGAATTAGCAACATATTTCTCCATTTGTTTTTCAAGGCTGAACTAGGAATGCCTTTCTTAAATACTGAAATGTCCATACAGGGTGTTTTTAACATCTGTCTCCAGGCTTCATTGTGAAATTCTTTGTTTTTAAACCAACGCTCACCTTGCCTCGGCAACTATGTTGCTTCTGCTATGAAGGACTCCGTGATGATGAACTTGATATCACCAATTTCGACCTCTGACCCATTGAATGATCGGGAAAATGACTTGGTGACCTCCTTGTGAAATCCATTGAACTTCTCCATAAAATTTAGCCATCCTACCTGTTGTAACATCTCTTTAATATGAGGATAACCTTCTAGATATTTAGTTCCAATTGGCTCTGACCTTACAATCAGTCCCATTGCTTCCTTTCCTCAACTTCAATTCAGTGCTCTGTTTCTGCTCTCCTGTTTGAGGAATAAAATGGCTGTAGAGGGTTGTCTCACTCTAAAAATGGCTTCTCTGTTTCTGCAGACAGGAATTGGCTACAAAATAAAATAGCATTGAGTGGATACAAAATGAGTGAAATACGGTAAGGGTAAATCATAAGAATGATTGAGTTTAAGAGTTTGTCATGGAGTAAAAGACCGCAAGGAAATCTCATGAAGATTTTCAAAATCATCAATGAATGTTTTGGTCTGATGACGTGACCTAATAGGTCACTTCTAGTACTGACCATTAACTTCTAACTAATGATGATTTGATATGAAGCAGAATGGAAGGGATTTGTTCAAGGGTTTTATGATAGGCTTGATCAATTCAAATAAGAAAATAACTTTATGAAACATACATATGACTTAACTATATTATATATTTCATAATTCGCTATCAAAATAACTTCACATACAGTTTTACCTTAGCCCTTATTTTGATTTTTGTTGCTTTGATATGCTTTGTCTTTCCTCTGAAAATTATTGATTTTTTTTTTTTTTAGACTCCATAATCCTTTTGATTTTTCTTGCTGAAGTAGGTTTGCAGGATCAATTGGCTGTAGAAGAAGTGGCTACTGAATAGTTGGCTGCAGAAAAGATGGCTGCAAAATGTACCTGTAAAATCTTTGAGACACAGAATGAAATGAATTGAAATATGGATGGAATGAAGTATGGAATGAAGTGAAATGGATCATGAAATAGAGTGGAATAAAGTATGAATGAAGTGGAATATGATGGAATGAAATTGATCATAAATGTGGAGTGGAATGAAATATGAAAAGTGAGCCTGAAACTTATGATTTTGTAATACTTGATTGCAGAAAAAGAACAATTTTGAAAATCTAAGGTGTCAGAAAAAAAATTCTGATTTTCACCTTATCTTTTCTGTATAAACATGCTAATCAATGATTAGTTTTCATGTTTATACTTTCTTCTTCTTAATTTTTTTTTTTTAGCATCTGATTACAGAAAATACAATTAAGTTAATGAAGAAGAAGGATTCTTTTTCATTAAATTCACATCACTGTTATCTTGGAATTTCTTGACAAATTTTTCTCTTGAAAGTGGCTTACGATACAGTTTCAATCTATGACCATTCACAAGAAAATTCACCTTATATTCATCTATTGTCCTGATTTTTATTGCTCCATTATCAAATATTTTCACAATTTCATATGGCCCAAGCCAATGAGTTTGGAATTTACCTTGGAAATATTTGAATTTTGAATCAAATAAGAGAGCCCAGTCACCTTCTTTAAATTTCTTTTCCTTAATGTACTTATCATGCCATCTAGTCCTTTGTTGCTGGACTATACTTGTTTTCTGGACTGCATCTTGTCTGATCTCATCCAATTCATTAATCTGTTCCAATATGTGCTTTTGTGCCTCTGTTAGATCAAGTCCTAGCTGAACTGCCATTTTGAAAGTTTGAATCTGAAATTCTATGGGAAGCAAGACTTGTTTTCCATAAACAAGTTCATAAGGGGTATGACCTGTTGTGTTTCTCCATGTAGTCCTGTAGGCCCACAAGGCTTCAGGAAGTCTGTCTGCCCAATCTCTTCTATGTAAATGAACAGTCTTCATTAGGATCCCTTCAATGACCTTATTGGTAGATTCCACTTGGCCATTTGCTTGTGGATGATAGGGAGTGGATTTTCTGTGTCTGATTTTGTACTTCTCTACCATTTGTTCCACCAACGTTGATGTGAATTGAGCTCCTTGATCTATAAAAATTTCTCTTGGGACACCAAAATGAGTAAAAATATCCTCAAAAAGAAAATTAACTATAGATGCTTCAGTAGCAGAAAGTAATGGCTTGGCCTCTACCCATTTGGTAACATAATCAGTGCAAACTAATATATATTTCTTTTGTCTTGATGGAGGACTAATAGGTCCTACAAAATCTAAAGCCCATTTCTCAAAAGGTTTAATATGTACTTGAGGCTGCAATGGCATCTCAACTGAAGGAGAAGGTTTCCCTACCCTTTGGCAGCTGTCACACCTTTTGACATAATCTTTAGCATATTTAAAGAGGGATGGCCAATAATATTCTAAATGAAGGATCTTATAAGCTGTCCTTTTATCAGCAAAGTGTCCACCACAAGGTTCATCATGACATGCTTTGAGAATCTCAGGCATCTCATCTTCTCGAACACATCTCCTAATAATAAAATTTGGACCTGTTTTGTATAACTCATTAGCATCCCATGAATATTTTTCACTGTGATAAATAATATTTCTTTTATCTCTTGCATTCATAATTGAAGGAAATTTCCCTGAAACTAGATAATTGGAAATGTCAGCAAACTAAGGAGTTTGAGTAGAAATTGCAAAATGATATTCATCAGGCAATTGATCTTCAACTGGAGTATTGTCTTTGATGTTTTGGAGTCTAGATAGGAAATCAGCTACTGTATTTTTTTTCCAGCCCTATCTAGAATGGTGATGTTAAATTCCTGTAAAAGCAATAACCATCTTATGACTCTGCCATTAGTAATTGATTTGTTCATTAGATATTTAATTGCAGAGTGATCTATGTGAACAAAAATTTCATATCCTGTTATATAATGTCTGAATTTATTTATGGCATGAACAACAACTAAGAACTCTTTTTCAGTTACAGTATAATTTAACTCCGAAGGGGTCAAATTTTTACTTGTATAGTAGATGGCATAAGCAATCAGGTATTTTTGTCCCAATACAGCTCCTAAAGCTGTATCTGAGGCATCTGTTGAGATATGAAAAGGTAATTTCCAGTTAGGTCCCCCCAAAATAGGTGCTTCAAATTCACAGTCCTTGGTAAGTAGTTTAAAAAGTGGAGATGCTATCTTGGTGAAGCTTTCCATAAATCTTTTGTAATACCCTGTAAATCCTAGAAAAATCCTAACATATTTTTGAAAACCTGGAATAGATAAGTTAGAGATGACTTCAAATTTTGACTCATCAACTCTGATCCCATCTCCTAAAATGTGATGCCCTAAAACAATCCCTTCATTAAACATCATGAAACACTTCTCATGACTTAATGAAAGATTTGCTTCTTTACATCTCTTTAAAACTTTTTCCAAGTTTGATAAGGCTTCTTCAAATGTGTTTCCATAGACTTTGAAGTGATCCATATATACCTCTACATAGTCATGTATTAGATTTGAAAATATTCCTAATATTGCCCTTTGAAATGTTGTAGGTGCATTGCATAGTCCAAATGGAAATACTCAGTAGGCATAGGTACCCCAAGGACAGGTAAATGTGGTTTTGTCTTGATCTTCAAGTGCTACTTGAATTTGATTATTACCACTAAACCCATCTAAAAATGAGAAGTACATTTTTCCAGCTAATGTGTCTAACACCTAATCTATGAAAGGTAGGGGAAAATTATCTTTAAGAGTAGCTTTGTTTAATTCCCGGTAGTCAATATATACCCTCCATTTACCTTTTTTCTTTGGCACAATTACCAAAGGAGAAACCCACTGACTATCTGAAATGGGATAAATAAAGTTGACATTTAACAATTTCTGCAATTCTTCTTTAACAATCTCCCTAAGGTTTGGATTCATCCTTCTCTGAGGTTGTCTGATTGGTCTACAATTTTCCTCTATGTAGATGTGATGAGTGCAAGTCTTAGGGTTTATCCCTTTCATATCAATGTACTCCCATGCATATGCAGAATAATGTCTCTGTAATATTTTGACTAGCTCTTCTTGTTGAAATTTCTCTAGGTTCTTGTTTATGTTTAAAGTTTTACCTGGAAATATCTCAATTGTAAAGATGCAAAATTTATCCATAGAGTAAAGAGACATCTGTCTTGATGATAAAAACTCAATGTTAGATTCTTCTTGAAATTGTTCATGTTTTTATTTTGAAGAGGATTCAAAATTTTCTAAGGTGTTTAGAATCTGGCTATCTTCACTAATTTCTAAAATTGTGAAGAGAGGTTGTATGTCTTCTTCATCCTTAATCCATTGAGTATCATCTAACTCTGTAATTGTTCTTGCTGGAGGATACAAGGTAAATTTCTTGGTTGAAGTACCATCAGAGATGTACATATCACCAGATCTACAGTTAATGAAAGCATCAGTTGTGGCTAACCAAGGTCTTCCTAATATAATAGGATGTCCTCCTAGATTATTTTTAGGAGTTAGGATCATAAAATCCACAGCGTACTCCCAAGAATCTAAGGACACTAGAATGTCTTCTATTACCCCACCAGGTTTAATCATAGATCTATCTGCTAATTGTAATAATGTGGGTGTAAAAAGAAGATTAGGAAGTTTTAGTTTGTCCATGATTTGTCTATTCATGATATTGATTGCTGCTCCTAATCAATAAGTGTGTTTTGGATCTCAGTTCCATTGATGTGTATTTTAACAACTGGATTTCCTGGGTCTATATACTTTTGAATAACAATCTTACCCATCATGATGTCTGCTATTTTTCCTGCAAGTTGAATTTTCTTTGTCTCTTTTATTCTTTTTCCTGTTTTTTTCATGCTCAACTCCTTTATTATCTTTGCTAAGATTGGAATTTCCTTGATAGCTTGTAATAATGGGATCTTAATACAAACATTCCTTAGCTCATCTAGGAAATCATAATTAGGCACCATAATTTGTTTCTCTACACCCTTATCAATTTGTAATCTTTCTGGAAAGGGAGGTGTAGAGGTGAATGTTGATGGCTACTCTAATATAGGAGTTGAAATTATTGGCTCTTTTTGTTTTGATTTTTCAATATTTGGGTCTTGAAAATATGTGCTCTCTTCAAGACTTTTATTTACCCGTAGAGAATCTTCCTCAGAGTTGTTTTTCTCTTGTATGATTACAGAAGGTTTCTTCTTTTCAAGTATTCTTCTAGACCTAAGTTGAACATCATTAAGGTCTAAAGGAGTGATCAAATAGGTTGGGAACTGTTGACCTTCTATCGTGTATGTGTTCTGAGGATTTTTATTGTTGGGGTTTGGTATAGGTTGGGTAGGTAACTAATTTGATTTCTGAGGAAATGGTAATGGAAGTGGTGGATTTTGATGTTGTGGATTTTGTTGAGGGTTTTGTTGAGGATTTTGTTGAGGAGGGAAATTTGGATATGGTGGATAAGATGGTGGATATTGATAATACTGGGAGTACCTTCCATGGGGATTTTGTGCTCCTTGTGCCCAATTTTGAGATTGATTTTGGAATTGGTGCCAAGGTTGCTGCCAAGAATTCCAATTTGGTGGGGTTTGATTATACATCTGATCATTGAATCCTTGTGCTTGAGGTCCTTGCCAAGGTCTCCTAGAGACAAAATTGAGAGATTTTGTGGAATTTGTAGGGGTTTCTTCTTGAAAGACAGCTTTAAGACCAGGCAGTTAAGGAAAACTCTTGGTCTCATGTTTTTCTGAACAAATTACACAATTCTCTACTATTTTTGCATCCAAAGGGAACTCTCTCAAGTCATGCTTCTTTCTACATTTGGGACAAAAGATTTCTAAGGCATTAGATTCAACTTTTTGCTTGTTTTGTAACTTAAGGGTGTCTATTTGTTCATTAAGACTCCCTAAAATGTCAGATTTGAATTCATCAAGCATATGCCCTATTTCTGCCCTACTTACTGTTCCAGAAGCAGACTTACTTGTGCTTGCAAGAGCAGGGTCTCTTGGTCCTTTTAAAGTTTTAGATTTCCCTCTTGAAAGGTTGATACATAATTCAGCTATTTTAGGTAATGTGAGCTGAGATATATCCTATTTTCCCATAATATGAAGGATATCTAGCCATTCATCCCTAATTGTCTTCAACAAGAGAGCTTTCAAAGTATCTTGGTCTAAGTTTTCCATTTTTTCTCTCTTGATGTTATAGTTAAATCTTTCCAACAAATCTTCCAGATTTTCATCCTCTTTTTGTACCATTTTGAACACTTCCTCCTTATGGTTGATTGGCATACAGTAATCCAAATATCTGTCTAGAAATTCTTGTTTCATATCTTCCCATGTCCTAATAGAAATATTGATTAAACTCATAAATCATTTTAATACTGCTCCTTTCAATGTTGAAGGGAATAGTTTAAGTTTTTGGGCATCCTGTAAGTAATCATAAGTTATACATAGGACTTCAAATTGAAATAAGAAGGTTTCAGGATCTTCACTTTTGAGTCCATAAAAGTTTGGAAGGACAGAGGGTGGAATATTTTTCATAGTTGTATTAGTTTCTTTATCTATTATAGGGAACCCAAAAGAGCTTCCCATTTCCCTTCTACCTCTTCCTCTGCCTCCTTCTTCATCTCTACCTCCTTCTCCTTCTACACCTCTACCTCCTTCTCCTCTACCTCTACCTCTACCTCCTCCAAATAGTGTATGTTCTCCATTAAAGACTCCTCCTCCCCCTTCTTCTTCCATGGTTGATTCTTCTGTGGAAGTGAAAAATTTTATGTCTCCAGCAGGGGTCCTTGGATCTTCTTCTATGACAGGTTCAGTAGATGAAGTGGGAGATATTTCTTATGGAATATCTGATCTTAAGTCTTATGGAAGTCTATGACCAGTATAGTATGGAATGTAGGTTTGAGTTGGAGGTGTGCTATCTCTAGGTCTTGGTGGAACGAGTGGTGTTCTGGCAATCAAGCTTCTGCTTCTTAAAAATCTACCCCTTGAGTCTCTTTCTCTACGCATATCATTATTTTTGGGAGGTAGGAAATAAGGCTACCTAGTTACACTTCCCCGGCAACGGTGCCAAAATGTCTGTTCAAGTTAGTGTTCCTAAATTGATATCACGAATTGTCAACCAGGGCTAGTAAATTGTTGAAGTGAAGTGCACCATATGTGCCTAAGTATCCTCTTCCTACTTCTTTGTGTTTAGTGCTTTTCTAGTGTTTTTGGTTTATGTTTTTATGCTAAAGGGAAAAACTAAATTAATAGCAAAGAAAAATGACTGAATGCACTAAAACAGAATAAAATCTACTCTAAACTAGGAATGATAACAAGAACAGAGAATGCTAATCCACAGATTGTAAAGCTACTAAGGGAGTAACTCATAACATTAAAATAAGTCCAATTCGTTCCATTAGAGGTATATTGGAACAAACTGAGAAAAGGATTAGTTCTGATGTAATGAGGTTCTCTTAGAAAACAACAACTTAAAACATCACAGAGAAATCGTATTCATTGTTAGAGATCTGTTGGAACAACTTGAGAAAAAGATCATCTGTAACATAGTAAGGAACCCTATGCTAAATAACTTATGACACTATAATTAGCTCATTATTAAACTCACAATATTACTATTAAGTTTTATTCAGAAATTAGAGATTTCTTGGAACAACTTTGAGGAAAAGACTGTTTGTAAAATCATGAGAATCTCTTACCTAATTGTAGAACATAAAATATCAATAACTCAAAATAATATAACTAATTATCGTTCATATAATAGTGATGTGTTAGAAAAATTTGAGAACAATATTAGCCTATAAAATAATGAGGATCTTCTAAATCTAACTAACAAGACTGAAATGCAATTAACAGAACTAAAATCCAATTAGCCCAAAGTACTACATCTAGATCTCATTCACGTATTAGAAATAGATTGGAACAACTTATGAGAAAAAGATTGACTGTACTATTATGAGATTATTCAATGTAAGTAAATTACATAAAACATGATGCAAGAGGATAAACTCAGAAAACTGCCTAAGTTAAGAACAAAACGGAATTAAAGGTTACTTATCTAGAAAGAATGCAAAAGCCTCTTTAGATAGCAGGGGCCCTCTACTATTAGATTGGCACACGAATCTTTAACTCCTTAAAGTTGCCTTCAGATCATGCATCAAAGTTATACTATTTTAATTAAAATAAATGCTCAGAAACAGAGTGTCACAGTATTTGAAAAATAAAAAAACATCAACTCCTTTTCTCGGTTCACCAAGTTATTTTTATAAGCAACTACATAACTGCTATTGAATAAAAATAGGCATAGGTGTCTTTTATAATCAAAATCAAACTAACACTCTTGTTAAGGGCTCGTGTTTTTCTGAAGGTAATCCAAGAGTCCTTATCCTTATAGAAGTCTGCTGCTTGGTTTTTAGCTTTGTCCACATGCATAACCACTTCCAGATTTTTACTCAGTCCTCATGGATGACAAGGAATGATGCAGGAGCGTTTTGGAGTCTAACCATATACTTTTTTCCCTCAGATGACACCTATAACCTGTTCGAACATCAAGATGGCTACGGAACATATGACTAGCTACAGAATGACTGCATTCTCTAGCTAAGTATGCTCATAAATCACTAAGACAACAAAACCACAAAAGTATAATAAGTCAGTAATTGCATGTATTCTTAAAGTGATTTTAATCATTCTTATTGATCTTTTAGGCCTATAAATGATAAAGGATTAATGGAATGAAGTGGAGTTTTGTGAAAAGAAAAGACATTTTTAGGGTTCAACAAATGGAATGCTTTGGCCTCAAACCAGAATATGGGGAAAATGAAGAACATGCTCTTCCAAGAGCTACTCAATAGAAGAGATGGGATTCCTGCCCGGGAACACCCAGTGCTAGCAGCACTACATCTCAGCTAAAAAACCAGAGAATGCTCTTGTTTGAGAAGACAAGTAAAATGATAATCAAAAGCATGAATGAGAGTGGTTGCTTCGTTCTCCTTTTAAACAAGTGAAAGGTGCTTTGCCATGGGCCCCACACCTTAGGGTTTCCTCTCTAGAATGATCTCCTCCTCATGCAAACTGTGCTGGCCCAACAAGTGAATCTTATCTTCTCTATCAGCGCAGTCAACTTGGCCTCTTTTAGAATTATCCACCTGCAATTTGTCTCTTTTCACACATGGGGTGTGAAATCTAGTTCTTTATTGACCCCTTTTTACACTACAAGGGTTCCTTATTCAAATTTTTATTATCAATGGGTTTTCATACCCATTTATTCTTCTCCTAAAGAAAAAACAAAAGTTTTTAATGTTCCACAAAATTTTGGAACATTACAATTATAGAGCACCATTCTTATCTCTTTAAGATCGTTATGATCCATAAGAATGTAAACAAAACAAATGAACACAAAACCAAGGAGCCAAACTAGAATGAAAAGTACACTAACAATGAGTGAAATGAGTTGTCTTTCAAACCACCATAACAATTTTAGAATATTCAAATGCAAGTTATGAAGCTTAAAATCCCTCGGGCCCTTTAAAATTCTCGACCACCCACAAATGTTATTCTCACTTTCTAAGATTATAAAAACTGCAACTAAAATTATGATCACACCATATATAAATTGGAAAATAAATTTTTAAAGAATATGCAAAGATAGGGTTCCTCCAAAGAAGCCTCCTTGACATCAATTCACTAGACCAAACAAGTTTTGAATAACAAGTTAGGTGTCACTTACTAGTCAATGTTCAATAACTAAACCATAAGCCAAATCCCATTGAACGTCGATCTCTCCACACCTCAATTATCCTATCACAACGAAAACAAACTTCTACCCTAGTTTCAAATTCTGGTTTGGACATGAGGTTGAGCATGTGAAATACGCACAACATTCTTTTCAAGTTACAAGTCTTGCAATGGAATTAAGCATCATATGTGTTGGGAATGTGGAAATTTGATGCTAAGGTTTTCACCATAAGGCTCATGGTATAGTCTGGTAACCAATACGACCATTGTCCTTAATTACACCCTATTTTAACTTGGGTTGTTTGCATATCTATTTGCTTACTTTGGCTAGGATAAACATAAGAGTATAATCAAATGGAAGGATTTTTTATATTATTTGTTTGATTATTTCACTTAAGTCACTTGGGTTGTTTACATTTCTATTTGCTTACTCTGGCTAGGATAAACATAAGAGTATAATTAAATGGAAGGATTTTTTAGATTATTTGTTTGATTATTTTGCTTAAGTCTCATATGACTTTAGTGGTTAAATTTAATAATTAAAAACTATACACAAACCTTCCAACAAGGTATAAACTTGGGTCTAATTTCTAGAGTGCAAAAGTTGTTTCAAATTTTCCTTAAAAATTTATGATAATTCCTAGTAAACTTACTATCTCTTTAATATACCTATCATTACGATTAATAATAGTACTTAAATAATTTTATTTAAAACTTTTACTCCTTTTTTTTGTAATCTTGGCAGAGCTACTTCTTCATCATGTCCAATATATCACCCCTATCAAGGCGGAGAATTGAACCAATAAATTCACATCACATAGTGCCTTAACAAAGAACCCAATCACCATCTATCCAAGAACCAAAGATTTTTTTTTTACCTTTTTCATTTAATAAAATTTTAAAATATAATTGAAAATAAAAATAAAAAATTTTACACATTTATAATTAAAAATAAATAAATTAATTTCCAAATTATTTTACTAAAATTCCAATTGGTCTTCACCAACCAACTTAAAAAAAAAACCCACAGATATCTCAAAATAACTATACATCATGTTCACCCAATAGCCTTACAACGTCCATCGATAAAATGGGTATGGTGGTACAAGGCTTAAAGTCCGTCATCCTAGATGCATTATCATTAAAAGTAATAAACTTTGTGTGTTCAACGCTACTTTAGTTTTTTAGTAATGTAATAATTTTTTTTTTGTAAGTTTCGTAGTTCCTTACCATTTTCTATTTATAAAAAAAGAGCAAGTTGCAAAATATACACATTTGGTGGCCTCAACCTTCCCTAACGAAACCAGGTCTATTGGACACCTTAAAGCATTAAACGTCATCCAATATTGAAATAGTCTCTTTCGTCTACTAGCCGCTATGTCGATTTTACTGTTAAAAGAAAATTCTATATGACAACATGAAAAGTAAAAGCTAGCCGCAAAAAGCATGGAAACTTAGTGCATCATTTGTTAACCATCTGAAGAGTCTATAGGCACCAGTGTTGGGAAGGTAAATCCTCTCTGCGGACAGAGATGATCCCACTAGCCCTAGAGTGGATCTAGCAACAAAGGGACAAGCTAAAGTGTAGATTTATAATTAATGAATGAAAAGGACATGGTAGTTCAACCTACATGGAGTCCAACATTGTCGTTGCTGTAGTGGTGGTGGCCTCTTGATCTCTGTCTCGACGGGTCACAATCCTTCTACAAGAATGCTCAGATACCTTCACAAAGATCAGAAAACAAGAGCAGCATACAAAACAATGATTTCATTCATAATCAACTAACCAGTCGAGGAGGGTTAAGAATATTGCATCAAATAGAACACATTAACGCAAGATGGGAACCAGAAAATAGTCATGTATATGTATAAATAGAGGAAAGAGTTACAACTGGAGCCTTGATGTCGCAGCATCCTTCAGTGGGGTTTAGTCGAAGTGTGTCTCGAAGGATCGTTGGGGAATTCAGACGGGGTGAGGATGAAAGCCTAAGCTCTCTCAACAAAGGTCTCTTCCGTTCTATCTTCTTGGTGAAATGTTCAGGAATTCTCTTTAGTGTTTCAGCTATAATATGTTCAACTAGCTCATCAATGGAAGATGGCTTTATTTATAGAGGGAGAGGAGGAGGTTGGGATCCCTACAATAGTGGAAGGGAGGCCTTCTCCCTTGGGATTTTTCCTTGAAAGGTGGAAACAAGATGCCAAAGGAGGGAGGCCGTGGTTATTCAGTTGAACCACTCCAGATGACTCACCCACGAAGTTGTTATGATGGAAACTTCACCTCTATTTTTAAAAAACATTCCATAAACAGGTTGGCACAGGTAGCTCACTAAGACAGAGTGCCAATGGGCATGGATCCCAGTGTTAATATTTTTCATTAGCGTGGGGGCATAGCAGTCTACTAGCGCCAAGGCAAAAACATGTGTTTCTGATGGTCTGCTCAGGAAATTGTCAATAGAAGGAATGTTTTCCTCATGGAAAGGGATACAATGATGGTTTTTGAAAGGAATGAAACTTTTTTTTAGTCAGAGAAATGATCCTCCAATGTGCGGGATAGGGATTATAGGGACAGTGATAAAATGCTATGTAATATATGCCCCCTAAAGCATGAGGTACAAGAGAGAGGGAGGGGTGAAATGATTTACGATAACGTGTTCAAACTAAACATCACTGTCAGAAGATCTGAAAGTACAAATACATATGATATCTCTGATACATGAACATGTGACATGGGTGCAGCCATCCATAATAGAGTACATATATGAACTGAGATCCGAGGTATGGATGCAGCCATCCAACAGTAAGGATCAACAAATAGACTTAGGTATGGTCACAATAACCCAATCGAAAGAGTCATAATAAGTCATGATAAACCACAATATACCACAACCTAGATCTTATCAGAAAAAACTGAGGGTCTTGTGCTCCATCTCGACCCGAACAAGCACAAATTCAAGCATGCAAATATGTGAGTTGAAGTCGAACATGCATGAAAGTCACCTGATTACCAGACAATGATGAAAGTTGTTAATAGGCATGAGAGAAACCACTAATAATGAAAATGGCTCTCAAGGTACAACAGGTACAATCCATGGAATGTGAACAGTGAGATGGTTTCGAACACCCGCATAATCACTCGATCGAAGGCCAATGATGTGGATCTGTCGTCGAATGCGAAGAACTTGCCATTGAGGCATGCAAGCTCCAAGGTACCGGAAGGGAGTCTCTAGATCAACTTCCTGGATAATGAGATGAAGTCGATAGGAAGCGACTCGGTCGAAGGAGGGACATAATGTTTCCCACATCATTGACACGAGACAAAGGAACATGATGATAGTGAATTAGGACCGAATAGAGAATCAGAGGGGGGGTTGAAAACTGCAGCAGCAAACTACTCTTAAACATCTCAGTGACATGACCCTGGATTTGACAGTATTTGACATCAAGGGATCTGAGGTCATGATGATGTGGCAAAGAGCACATGAAAATTCAAAAAATATTACCCAAACCCATGGAGGAAAAAATAACGAAATGAGATGTCCCCAACCTGACACGAATGCAGACGAGTGTCATGTTCAAGAGTGACATATTGCCAACACAACTAAAAACTAGTTCCATTTTCCCCCACCATTTCTAGTGAGTACCCCAATTATTTTTGGAAAAGAAGCTTGAAGGGGATAACATATGCTTGTAATGTAAGTTTTTCCTTCGGAAAAATCCTAGTACATTTTATGAGCCCTAGGAAGGAGGAACTCAGTGAACGTCATGGTGACGATGCCCAATGTCATCAGGGTTTAACGAGTCTGACAAAGGAAGAAATCGACATCTTTTCATGTTTAGAGAGTTTGAAAAGAAGAGGAAAAGAAAACTCCAACAAGTCCCTTTTCATAAATAGTCCTTCATGTCTTAAAAGGTTGAAAACAATATCCGAAAGAACCTCTTAGTCGCGATAGGCTAAGGTATTCCATTTTCGTAAATAATCTATCCCACCTCGTAAAAGGGGTAAATGTATACTGGGTAGATATTGTTTCGTAGCCATTTAACGAGTTCAAAATGACAAGATTCTCGGCAATATTTTCCATGTTAGAGAGTCAGAAAAGAGCTGAAAGATGACTCCAGTAGTGACTTTTTCATGCTTTTACCGAGTTCGAAAAAGTAGAAAATACAACTCGTTACTTCATCGCTATCGCATTAAACACCTGTCACTGCACAAGAGACAAATGTAAAACCCATTTCTCGAAATAACATAATGTAATACTTGAAAAAAATGTCTTAAAACCTAATTAGGGTTCCGGAAAGTTATAAAATTCCAAAAATGGTAAAAAATAATTACTTTTCACTTTTACCTCTTGTGGAGCAATAGTTACCCATTTTAGACTTGTGATTTTGTGGCGACGATGGCAGGCGATCTAGCAGTTCAATCTTGAATCCGTTAGTTCCAAGTAAGAGCCGACATCCTTCCTTGCATTTTAATTCCTCTTTCATTACCTTCAACCCCAAATTTGGAATTCTATGGGGGTATTTGTAAAAAATAGGGCACGGCGGCTGGTGTGATTATCGGGCACGGACTCACACCACTCGCCTAGATTTCTGAACTGGGGTGCGCTCATTGGCGTGACTGTTTCCCAAACAGTCGCTCCAACCACGCAAACCTTTTTAAGCTTACAATGCAAGCAAGGAGGCTCAATTTCCACAAATTCAAAGCTTTTAATTTGGCTAACGAGGTTTATATGAACATGTTTGTAGGTGTAAAGTGGAAAAATGGTGATCAAATGGAAAGAATAATAACACAGTGAAGAAGATGAGCTTTCCATGGAAAATGAGAGATACATGGAAGCTCTCAGAGAATGTGGACTAAAACAATTCTGTATGACACCGTGGCTTAGAGCTCAACTTGAGTTGCTGCAATACATGATTAGTATATGGGATGAGGATTAGGAAAAATTCATTCTTCGTGATCAGGAACTTGAAATTGATGTTTCAGACATTTACTTCATAACAGGACTGTTGCAGAGGGGGGAAATACTAGTCTTGACTTGCACTTGGCCCACCATGGAGAACATGAGCATGGTGATCGAAAGGGTATGTCGAGGGGCACGGAAAGGATCAGGAAGCGGGAAAGTGGATATCCAAACTATCCCAGAATTGGCACTAAAAGTAGTGATACACACCATCACACAAGCTGTAGGATCACAAGCACCGCAAAAAGCAATAAAAACATAGTTACTTCTTGCAGTAGACTATTTGACACCGACCCACTACAACTGGGTAGAGGCAGTGATGATCAATATGAAACATCAACTGACATAATGCAAGAAGACCAAACTAAAGAAATTCGGATATGGATCCATCCTGGTATCGTTCTTCCTGGAACGACTACCTATTTTCTAGCGATGGGAAATGATAGTCCCAACACCACCAGCATAGGAGCCATGGATGGCCCGTTGGGCAACGCTGATGCCAAGGTCAGGGAGCGGTCAACAAATGTCTTGGAGACCGGAGTTCTTTGATTGTCTCCACTGACATCTGATTGTCATGGAGGACTGGCCCTACTCTAGCACATATTTCACTCATGATCCAGACCTCCCACTCCCAGAAGGAGAGGATTGGGATGAAGCACTTGGTAAGACTCATTTTTTATTTTCATGAGTATTATGATTTTTTTGTTATGTATGTTTTGACATTAAATCCATGTGTTATGCAGATGTTGTACCAGAAAGACCCGCAGGCATGTCTCCGATAGCGAGGCGAGTCCCTTGCGACTTTGATATTGCCCCTCATGGTGAGAGAGGTGAGGAGGAGGAAAACGTGCACAACCTGGAGGGAATATCTCGTGGTGTCCCAGACTATGCGCGATTCGACATTGTTCCTCATGTATACTAGAGACATGTTGTAGGGGTGTCAAACCGAGTTCACCACTTGCTAAGGCATCTTGTACGAGCAGTGACATGCTATCATGAGCATCACGCCGATTAAACACCTAGGATTTATTTCTACCTATTTTTGAGAGACATGATGTCTCAGGATGTAACAGAAACACATATATTTTTTAAACTTATGATGCACACTAATGCAAACATTCAATAGATATATATATATATATATATATATATATATATATATATATATATATATATATAAATCTATTTTCCTATATGGATATTTTTCATGTGATGATGATTTGATAGGTTATGAAATTGTCTATCTAATACAATGTCAACCACTGTATCAATTAATGCATTCATTTGCCTAGGAATATGTTGATATGTGGTATAATCAAAATGTCTTTCTAGCAAAAGAACACGTAAATACAACCTCAAAATATGAGGGTTTCTAACTGAATAATTTCCATTAAGTTGAATAACAATAAGTTGGGAGTCCGGATTTACAACCAATGCACGAATGCCGAGGGTAATAGCCTCGGTTAATTGTTCAATGACATCACTATACTCAGCGACATTGTTTGTAGTTTGTCCTAGATAAATACCTTGTAGATCTATCAACTCATAGGCAGGATTATAAATCACCTAGGCTGCCAAAGATAAGTTATGGGTACTGCAAGAAGCACCATCCACGGAATCGACATAAGGGGTAATAGACATCTACACAATAATCAACGACCCAATAAGTAGGAAAATGCTCGCAAAGCACACCAAGCCATAAATGTGCAAAAATTAAAAGAACACCTATGTTCACAAAATATGCACGAATGAATCATGCATAATATTTTTTGAGATACAACCCATTTCTGGGCTGACCTAGAGGATGACCTTCGTAATCAATAAGCTCATAGGCCCCATTCTGCAAGATGCATTTGACAATGTAGGTCCCATGCCACATCGGTTGAAACTTGCCTCCCCCCATCTTATCATGAGCTGGGTCATACAGGAGGACGAGGTTTCCTTCTACGAAGGAGCGAGGGTAAACCGATTGGTCAAAATGAGCTTTGACCCACTTCTTCTGTGCCTCGATGACCAAAGCAGCAAAGCGGCGAGTTTAATCCAACCTTTATAAGTAGAGAAGACGCTCTTATTCTGGCGAAGTGTTTGGCAGTAATTCAACATCCAACTTGAGCGAAGGTATTTCACTCTCAATCAGAAGGGTAGCTTCCAGACGGTAAACAGGGAAAATTTTAAGGATGGAAATTTATCTTAAAGTTTAGAAACCTTGGCGAATTTTACTAGTTTCTAATATGAAAATAATAAAAAGTTTGGTGATATTTCTATAAAAATATTTAGGTTCATAGTGATTTTATATTGATCTATATAATTTTTTGGTGATTTTTAAGCTAAAATAATTTTATACTATAAAATTTGGGCGAATAATTTTTGGAAAAAATGGAAATTAGCGAATCTTTTTTTTGGTAAAAACATGGAAAATTAGCTCACCTGCGAATATTAGCCCCTAAAATTTTCCATGACGGTAAACAAGATGAAATGGAGTTAATATAGTCACATCCTTAACCGAGGTTTGATATGCCCAAAGAGCCAAAAATAACATGAGATGCCAATTGGATTTGTGCATCCCAATCGTACATTGAAGCATGGTGTCAAGAACTTTATTCATGGCTTCAACTTGGCCATTTGCCTTAGAATAGTACGGAGTTGAGTTTTTGTGATGCAAGCCCAACTTGGAAGTCAAATCCACCACCATATAATGCCAAAAATGGGAACCATGATCGGTAACGATGGCTTGAGGGACACAAAACCTAGAAATGACGTGATTGAATATGAACTGAGTTGCTGTCTTACTGTCGGTGGCAAGTGTAGGCATTGCTTCAGCCCATTTGGTAAAGTATTCAATGGCTACAATGATATAAGCATGCCCCCCAGCAGAGTGAGGGTTACACATCATAAAATCAATGCCCCACTTCGAAAAGGGACTGACGGTAATGACAGGGTAGAGATGTGCAGGCGGCGCGTGCATCTTGCGCTGATAGATCTGGAAATCATGACATTTTCGAACAACAACAATGCAATCCTTAAATATGGAGGGCCAGAAATACCTAACATGAAGAATATTCTGTGCAGTAGCATAGCTAGACATGTGACTGCCATAGGTGCCACTGTGACAATCATTCAAGGCTTTCTCAGCTTCCTCGAGAGTCAAACTCCGGCAGAGAATGGAATCTACTCTAATGCGGTAGAGTGTATCTCTGACTATAAAATAAGGTTGCGATTGATGATGGATGTGTCGACAAGCATCCTTCGTCAACTTAGATCTAAAAGTAGAAGTCTGAAGATATACGATGATATCACCATACTGTTGTGCTATGCAACAACTTCCCCCCATTTTTATTTTTCAAAATAATCTAGACCTTTGATATATAGAAATAGGGACCCTTATTAAAAATATATTTTTCATTTTAGATAAAAAATTAAATTCCCAAAAAAATTGTTACTTTTGTTTAATAAAAAAATAATAACAAAAAGAAATTAATAAAAATATCCTTGAAAATAACCTATCGCAAATCGCATCCCGCATGATCTTTTCTCATAAAAATATAAGTAGCAAAACAATGAAATCCCGATTTTGTGATCAGTGATCAGAGTTTTGCAAGCGAAAGCAGAAATAGCATTTCGTGAATAAATCTTTGAAACTTTAAGAAAACTTTACCAAAGTTTCGATATTGCGACAACTCCGATTTTGCGATATTCTGAAAACACGATTTTGCGATTCGCGATATCGCATAAAAAAAATTTAATATGCTTCATAAAGATATATTCAAAGGGCGTGATGTGATAGATTTAACAAGTTTTAAATAAAATTTTTATGTGAAATAAATCATGTCAGAAACAATTAAGTGTGTTTTATCATCCCAATGCAAATAATTATTGTTTGGTTATAGATAATTAATGGAACATCTGCTTCCCGGATCTTTTCTTTTCGAATTGGTCATTTCAAATATATCTTCCATCATTTTATCATTACTCTATTTTTATAGGGATTTTACTTCAAGATATGTCCATTCGCAAGGTAATGCAAAAACACAACAAACAGACTATTGAGAAATAAGAATACATAGAAATGTCGCCAATAGTCTTAGATACAGTATGCACTGCCGATGGAGGTGCCACAAAGTGGAAAGCTATCTTTACCATTCTTGAAGATAAATAAATTGAAGTAGTGGAGGTCAAAGCAACTCTTGATGATGCAAGACCCTCAAATTTACAGTTTAAAGATATTGCATGTTCCTTCCTTCATAGGATAGCGGCAAGGGCTACTCCTTTACCATATACTGACATGATTAGGTGGGTGATTGACAATTCAACAATTAAGGAAAGACAATTAAGAACTGCTAAGAATGAAATCTTAAGTTCTTTTATAGCCAAAGACTTGAAAATAATGTACAAGCTACCTGACCCACAGGACATCTATGATAATAGATTTGTTGAAAAAATTGCAAAGAACAATCAGGAGCCTTTCAAGACAATTCAGGGTTGGAGGAAACTAGACAAAAAATTCAAACATGAGAAATCAGGTATGTTCCCTATCGCCTCATTAGCAAACCCCTATAATTTTGCAGCCCGATGCTATGCAGATTATATGGTCTCCTTGATAATACCAAATTCTCCACAAATTGGCTCCCCCTAATTGATTCCTGTGTTAACTCCCATATCATGAATTGGGCAACCATTCTTTCTGAAAATCTAGCTAAAGCAATTTTTGAATATCTCCAAACAAGAGCTTCTTCCTCCAAACCCATCCCTCAATTTTTCATGAGTGCATATATTTTTGATGCTATATTTTTTTCTACCAATTTTCCAGTTATGGGTTGGAAATGGACTCCCGAGGATCCCACTCCTATTCATTTGAATCATAAAGAGATATGGGAGCATAATTATGCACCACATTTTCATAGGCCATGTTATGGAGTTGTATTACCGTTACATCAATTTTTTTTTGAAAAAAGTTGAAGTCATTGGAGAAATGCTGTCAATATCCGTTAGACTCTCATCCAATCCAAAGGTATTGCAAGTAATTGATATTTTGGTCGCAGACATCCTGAATTTTATGGTCTTATTTTAAGCAGGGATTGGTCTGAAAACTTACATGGATATTTCGCTACTGATTGGTCACACATGTGGTTACAACCAAATCAAATCAGAGTTGATCGCGAAAAATTTATGAAACATAAAGTCACTGAACTAGAAGGATCAAATGAGCCTGTAGCTTTCACCAATAATATTATTGGAAATTATTCAGCTGAATCATTTCTTGGATCGTTCAATGCCCATATTTCACCTTTTTCAACAAACACTGCTATTTCTCAAATTGAAAACTTTTCTCAAACAACCACTTCTAGATGTGTTAATCTTAGCAATAAAATGTCAAAAATTTCTTTGTTTTGGACTTTATACTTTGATGGTTCAAAATCAAAAGATGGTGCAGGAGTAGGTTGCGTTTTAGTCAATCCACAAGGAGAGGAAAAAATGCTAGCTTGTAGACTCGAATTTTAATGCATGAACAATACTGCTGAATATGAAGCATTGGTACAAGGTTTGTACAAAGCTATTAGTTTAAATGTTAAATATTTTCAGGTATATGGAGATTCTGAAATAATTGTTAGACAAGTCAGAAATACAATTCATTGTATTTCTGAAGATTTGAAACACTATCAAACTTTACCTCAGAACATTACATCCCATTTTTCTGCATTTAATATCTCCATAGTTCCTAGATTACAAAACGCGAGTGCTGATTTACTTGCTAATGTAGCATCTAAACTTATACCATTCGAAGAATTTAGCCCAGACAAATTTTCAATTGAGTTAATTTTTTGGCCTTCCATTCCTGACAACGTAACAAATTGGAGAGTATTTAACAATGATGCAGATATAATAGACTTTCTTACATCAGATAGAGCTTATGAAGGTCAAATCGTAGATGAACATGAACATGACTTACAAATTGAAGATAAAAAAAATACTAATCCAATTCCCAAATATGTAGTCAAAATGGAAGATCTCTATGATTTAAAAGATAGATTTAAAAATATTGTCAATTCAAAAACCCAAAGTTCTACTCTAAAATTTGAATTGGTTAATCTTGGTACACCAGAAAAACCTCAAAATATCAACCTAGGTCTTGGATTAAAATCTGAAGAAAGGTTTTCATTCATTAAGTTGTTGAAAGCATATAAAGATATATTTGCATGGGATTATTCATATCTCAAGACATATGATACTTCCATAATTCAGCATACCATACCTATGACCTCAGATGATAAGCTTATTCAACAAAAACTTAGAAAGATCCACCCAAATCTAGAAAGTCAAATTAAATCTAAATTAATAAAATTCTCAAAGCCAAAGTTATTTTTCCTGTTAGACATTCGAAATGGGTGTCAAACATGGTCCCAGTTAGAAAAAATAATGGAGACATTAGGATTTGCATAGACTTTAGAAATTTGAATAAATCTTGCCAAAAAGATAATTTTCCCTTGCCTACCATGGAACAGATATTACAGTCAGTTGCAGGATCTGAATTAATGTCTTTTCTCGATGGATTTTCAGGATATAATTAGATTATGGTACATCTAGATTATAGATTAAAGACAACATTCAGGACAAAGTGGGGAACATACGCATATCAAAAAATGTGATTTGGGTTGATTAATGTTGGTGCTACATTTCAACGTGCTATGCATATAACTTTCAGAGGATTAATAAATAACTCAGTTGTAATATACTTAGATGACATTAATTTTTACTCTAAGCATATGGTAATCACCTTAAACACATTTTTGAAAGATGTAGAAAATTTGGTATTTCCTTGAATTCAAAAAAATGTTATTTCGCCTTATTAGAAGGTAAATTATTAGGGTTCATTTTCTCTAAAAAAGGAATCTATATTGACCCTGATAGGGTTCAGGAAATTGAAAACATCCCTTTACCACACAATAAAAAAACAATGTAATCATTTTTAGGACAAATTAATTTTGTAAAAATATTTGTTCTTGATTTCTCCCAAATCATCTTACACCTACAATCAATGATCAAGAAAAATTCAATTTTTAAATGGAGAAAATATGAGAGAAATTCTTTCGAGTTGATTAAAAAGGCTATCATTGAAGCTCCTTCTTTAGCGACTCCTAATTTTATTAAGCCATTTGTATTATATAAATTTTCTTTTGATACATCATACGCAATAATTTTAACACAGCTAAATGATCAGAACATTGAAGCACCAATTTCGTTTTTTAGTTCTAATATTCAAGGTGCTGAGTTAAATTATTCAGTCGTGGAAAAAAAAGATTATGCTGTATTTAAAGCTTTGAAACATTTTAGACCTTTTTTCCTAAAAACACATACTAAAATAATAGTACCTTACTCAACAGTAAGGAAATTATTAATCCAACGAGAAGTAGGAGAAAAAAGAGCAAATTGGGTCACTGCACTTCAAGAATATGATGTAGAGATACATCCTGCTAGAACTGTTAAAGGTCAAGGTATTTGTAGGATGTTAACTGGAGCCTCTCATTTACCAACAGAAGAAGACCAATCAAATTAAATACAACTAACCGAGGTAACCCTAAACAATTCTCAGTCACAATATACTGATATGAAATTTTTCTTAAAAAATGGATATGCTCCATTATATCTCAATTATACAGCAAAGTGTGCTCTAAGACTTAAAGCAAATCAATATCAACTCATAGATCATATCCTATTTAGAAAGAATTATGATTCTGTATTATTGAGATGTTTAGAAAAAACTGAAGCTTAAAAAGTAATGCAGGAATTACATGATGGACCAGCTAGAGGTCATTTAGGAGGAAATACCATAGCTCATAAAATACTGCATGCTGGTTACTATTGGCCAAATATATTTAAAGATGCACATGAATATGCAATAAAATGAAAAGTGTGTCAAACTGCAACAGGGAGAGAAAGGAAAGCATCATTTCCGCTACAACCAGTAAATATCCAACAACCATTTGAACAATGGGGGTTAAATATCATAGGTGAAATAACTCCAAAATCTTCTAAACAACATAAGTATATTCTAACTACAACAAATTATTTCAAAAAATGGGTAGAAGTTATCCCATTAAAGGTGGTTAATACAAAAAGTATTATAGATTTTATTGATCAGTTCATAATCACCAGATTTGGCCTCCCATCAGCTTTGATATTTGATAACGTATCTTACTTTTCTGGAAATGCTATGATTGAATTTTATTTGAAAAGAGGTTTTAAATTAAAATACTCAGCTAAATATTATCCACGAGGTAATGGATTAGCTGAATCTACAAATAAAAATCTTATCAGAATCATCAAACTAACTATAGAACAAAATCATAAAAATTGGCACAAAGCACTATTATTTTCTCTTTGGGCAGATAGAATCACCCAGAAAGCCTCAATAGGTACTTCTCCATTTGTGTTAGTTTATGGGAAGGAAGTAGTTCTACCCACAAATATAACAATACCATCATTTTATTTAGTGCAATTTATTGATGAAAATCCTTCGTCTTCCCTTCAACTTAGACAAGATCAAATTTTTAAGATGGAAGAACAGAGAGAAAAATCCAAAGCCATACATACTCATCATCAAAAAATAGTGAAAGCCTCATTTGACACATCATCCACCAGCTCAAAATATTTTGAAATTGAAGACCTTGTTTTGAAATGGGATAAAGCACATGAGGGAAAGGGTAAGCATACCAAATTCCAAAGAATATAGCTTGGTCCATTTCAAATAATTGATAAAATAGGCATATCCACCTTTTTGCTGCAAGGCTTATCAGGTAAGAAAGATTCCTTGCCCGTGAATGGTCAAATTCTTAAAAAATATTTCTCTTAGGTCAAGCTTTAAAATTTTAATTTTTTCTTTAGGAAAATAAAAGGTTGAAAATAGTATCATTTTTGGTTGATTCAAATTTTTCAAAATTTCTCATAAATTATTTCGATTTTTCACTTCTATAAATGAGTGAAGTAAAAATATGATTATAACTATGAGAATTGAATACACTTTATTTTTTTGAAATAATTTGAAATTTACTAAAGGCATTTACTTTCTGAAAAGACTCTTGATATCATAAAATATAGTTTTTATGTATTAGTCAAGAAAAGGAAATTTTTAACTTAGCAAGGCTTCTCTACAAAAAGGTCTCTACCAACTCTATAATTATCATCCATAACTCTTAAACGAGCTAATGATTCATCCCATCTGATAAAATTTCTTCTTCAAAATATAATTAAAAAATTAAAAAGTAATATATATAATGTACAAATTAAAAAGAAAATAAGTCTCATCACGATCTTGTTTATCATGATCATAGTGAAATAATCTAGACTGATATTACCAATACTGCATACCACAACAGGGTAATAGCTAAATGATTATAAAAAAATCAATAGACAAGGGGTCTCATGACGAGCCAACTTGTTTAGTCTAAAATTATTAGCAGTGAATGACATTGTCATTATCAGGCTACCAAACCTGGACAATGATTTTGAAAATGTGTCAAGAAAAAGAAATTCATTTACACATTAAATTATATTTTGAAATAAGAAATCAAATTCAGATAGGACCATGAATCATTATTGGTTAAAAGATAACCCTGTCGAGGCTATAAATGCCTACTAACAACAATGGCTCTATCTGTGATAAATGAGTAAAAATCTATGAAACCAATTTTAGAGAATACCTACATTATCTTTTAAATCTAAGTATTGAGTGATATAGATACCTATGTATTATCACTAAAATGAGTTAATTAAGAATAAATGAGATAGGTAAATAGATTATATTATCAAAAAACACTGATTAATTCATGAATCATACTATTTTTATTTTTATATCTTTTTCTTGTTTTGAAAGTTTAGAAATATCAAAATAAACCAATTAGAGATATCTGGTTCTCCCAAGTGAATCGCCAATTGTTGTGCTATGCAACAACTCCCCCACATTTTTATTTTTCAAAATAATCTATACCTTTGATAAATTGAAATAGGGACCCTTATTAAAAATATATTTTTCATTTTAGATAAAAAATTAAATTCCCAAAAACATTATTACTTTTTTTTAATAAAAACATAAAAAGAAAAAGAAATTAATAAAAACATCCTTGAAAATAACCTATCACAAATCGCATCCCGCATGATCTTTTCTCATTAAAAGATAAGTAACATAACAAAAAAATCCCGATTTTGCGATTGATGATCGCAGTTTCACAAGCGACATTAGAAATCACATATAGGGAATAAATATTCGAAACTTTAAGAAAAATTTACCAAATTTACGATATTACGACAACTCCGATTTTGCGATATTCCAAAAACGTGATTTTGTGATTTCGCGATATCGTGAAATCGCATATCGCATAAAAAAAATTTAATATGATTTATAAAGATATATTCAAAGGGCGCGATGCGATAGATTTGAAAAGTTTTAAATAAATGTTTTACGTGAAATAGATCATGTCAGGAATAATTAAGTGTGTTTTATCATCCCAATGCAAATAATTATTGTTTGGTTATGGATAATTAATGGAACAACTGCTTCCTGGATCTTTTCTTTTTGAATTGGTCATTTGAAATATATCTTCCATCATTTGATCATTACTCTATTTTTATAGGGATTTTCCTTCAAGATATGTCCATCTGCAAGGTAATGCAAAAGCACAACAAACAGACTGTTGCGGAAGAAGAAAATATAGAAATGTCGCCAATAGTCTCAGATACAATTTGCGCTGTTGATGGAGGTGCCAAAAAGTGGCAAGCTATCTATACCATTCTTGAAGATGAAGAACCTGAAGTAGTGGAGGTCAAAGCGACTGCTGATGATGCAAGACCCTCAAATTTACAGTTTAAAGATATTGCATGTTCCTTCCTTCATAGGATAGCAGTAAGGGCTACTCTTTTACCATATACCAACATGATTAGGTGGGTGCTTGACAATTAAAAAATCAAGGTCAGACAATTAAGAACCGCTAAGAATGAAATATTAGGTTCTTTTAGAGCCGAAGACTTGAAAATCATGTAAAGCTACCTGACCCACAGGACATCTATGATAATAGATTTGTTGAAAATTTTTCAAAGAATAATGAGGACCCTTTCAAGACAATTCAGGGTTGGAGGAAACTGGAAAAAAAGTTCAAACAGGAGAAATTAGGTATGTACCCTATCACCTCACTGGAAAACCCCTACAATTTTGTAGCCGTTATGCTATGTAGATTATATGGTCTCCATGATAATACCAAATTCTCCATAGATTGGCTTCCCCTGATTGATTCCTGTGTTAACTCCCATATCATGAATTGGGAAACCATTCTTTCTAAAAATCTAACTAAAGCGATTAATGAATATCGCCAAACAAGAGCTTCTTCCTCCAAAATCGTCCCTCAATTTTTCATGAGTGCATATATTTTTGATGCTATCTATTTTTCTACCAGTTTTCTAGTTATGGGTTTTAAATGGAGTCCCGAGGATCCCACTCCTATTCATTTGAATCATAAAGAGATATGGGAGCATAATTATGAACCACATTTTCATAGGCTATGTTATGAAGTTGTATTACCATTACATCAATTTATGTTTGACAGAGTGAGCCTTAGGTTCACTAAGAAAGCCCTTGCAGACCTTCAAATGATAGGCAGATGTTTTGTTGAATAATCATTTTCATATATTAGATTATTTGGAAGCTCCTCTCCTCCACATATTCTTTCTTTGTATGTTTCTGATAAATTAATGGCGAGAGAAGTTGCTTACCAAATTGTTGGTAATGGTCTCACCAAATCTTTGAAGGATAGTAAAAAATCCTTATGGCAAAGTTTTCCACTTCAATGTGGTACATTTATCCTCAGCAATTTCAATTATGCATTGAAAGAATGTCAGAATATTGGGCTTTTGAAGCTCCCCATTTTACCCTCAAGGCAGTTCAACCCAGAGAAGATTTCTAACAAGTTTACTCAGTCAATTAAAGTCAAACCTATCATACATACCGAGGATAGATTTGAAGACATTTTGAAATCAGTTGGGACTTTTTAAGAAGTCCAAAAATTTGTCAAATTGAACCTAAATCTAGAATAAATACAGAGATTCAATGAGTATAGAGGACAAAGACTCAGACATATCCCTCAAAATGTATTAGTTACCGGTTATACAATTGAAGCAAAGAAATCAGGACATAACAAATAGATTTACGAAGTCAGAGTGAACTAGATAAAATCTAGACTCCAATTAGCAACACATTAATAAATACTCCAGAGGTATCATCTTCACAAAAATATACAGAATTTCATACTCCAAAGGGATAGAAAGTTTCAGAAAAAGAAATCATTGAAAATCCTGGGATAACCTCCCAAGAAATAGAAGTCATTCTTGTGTTTCCAACTGATGAGATTGTTCTAAAGGTAACTGATATCCCTCCACTAGATGTATTCTACAGCCCTTTCCATAAATTTGTAGTAAGGAAACAAAGAAAAAGGAGAAGGATTGAAACACCTCTAGGAAATGAAGTAATGGAAGTTGTATGGAAATAAACTACTTTAAATCCAATTGAAAATCTGACTCGGATATCACAATTTTCTGGAGCATACACTACTGCAACAATGGATAAGGCAGCCGAAGTATCCATTTTGGTGCAAGAAAAAGATGATAATATCATGCAACTATAGCCGCAATTGGATGAAGAAAGGAGCAGGCTGACTCAGAAGGTAGAGCAGTAACTCCTCAAATTTAAGCAAGATATGGAAATGCTTAAGATAAGTCATGAAAATGACTTATCTAGCAAAAACACATTGATTAAAGAATTGAGAGAAGAGCTTACAAAATATGAAGGTATTCCTACTGCAGAGGAATTCATAAAAGAAGCATTAGCATTGAATGCCTTACTCTCAAAAAAACAAAACTTGTTTATCTTACAGATGTCAGACATAATCCCACACTTGGAAATCAGTGAATAATTGACCAATACAATCATTGACCAGAGAATTGAGTTTAATGAACTCAATACTAAAATTTCTGATTATATTGAATGGAAAGATTCAGAGGAAGGGAGAAATTCAAGTCTCCCAAAGATCAAAGAAACTTTCAAAGATATCCTTTTTACTGACTGGGATGCATAGGTAAAATAGGCAGATTTGGCCATAGCCAAAGTAGCAGGTATATCAAAGAGTATGGTCAAAATGATTAACCATATGTTGCATACCTCTGGTTAGATTATCGAAGGAAATCACAAATCAATTCCTGATATAAGGAATTTAGAACAAAGTTGGAAAAACACAGGTCAAATCCGAGAAGAAACGCTTACACAACTGAAGAAGACTGATTGGGAATCATACTCTCAATTACTGGTTAAACCGCATAGTCAAGTAATGACATTGAGTTGCTCTTTGGATTCCATACAGAAAATGCAACCACTTTTACAAGATGCTATATTTTCTGGGCAAATGAAGACACAGTTAGGGAAGCCTCCACAAGCTCAGCCGATGTCAGATATTTGTGAGCAGAAAAGCAGAACTAGTAGTAATCTATCATCGGGCATGATTATAAGTTAGTTTGTTTTTAATAATTTCAATTTCAGCAAATAAGAACTAGGAATGAGGAAGGTTGTTTGAAACCACCTCATAGGATATTTTGTATAATATATTTTTTTAAGTAGTTAATACAGTATTTAAACCCTTCTCATGCATTTAGATAAGGGTCTAGAATTTTATTGAGAACAATGACAAAGAATGCTTTATTGTAAGTTTGTAGATGCCTCGATGAAATAATGGAACATGTCCGTTTCAGTTATACATCATTTTGTTGATCACTGTTGGTGCACTTTTGTATTCTTTGAAAGACTCATTGATAGAAGAATTGATTGTGGCCTATTATTGCTGATCAAATGAACAGGAAAATATACATCTGGTACTATAATCATGTATGCTAAATTCTGTTTTAAACAATAGTAATAAGTTTAGCTTCCATGAATTATGTATGAAATCAATTGTTTCTGCTTGAAATATCAGTTGCACTATTGTATGATATAAAGATAGAAATTGATTTTTTTTATATATGATCATCAGAATATATGCGATATGCTTTACATTTTATTTTGATTAACTATTTCGCAAAATAATCATCTTACAAAGTATTAATCCTATTAAGTCTGTGATTGATCTAAATCATCACAGAATAAATAGATATCATTCTAAATTGCATAAAATTAGTATTATCCCGGCTTAGATTATATTAGAATTAATTCAAATTTTTGCATTATAGAATAAATTTGTTTTAGTTTTTAGTAATTCTTTATGAAAATATTTTGAGAGAAACCCAACAATCATACAAAAAACCCAAATCTGGGAAACTGGTCCCATTACACCCAGTCGGAGCCACTATCCCAAATGGAAAAGGAATTTATTTAAGGTCCGAACTGGGTGGTTATCCCCCTTGTTGTTGCCACAGATTTCTGAGGCCTCAACACATACCAAGGATCGAGGGTGCTGATTAGAAAAAGCGAAAAGGCTAAAATTCTTTCCTCAGAACCAGACAGAGCAGAGTTAGAGGGGAAGGAATAGATCAAATCGACAAAGACTAATTATTTCTTCGACTTGGCAGTAGTAAATTCCAAATCCAACTCTTGGAGGATGACAATCCACTTCGAGTACTTTCTCCCCAGCAATTGTCGAGACAATATATAGGTCATAGTGTTGCAGTCAGAAATCACAGTCACAGTACGCAATAGAATGTAATGACAAAAACGTTGAACTTCTTGAACCACAGCCAATGTTAACTTCTCGACATGAGCATAGCGCGTTTCGGTATCAAGAAGGTTACAAGAGAGGTAGTATATAACATGCTTGCCACCGTCATCATCATATTGTACCAAAACCATGGCAATCGTGTTGAAAGCGGTGGCTAAATAGAGGGAAAAATTGTGGTGATAGTTAGGAAGATGCAATAGAGGAGCATTAACAAGAAACGTCTTGAGAGCATCAAAATAATTCTGGGCGATCTCATCCCAAAAGAATGGGACACCCTGCTTTAGTAATTGTGTGAATCCTTTAGCCACTTTGGCATAGTTAGGTATAAAACGACGCAAAAAATTAGCCTTCCCCTACAGACTCTGCAGCTGATGTAATTAGGATGGAGAGGGGAGATTAATGATAACCTCAACTTTGAATGGATCAAGTCAAATATCATATTTGGAAACAGTAAGCCCTAAGAGTCTATCGGAATTGATGCAGAAGATGCACTTATGCGGATTTAACTAGATGTTATAGCATCGACAGCAAATAAATATATGAAGAAGATGGTCAGGGTGGTCCTTACGTTTGGCTAAATGAGCCGGAAGGTCATATAGATAAGGTTGAATGCTGTGCTTAATATCATGAAAATCATATGACATCGCTCACTGAAACGTGGCCCTGACATTCTTTAAGGCAAAAGGGAGCTTTTTGTACGCGAAAGTACCCCAAGGATAGATGAAGGTAATCTTATGTTGATCAGTTAGGAGAATGTTAATCTAGTTATAGCCAGAAAAGTGGTCCATGAAAGAAAAGATCTCACTCCCAGCGCAGTCATAAATGATTTAATCAATAAAGGGAGTAGGATAATTATCCTTAGGATAGGCCCAGTTTATGTCACGATAATCAACACAGACCCGAATGGTACCCTATTTCTTATCTACAGGGAAAATGCTGGACACCCATTCTGTCAAGGGAATTGGATAGATAAAACCAGCATTGAGAAGTTTTTCAACTTCACCCTTAATGGCGGCAACCTTTCTAGGGTGAACAATATGAATACATGGATGAATAGGCTTCGAACTAGGGTAGGTAGGAATCTCATGCACCACTATACTAGGATCGATGTCAGGCATATCTTCGTAGGACCATGCAAAGATGTCACAAACTCATAGAAAGGGCTAGTATAAACCTGAACTTCATCCGAAGAACAGGTGACCCTGATATGGATGTTCTCGACGATTCTCGATTTCACGGAAATGTTGATAGGCATTGTTTTCTTGGCGTTACTTAAGTTACACTCAATAAAAACTACATGTGTCAAAATAGGCATTTGAAGCGAAGGAGAAGGAACATGAGATGCAAACCTCTCAAGATACGTAGACATGGCCCTGAGACCAAGCATGAACGAGGAATGATGATGGCTATCATCCCAAGAAAGATCCTCGAGAAACATAGTTTCCATGATGGCTTCATCAAAGGGAAATATCTCTTTCAAGGGATCATGCGAATCTGAATCGCCAAGCCACGGGGATTGAGAATAAGTGTCAAGAGACATGCTCAAAGGAGCATGATCAGAAGGTGGAGGCTTCGAAGCTAAAATAATTTCACAATAGTCTATCTCAATTAGTCTTAGCGGCATCGAATCTCTGAACAAATCAATCTGCTCAAGTGAAGGGATGATCCATGGGTCGTCAGACCAAGAGATCATATTAATCTGAATAGTATTGGGTGGAGGAAGAGGAAAAATACCCATGAGGGCAGGATCTTTGAAGAGACCTGACCCTACGCTCTAGTTGGGAGTAGGAATTTGATCCACATACGAAATGTTGTTCTCGGAAGAAGAAGTGAAGAATGAAAACTGATCAATAGTAACAATATTTCCTTCGTGCGGGAATTTCAAAACACGAAAGATAGTGGACATAATGCACAACATGGCATAAGTCCAACTGCAATCAAGGAGAAGATTATAATTGAGCTTAGCGTCAACTACTTCAACCTCAACATTGACTGTCTTCCCTTCTAATGTAATCGGTAAATTAGCGAGAACACCAAGAGGTTTTGATTCTCTTCCATCAAATGCTTCAAAGGAATTTGGTGATGAATTTGGAGCTGGAGAACCAATTGATTTCCAGTAGGCAGATGAGAGATGAACGTAGATGCACCCTCGTCCACAACCGCCCGATGGGTATTCAAACCATTAATACCAACTTGTATGATGAGCCCAATTTGGTGCGGGAGTCATGGGATGAAATTCTCCAAGTCGAAAGCGAGAAGGTTAGTATCAGCATGATCAACCCCGCCTATCGTAGATAACAAAGCCTTCTGTTGAAATGTAAAACTTTGAAGTACTTCTAATGTAGACATTGCAGATGGTGCCTATGCCAGATCCTCAACAATACTGTAATGTTGGGCAGCATGGGCATTGGGATTGTAAGAAGACTTATAGAGTACACCTTTGGATGGTGGCTGTACAACGAGCTCAGTACTGGGGCTTTCAATCTGAAGAGGGCCAGAAGCAGGCAGAGGAGGAGGAACATCAGTGATCTCTTTCCCCACTGCCTGACATGGTCCAGTATAATCTTTTGACTGAGTAGCGATAGACATAGAAGCATAATTGTTCATCTTGAAAACCTGGGAGCCAAATGGGGCATAGGGCTGAGCTTTCTCTACCATTTGGGTCTGCTGTGATGGAGAAGGTTCCTTGAGAATAGTCGTAGTTCCCTGGGTGCCTTTGAGTAGTCTACTTACTTTAGCCCGTTCAGGAAAGTCCTTGGTTTAGTGCTCTTTGTCACAAATCAAAAAAAGGTACTTCAGCTTACGCTATGAAATATCATCAGCACGAGGTTTAGATGAATCTGGTTTTAGGGTATCGGATTTGGCCTTACCTTTACCCTTCTTTTTTCCCTTGGAAGTCTTATCCGTTGGATTGGCCTGAACGACATTGAATTCCGTGGTTTTACCAGGATTCAGGGTAGAATGGGAAGCAGAATCATTGGAAGGATCAGATGTTTTCTTTCCATGATTTGAAGGAGAAGACTTCCGAGAAGTCTGAGACATGGAACCTATGATACCGTCGAAAGATGGTGTTTTCGGTGCTTTGGAAGTTCCAGGTTGAGGAGCATCAGGCAAGATATCATACAACGTGCCAGACTAAGATTACGCAAGATTGAGGTATTGGGCACAAGAAATGGCTTGTTCTTCGGTTGCACATGCCCCCATAGCTATATCTTTAGCGATTTGATTAAAAAACGAGGCAGTGAACCAATCAGTTAGAAGCTGACCAGGAATGTCAAACTTGATTTGAGTGACGACGATGCCTCCATTCATGAATATGATCTGAGATATGAGTAGCTTGGTCCTGTTTCAAGGATGTGAGGAGGTGTGTCCTAGTCTCATATTGAATCAGTAACTGAAAATGGGTAAGAAATGCCATGACAAAAGAGTTGAAATCTTGAAAAATTCCACAAGATAATTCAATGTACCACTTTGCAGCAGCACCAGTAAGAGTTCGTTGGAAAAGATGAAGTCGTATGGAATCGTCTACCTAATAGTTAGAGGAACACCACAAGTGGTATGTCATAACATGCGCTTGGGGGTCTTCTTCGAACTTGCCCTAAAACTTAGGACAATCAATAAGAATATTAGTTGGAACTGGAGGCAAATACAGATTATGAAGAATCAGATCGTTCATTAACTTTGACACATCTCGTAGTTCCAACGTAGCGAGAAATGGTAATTGAGGATTAAAAGGCATCAGAGGCCTTTGATAAGCACCTGCGTTAACATTCCACCCAGTCTAGGAGAAATTCTGCCCCCATATGTTTTGTCCCGGAGGATTTTGTCCATAGGGGTTATAAGCTTGGTAGTTCTGCCCATACTAGGGTTGAGGACCAGGATATTGATTTTGAGCATACCGTTGAGGTCCTTGCTGAGAAACGTATGGATTCTGCTGCGGAATGTAAGCATTGCCTTGAGGTGGATTATACATCATCTAAGATTGATTTTGAGGGTGATAGGTAAAAACTTGGGGCACACTATATACTACTTGATATTGACCTTGAGGAGGGTAAGTAGCACCTCTAGGTTGAGCAAGTGGACCTTGCAGAGCAGGTTAAACGGGCTTTTGAGCTGGTTGGCCTGGATACTGAGGGCCACTGGGTTGCCCTTGTGGAAGAGGTTGTCTCGATGGTTGCGATGGACCAGGTTGTCCCTGCTAACCAAGTGACTTGGAGTAGGACCATAGGGTTGTCCTTGTTGCACAATGTTTTGGCCTTATTGGACATAAGGCTGCTACTGTTGCAAAAAAGGTTATCCCTATGGTGGATACATTAGCCCCCCAAGAACATAAGATGCTCCTGATTGATATTGATATTAAGGTTGACCGGAAGGACCGTAGGGTTGCTGGACCGAAGGTTGACCCTGTAAAGGTTGTCCTTGTGGACCATAAGGTTGTCCCCACTGAATCAAAGGTTGTCCCTATAAGGGTTGTCCTTGTAGACCAGAAGGTTGTCCTTATATTACTGGCCCTCGATGAGGGACGATATAATAAGGATCAGCCGGAGGCAGAAAAACAACCTATTTTAGATCAATAGGAGGCAAATAGATTGGGTTACCTTAGACATCATAGTGATGCAGAGGATTGACAGGAGCCTGGGGCTGCTGAGAACCCTGAGAGTTCTACTGCTGAATAGCCAACATATACTCTTCAAAAGTAAGGCCGCTAGGAATAGCAAAGGAAGTTGTGGCCACACTAGAAGTAGGCGTAGCCTCTATAGCACGAGGTTATGATTTACCCGGGCCACGATTTACAGGCCACATAGGATTAAGAAATATAGATCTACGAATGTGAAAATATCTCGACAAATGATGTGTAATAAGCAGTGCAGATGAAGCCACAAAAATGGTAGGTTGGACTAGGACAGATGTAACAACGACCAACGAACTAGGTGTCGAAGGTGACAGTCCTAATGAAGGAACGAACGAACTCCTTGGAGGATTAGAAGTAATGGAATGTGCTATGGATGCAACACCAGAAATAATCTGACTCAAAGTTCGATAACTGGGTGGAAGTGACACCAATGGAGGAGAGGATTGATTAGAGACATGCGGGAGATTTTCCGAGAAAAGATGATATTCCCCTGTAGACACAGGCATTTCTTCACTGATAATAGGACTCGAAGAATCCATGTCTGACGAAGTTGTAAGATCTTCGAAAAGATAACGAGGAATAGGAGGTATAGCAACAACTATAAAAGGTGATCTCGAAGTAACAGGAGGGAACTCTTCCTCAAACTAGACCAAGCACCCTGAGGAGGCCAATTGAACTCAACTCAATCTTTAGGAGGAGATCGGGTAGCGAGAGGTTTAACACTTGGGAGAATAGGCTACGCAAGCTTGATAGACCTAATGGACCGAGGGGTTTCAATAAAAATGTTAGGGAAAGAACTACCACGAGGAGGCAGTGAAGAAGATGACGAAAATTGTGGTTCTGCTACTGTGACTGTATTTCAACATAGGAAGGAAAATGAGGTAGCCAATTCAAGGCTTCAAGACCAAACTCTAAGGAATGATAAAAACAAGCCAAGTAGAGTACTTTTAACGGGCATGTGACTGTGGGTAATTAATTTTACGACACTGGATCAAAAATTTGATGTTTCATGTTTTAAGAGTCGAGAAACAAACATAAGATGACTCTAGTCACTTTCAATTTTAAACAAGCATGAAAGGAAAAGTTCTCGATGATCTCTTATCTTTTTAAAGAATCACGAAAAGATTGAAATGAATACTCAGGTAATCTAAGCAAGAGAGTGTACCAAGTTTCCGTGAACTGCCATATACACCTTGGTGATCAAATGAAAGAGAAATTACCAAGGACTTAATGTACGTGTAGGTAGTCTCCCCGAGTGCTGTGTTCGGTGTATTATGGTTACACAGTGGCAAACTCGACTTCCTATGGATAAAGGATTTGAACCTATGAGGGTCTCCATTTATATATGCGGCAGTACAGGGAGCACAAGTCCATAGTAGTGCTGTCTAAGGCCAAATGGAAAATGACAACTACTAGGTTTAATAATGCCAGAACATGTCACTAGCTTAGACCTCGAAAAATGTTTGCGTTAGGTTCCAATTCTTCCTTAGGTTAATTGAATAAATTTTATAGTTGACCTTGAATTAGTGTTTCAGTTTCAAGGCCCTACTGAATTTGACCTCAAATTTCCTAAATGCAATCTACATGCAATAGAACACCATTTTTTTGTTCAATGAATGCTAACTAAGAGAAGGATAGAGATATTTTAGAAAGCAGCAAAAAATTAAATCATACGAAGAAGTCCCCTAATGCATCTAATACAATCAAAATGAGAAATGAAAAACCTTTCCTAGATGCAAGTGCTAGTTATGTAAAATAACTTTTTGTTCTCGATGCAAACGAAAGGATGCAATTTTTTGTTTTTTGAATGAATGAAGCACGCAATGCACTAATTACATCAAAAATCAAATCAAACACTAGTTTAGAGCACTATGAATGTAGAGATCTGAAAACGAACAATCTGAAAGCAATACAGACATAAAGACGTACCCAAACCAATGATGCACTCTTTCAATCAAAGTGAAAGCTTTCAAAATGACCCAAACAAGAAATGTGATCTATGCTCGAAAACGAAGAGATGGAGAGTCAGAAAAACACAAAACTAATCATTCAACAAACCAAAAACTCAAAGGATCAAGAAATACCCAAGCAACTGATTAGGGAATCGAACTGACAGAAAACAAAAAGACTCTAACTTCAATCAAAAGGCTTAGTGAGTGAAAGACATCTAGAACCCTAGGTTTATAAACTGCACTAATAAGAAAATAGACAAACAGCTGAGAAGAACAGGCTTAAAGCAATCAAAACAACTCCAAAAAGACCAATTGAAAATCAAGAAACAAGCCAGAGTCAAGCATAATTGACCAAAAACTTAGCAAAAGGGTCAAACCAAATCCTACAGGATTCGATGCAACTATGAGGTGATAATCCATGCCAAACAAGGGTTGGCACTACTGCAACAAAAGCAACATGTGCCAATTGGTGCGAATGTTCAAGAGAAACTCGTGCCAAGCTGGATAACTATGGGAGGAGGAAAGAACCATTAAGAAGAGGTCAATCTTGACACTCTAGAGTTGAACAAGAGGATTCCAGATAATCAAACAAGCCAAAAAAGAAAGGCAAGCAAGCAAACGACTGAAGTCAACTTGACAAGACAAACTCACACTGATCCCTAGCGGAGTCGCCAATTTGTTGGGAAGGTAAATCCTCTCTATGGACAGAGACGATCCCTCTAGCCCTAGAGTGGGTCTAGCAACAAAGGGACAAGCTAATGTGTAGGTTCCTAATTAATGAATGAAAAGAATAGGGTAGATTGACCTACTTGGAGTCCAATGCTGTCATCGTTGTAGTGGTGGTGGTCTCTTGATCTCTATCTCGACGAGTCACAATCCTTCTGCAACAATGCTTAGATACCTGAACAAAGATTAGCAAACAAGAGAAACGTACAAAACATTGATTTCATTCATAATGAACTAACCAGTTAAGGAGGGTTAAGCATATTGCATCAAATAAAACACATTAACGCAAGATGGGAACCAAACAATAGTCATGTATATGTATAAATATAAGAAATAGTTACAACCGGAGCCTTGACGTTGCAGCCTCCTTTAGCGGGGTTCAGCCGAACTGTGTCTCGAAGGATCATCGGGGAATTCGGATGGGGTGAGGACACAAGCCTAATCTCTCTCAACAAAGGTCTCTTCCATTCTATCTTCCTGGTGAAATGTTTAGGAATTCTCTTCAACATTTCAGCTATAATATGTTCAGCTAGCTCATTAATGGAAGATGGCTTTATTTATAGAGGGAGAGGAGGAGGTTGGGATCCCTATAATGGTGGAAGGGAGGCCTTATCCCTTGGGAGGTTTCCCCAAAAGGTGGAAACAAGAGGCCAAAGGAGGGAGGCTACGGTTATTCAGTCAAACCACTCTAGATGACTCACCCACGAAGTTGTTATGTTGGAAACTTCATCTCTATTTTTAAAAAACATTCCATAAACGGGTTGGTGTGGGTTGTTGAGTGGGACAGAGCGCCAATGGGCATGGGGCCCAGTGTTAATCTTCCTCATTGGCGCGAGGGCATAACAGTCTACTAACGCTAAGGCAAAAACATGTGTTTCTGATGGTCTACTTAGGAAATTGTTAACAGAAGGAATGTTGTCCTCATGGAAATGGATGCAATGATGGTCTTTGTAAGGCATGAAATTTTGTTTTAGTCACAGAAATGATCCTCCAATGTGCAGGACATGCATTGCAATGACAGTGAAAAAATGCTGTGTAACAACTGGTTCTTTTGCAGTTGAGCCTGACATATCGACTTGATGCATCAATTGAAGATGCCTTTTGATTCTGCCAATACGACCTGTGGCATGATACTGAGATACTCTTATATCCTGAATTTCTTTTTTGATTTCCTGTAGAATTAATACCACTACGGGACTTCCTTCATTTTCTTGTAAAATTTGCAGGGCTTTAGCCAGCACACATTTCAGAGTCCAATATGTATGGATGGATTGGTGAAAGAGAGATAGTCTCCCTCTTGTGTTCCTAGGGTCTGAAACAAAATCCATGGTTTCCTCTTGAACCTCTATATATTCTTCCTTGATGTTACTTTCCCTCTCCCAACCTTGGATTACATTACGAATTTGTGGTGGATTTCTTGCAGAATAAACTTTGGAGAGATTCTCCATGACCTCTTTCTTCGTCTTCCTGCCTTACTTGCTTGGCCCGGTTGTGGTTTTTAAAAGCCTCTTCTTTATTTTTTCTTTGGGTTGTCGTTTTACATACTGACCTTTCACCAATTTTATTTCCAGACTGACGAGGACTGACAGCATATGAACTAAACCTGTGAGAAATGTAAGCAGGCCTATATAGGGTGAGGGAAAATCATAAACAGAGTACATGGGAAATCTAATGGGACCCACAGTGTCCATTATAGTGGAGTTAATAATGAAGATGTCAATGAAAATCATATTACTGAGAAATGTGGTTAAACTAGCATGTTTGAAGACCTAATAGATTGAAAAAACCAACTGGCCAGGATTACAATTGAAACTATAATTCTCCCTATCAAACATGCCACAGTTAAAATTTAGCAACATTACGTGAAGAAATACTGAGATGGGTAATTGACAGACTAGACTTCGCAAATTCCACAGAGAGGGGTAGGGGGTTTTGGTTCCCAAGGTAGGTAAATGACGGACCAGACTTCATAAATTACACAGAGAGGGGGTTTTGGTCTCCTGCCTACCGCATTCACAGTGAGCAGAGGTAAGGTTATTGGCACCTGTTGGCTTATCATGGTGCACCATGCAAGCGGTCTCATAGAATTGAGATACACGATCAGGGTCACAGTGGCACCACATGGAAGCTTGAGATGGATGAACTGAGAGACTCGGATTTTGAACAAGAATTAGCTAGCAGGAGGTTATGAAGCACAACTCTATGGCCTTATCCGAGATATCCAGATTATGGTTTTTTAACATTCTAAAGGAAAAGGCATTGCAGAGAAGTGCATACGACTTCTTGAGATCTGAAAGATAACAATGCCTATCCTTCCAACAACAATTATTATACAATCCCTCTAACCTACCCATGTAGTTACTATCACCATTTTTATTACATTGAGTAGGAGGGAAATTAACAATGATAAGAACCAGAGCCATTACATACCAAAGGAACTAGAGCTGTAACCATTGTAGACCTGTCACTGCGTTGCCTTCCGATCCTCCGTGAATTTTCATTCATTAAATCCCTACTTTGTATTTATCTCTCTCTATTATGATCTGTAAGGGGCATAACTCAATATCCCATGTCCTATCACCTTGATTCACATCCAGCTGTCACCCCTCATTGCTACATCCCGAGTTCGCTAAATAATTTGCAGCCTCATTTCCTGTTCTGCAAACATGCAAGGGTACACAATAGCCAACATCCTATATGAGTATATCTATCTCTTGGATGAGACGTTTTTTCCTCCAACTTTTTCTTATTTTTTCCTAGGGAGTCTATTGCTGCAGCTTTCATAGCACCCTTGTAACCATTGCTAAATCCCTTTCAACAATTATACGATGGTAGTTATCGCGAACTGCTATTATAAGCCCTTATTTAACCATTGTTAGCTTAGCTTCATAATTCATAGCAAACCCAATGTCCAACGCATAGACCCTACAAGCTTTTCCGTGAGAGTTTCAAATTATTGCTCCTGCACCTGCCTGGCCTAGATTTCCTTTGGATGCCCCATCATAATTGAGTTTTATAAATCCTGGTTGTGGCAACTAGAAAATATCACTTGGGTTTTGTCGCGGGGGTTTAAATTTCCATAATGTGTTTGCCAACATTTGAGAATTTAAATTCAACTTATCTAGGATATGGCCTTCTGTTCCAGTTATCTTCCAGTCATCCTCTGTTCATTTTTGTACCAATATGGTCTCCCGGAAATTATCTATAGTCCCTTGCCAGATTTGATTTATGTTTTTGAATTCCCCCTGAAATATTATATGGTTTCTTTCTTTCCATATGCCCCATAATATAAATTCCATTGATAGCCTCTAGGATTTGTTCAAGAATTATTATTTGTATCCCCCTTTTCTCCATTTAATGATAGTCTGATTGATTCTTGTGTTATCTCTATCATTTTGCTGGAATACCATTGCATTATTCCGCTATAGAGTTTATGCCGTTACACAGGTGTTGAGTAAATGTTCTATAGTTTCTTCTTTCCTGTTACACATTTCACAGAGTGAGGGGCCCTGCATTCCTCTCTACTGCAACTGATCCTAGGTAAGGATCTTGCAATATCTTAGAAGCCAAAGGAAGTGTTCAATTTTTGGCCAGTGTTTGGATGACCAAATGTTTTGCCATATTGGTACTACCATATTGTGAAGATTGTTTTCTTTGATATAGTATCCTTCCTGTATGGTAAACATTCCTTTAATTTGATAACCCCATCTCAGTATATCTTCCCCTGTTACTATGACCAATTTCCTAGTTTTCATTTATTTTTTGAAGTTATTCCATTGGATTGTCTCAGGGCGTTGCTGCCAGTGTCTTTGTTCCTTCCATTATATCCATTAACTTTCATCTTGTTGGCACCAATAGTTATCAACCATTCTCGTAGTTGTTAAGTTTGTGAACAATAAGATTTCCCCTAAGTCTAATCGACTAAATAGTTTCTCCCTCTGTTTCCACGACTCCTCCCAAAACATAGCCATCCTTCCTCCCCGTATTTCCCAAAAAAATGTGTTGTTGAATAAGATCCCTATTAATGGCTGCTAGATTCCAAATATTAGAGCCTTTGGGGGTGCTATCTATTTTCATTTTTCCTGCTAGTATCCTGGGCATATCATATTTTATTTCCCAGATCAATTTCCATAGGTCTCGACCTCCTTATATCCATCTCTACCATAATTTTTCTCCCATAACCTCGTTTATCACATATGGATCTCGAAGGCCCAATCCACCTACAGTTTTCAGTTTTGTGAGATTTTCATATGAGAGGAGGGCACATTTGCAAGTTTCTTGAGAGGAATTTCTTGAATATCTTCACCATATTATTGCATATCTTTTTAGGGGCAGCTCTCCCTGATATTTGGTATACCGGGTTAGCTTTAAGAACAGATCACAAAAAAATTACCCGACTAGGGGCATTCAGAGCACAGAGTGCCCAATTTTGAAGTCGGTTCTGAAGACGGTTGAGAAGGTCCTTCCATCCTGAAACTCTAAGTGAGGTAGTGCTTAGCGGAAAACCCAAATACTTCATGGGGAATGAGCCTATAGTAAAGCCTAAAGTCCGTGCGAGGAACCTCTGGGTAACATCATTAGAATTGAAGAAGTAGACGTTCAATTTATCATTATTAATCAGAGTGCTTGATGCCTCCATGAATTTTTTTCAGAATAGCTAAGATAGCCTTAGCTTCCCTGACAGATGCCTGGCAAAACAACAGGATGTCATATACAAACTGTTGGTGTGAGAGTGTTAGTTCCGGTCCCTAGAGGTTCAATCCTTTAAGATGACCTCTCGATAACTGAGATTTTATCAATCGACCAAGGCCTTCAACTGCTAATATGAAAAAAAAGGAGAGAGAGGGTCCCCTTGACGAAGACCCCTGGATACATTAAAAGGGGGAGATGGAAACCCATTTGGGAGGATTGAGAAATTTGGGGATGAAATGAATGTCATCAGCCATTGTATCCATCTATGATCAAAATGAAAAGCTTTAAGAATGACTGTCAAATAGGACCAACTTATGCGATCATAGGCTTTAGAGAAGTCAAGTTTGATTAACATACCTTTCACTTTGAGAGTGCGTAGGGAGTGAATTGCTTCTTAAGCCGTGACAATGATGTCCAGAATCTATCTCCCCTTCACAAAACCTGTTTGTTCCAGAGATATCAAGCTAGGGAGAAGCGGCTTTAGTCTATTTACCATAATAGTCGATAATATATTATAGATGACATTACACAGTGCTATAGGCTTGAAGCCTGTAGGAGTATCAGCGTTTTCCTGTTTGGGGATGAGAGATATAAAAGTAGCATTGATAGCTAGATACACATTTCGAAACTGCCTAGATTCCTCTACCAGTTCCCAGATGTCATGGCCCATGAAATGCTAGGTTTCTTTAAAAAATTCTACTGTAAAGCCATCAGGGTCTGGGGCATTATTTTTAGGCATATTTTTTACCACTTCTTCAACCTCCTCCATGGTGATTTCCCACAGTAGGGCTAGGTTCTGATCTCTATTAACAAGAGATGGGATATTTCTAGTTATTATGTCAATTGCTTCCTATCCATTATGATCAGTTTCAGTAAGAATATCTTTGAAGTGATATACTAACATATTTTCCATATCTACATGCTGGAGAACACGGTTTCCATTTGGATCTTTTAACGAGAATATTCTATTATATTGTCTCCTTTGAATCAATGTTTTATGGAAGAAGTTTGTGTTTTTCTCCCCTTCCTTGAGCCATTACACCCTCGATTTTTGTTTCCATATAATTTCTTCCTGCTTCCTTTGTTCTTATAGTCGACTAAGTATATTTCCTTCTTCTAAGGCTTGGGCCTCCGTTCTGCCATTTAAAATCATTTTTTGTTGAATGCTCTTCATCTATCCTTGCAATATTTCTTGATCATTTTGAATGTTACCGAACTCTGTTTTGTTCCATTTCTCTATTTCCGTTTTGAGTTTTTTCAGCCTGAGTTGAAAGGAGTGCATTCTGTTCCTTCCTTGGATGTTGTTAGTTTCCCACCATGACTTAGATTTTTTCAAGAAGGTGGGGTCTCTAAGCCAAAATAATTCAAATCTGAATGGCCGGTTCTTTGGACCTTCTTTGATATCAATTTCTATGCTTATCGGCCAATGGTGAGATCCTAATGTAGGTAGAATAGCTGCTTTGTAATAAACATCTAGGCTGACTAGGGCATCAGAGGCGAGAAATATGTCCAATCTAGATGCTACCTGATGAGCCTCACCTCATCTATTGTTCCAAGTGAATTTTCCATTTACTGTTGGTATATCTACTAGCTTGAGGTCTGTAAGTAAGTCCCGAAATGTTTCCATCTCCAGGTCTTCTCTCCTTATTCCTCCTTTTTTTCTGTGAGGTTCAAGATCATGTTGAAATCTCCTCCAAGCAACCAAAATTTCTCCTGATGCATGTTGCTAAGAGTCCCGATACTATTTAAGAATGCCTCTCTTTCTCCTGGAATTGGAGGCCTATAAACATTAGAGATGAGTAACTGTTCCTTTGTTCCCACTTGTCTAAAGCATCATGTTAGAATGCGTGGTAGACCTATCTAGCCTTCTACTGTTATCTCTGCTGGATTTCGTAGAATGGCTATACCCCCTTCCATGCCTCAAGATTCTATGCCATAACCTAAAAATGGGGTTTAAATGACTGAATTATACTTTCTAGTTTTTGGCTCGAAACTTTAGTTTCTTGAAGCATCATTACTTGGGGTTTCTCAGATTTTAGTCTTTCCTTTAGATATCTCTGTTTGCCTCTACTATTAAGGCCTCTAATATTCTAGGAGATTACTTTCATTGATTAACTTTTGGTGTTTTTTGGAATACCGTTGTTAACGGTATTATCTTTCCAAAGTTAACTAACATTTCGCCTACCAGTTGTATCGAATCATGTAGAGTCCTTCTTCCTTTTTTCTTACCCCCTTTTTGCTGTGAATTAGACTCTTTAGGAGAAATAGTCTCACGAGTACTTACTTGTTTTTGAGCTTGACTAGTCAGATAACGTTCAAACGTTTCTTTGTATAGCTTCTTCTGATCTTCTGCAATGAATCTATTGGCTAATTTCCTCCATTCGTGTAGTAGGCATTTTAATACCAATTCTTCAGAGCTTAAATCTTCTTTGGTTTTTTCTATGTCCATTGGCGACTGTTCCGTTATGTTATTTTATTCCACTTCATTAGGTTCTTGCGGTGATTTTCTTTTAGCAGTCGGCATTTTTTGATTAACCATTCCTTTCCCAGGGACAGGGCTTTCCTCCTCCACATTTGTTTTTTCTCCTTCTTCTTGTAGAATTTCTTATCGTTTTTGTGAAGTTTTCTATTTAGGCGTGTACTACTAGTTTGCATGTTGTTTTTTATTCCTTTTTTGTCTGTAACTTTGTGAAGCCGTCGTCTCTTTCCGGCACCTAGTCTGTATTCACTATTTTTCTGCTTGGTTGCTGTTTTGAGTGTTCAATGGACAAGTTTTGTAAAGGTGGCCATGCTCATGGCATCAACGACATTTGAACGGAAAGTGTTCATAATCAAGAAGTTGTTGCCAAATATTTCCTTCATATTCCAGTTTTATGGACTCTAGAAGTGGTTCTGAGATATTCATATACACAAAGATTTGAGAAAAATAAGTATAGCGACCTCGACGTGTTGTTTCTGCAATTTTTAAAAAGCTTCCTAAATAATTGCCAATACTCTCAAGAAACTTTGGGTCCCAGAAATCCATTGGAAGGGCAAAGAGTCATACCCGTATTGGCACTGACAAAAATTGTTCTTGGTCTGGATTGTACCACTCTTCTCATTGTCTGAGAAAGAGCCCTGCATTATTGTAAAAATATGGGCCTCCTTCAAAGATCTTTTCTTTATCCATGAGGTTAGTAAAAATAACTGTGAAAAAACCTCAGGGCCCAAATTTTAGATCAATATGGCCTTTGGGCTGCCATTTTACTTGTATCCATTTCAGTAAGAACTTTTTTGTTGGCCATATACCTATGAATTTATAGATGAGGGCATGCTCCTTCATATAACTCCTGTACTCATCCAGTTTATTGGAGGGGATGATAAATCTTGGTTTCTTCGTTGCCAGTGGTAGGCATTGTCCTCGTGTCTTGGCTTTCCACTCAACCCCCAACACTGGACCTGTGTTCTGAGTTGGCCCCTCACGGGGGTTTTCTTTCTTGCTAATTTTTTCCCCTACAGTAATATTCCTATAGGAGGGGGTGTCCCCTCCCCGATGTCGCTGCCAGACAGTCCTCCAGGCGCAGCGCAACTTTGTCTTCCTCCCACGGCCTCTGCTACTCTATTTTGAAAGCTTGAAACCCTAATGGCGCAACACATTTCTTGGAGCTCGCATTTTGATCCTTGCATTAGTAATATAATATTACTTGCGTTCAACACCTTTTTTATTTTTTTAGTAATATATTTCGTTTCTCAGGTTAATAAGAATTACATGTCATTATTTTCAACATGTCTAAATTTTTAGACACATTAACTTGTATTGAAGAATATAATTGAGGTGGAGGGGAATCAATTTTGGTAATTACCATTCGTGTTTTTTTTTTGCGTGTTTGAGCTTATATTAGTAGAAAGATATGCAATTTGGCAGGAATATTTTTTTACTACATTGAGCTTAAGTTGGAACTAGAAGAAGATGGATCCACTCACAATGGGATGCTTATCACCTATACCGTGTGAAGCTTTGGACACCCCTTAAAAAATTTAATTCTCCATAATGGTTTCTATCTTCAACCCGTCCCTGTGAGGTTTACCTATAAGACTTGAGGGATTAAATGACACACAAATGAGCTAAATATTGTACTGATAATTTATTATTATTATTATATAGAAAGGAAAAAAATAAAATTTTCATTATTTTGATATTTTATTAAATTTAGATAATTATTTACAACAATTTAAATATAGTCAAAAATAAAAATTAATATATCATTTTATCATACATAAAACTTAAATCAAAGTGAAATTATGTTTATATATACAAGTTATGTCTAATTCTTATCGTATTTATAATAATCTAAAAGTTTATAATTTATTTGGCATAACATCATATAGTTAATCAACTCAAAATAAATATTAATTTATATTTGTTTGAGAAAATAACCTCTTCCTAATTGTATGTTTAACAAATTCATAATTAAAAGTTTTTTTTTTTTTTTAAACAATTTATGTGTGATTTACATAGAATAAATCATTGTTATATTCATTGCATTGTTTAATTAAAAAATATATATATTTAGTTCTCACTATTATTTAAATTATTTGATACATACCTCATTTTCATTAAAAAATATATAATCATATAAACTTTTTAATCATGTGTAACACACTATACAACGGCATGTCTCTACTCAAACATTGTTATATTCATTGCATTGTTTAAATTGAAAAAAGTCAATTCCAACTCTTGTTTGAATTATCTGATACATATCTCATTTTCATTTAGAAAATAGAATCATAAATATTTTTTTAATAATGTGTAACACACTATTAATACTTTTTAATCATGTGGACCACATCCACATTATTAAAGGCTAACAATATACTCAGATGTATCTACATCTTTTCCTTAGACATTTGTCTTTGGATCTTTTTTACCTATTCTCTTTTTATTTTCCCTTTTTCAATTATAGAAATGTTTTTACCATTGTGCAATTTTCTTTCAAATAAATTACTTTTAAACAAAATTAATTACTTTTAAACAAAGTCAACACATGAAAAAAAACATTTTTAAATAAATGTCCTTAATTAAAGTTGTTTATTTTTATTTTTAAGTTTAATTGATAAATTATTTAATATCTTTATAATGTAACATTGAAATAATTTATTAAAATTTTATATCTTTATAGTGTAACATTGAAATAATTTATTAAAATTTTATTTAGCTATGTTTAAAAACATTTTCAAATAAATGTCCTTAAATAAAATTCTTTAATTTTTTTTTTTAATTTAATTGATAAATTTATTTAATATTGTTATAATGTAACATTGAAATAATTTATTAAAATTTTATTTAACTAAGTTTAAAGTAAATTTTAATATAAAATGATATTTATATGAAGACATAATTTTAAAATATACCAATTTTAAATATAAATTTATTTTTATAAATCATTTGATCATAATTATCATTCTTTAAAAAAATTATTAAACTATTTTTTTCTAGCAATTATTAGATTATATTTTAAGAAATTATAAGAGCCAAACAATAAACAAGGATTAAAAAAATAGATATATAAACTCAATTAATATCTAAAAAAACTACGATAATTCAATACAATTGAATTCAATCCTATTCCGAACTCAGGTTCGCTCCTTCACCGTGTTTTGAATATTTTTTGGATTTTTAAAAAATATTCTAAAACATTAAAAGTCCAATTAAACATATCTATTCTGTAAACGTTGTAAATATAGTGATCCTCCAAAACATTCAGTTTTGAGTTAGGTTTACAAATTCGATTAAGACTCAGCAGAGTTCGATTTGAACATGTTTGGTTAAATAGCACAGTTCTAATTTTTATAAAACAATTTTATTAATAAAATATTATTTTAATGAAAAATTATTATATTTTATTTAAAAATATATAATTTCTTTTATTAATAAAAATATTATTTTAAATAAAAAATTATTGTATTTTATTTATTAAAAATTAATGAAGATAACTACTTTCATTTACAAGATGAAAATTTAATTATCTTTATTTTAAAGAAATTAAAAAAAAGCAATAAGATATATTCATAATAAAACCAACTTTCAATCTTTGCAAATATCTAAACAATTATCATTAACATTTACAAATTGATATTATCTATAAATAATAAATATGCTTTTTATATTGATATTAAATAATATATATTTACGTTGTAAAGTGTATCTATTTGAAAACAACTTTCTTAAATTGTTGCGTGTACCATTGTGATCCTTTGATTTTAATGTTAGACGATTCAAATCATCTCTACTTTTGAATCACTTACTGTTATTAATCAGTTATGAAATAAAGAAAACTGTTTTACAAATTTTGTCAGCTCTTCTAGAGCAACGATTACATTGGCTTTCCAATAAATCAAACCCTCGCAACCGCTCTCCCTGCGGCCTGTAATATCAATGCTTCACCCCAATCTTGCCCAGGTATCGGGCGTCTTTCTTTTGTAGATCTTTGTAAGGTTTGAAATCCTTCTTTCATGGATATTTGCAAGATTTAAAATCTTGAACGACATGTGCTAAACATTTTTTTCCAAAATTTAATGTGGCTGTGCATATGTTTCTTTTATAACTACGACTGCCCATGCTCAAAGCCCAGGTATCAAAATTTTATGCTTCGTCTCAGTTTATATTCTTGAGAATTTATTTGACATGCTCTTTTTTGCAGACATGTGAGGGTGCAGAAATTAAATGCAATATCAGGGTTAAGTAAGAGTGTCCATTATCCCTTAGTTTTTTGACATTTACGTTGATAAGCTATAAGAGTGTTTGGAAACTGCAGGATGCAATGGCCCCAAGTTCATTGGTATGGTCATTACTCTTCTCCTTTTATGCTGATGATATTGTTCTTCTGGCCTAAAGTCACGATGACCTTGACAAGTAGCTTAGAATCCTCCATGGTTAATGCTCGAAGATGGGTATGACTGCTAATACCAACAATACTAAAGTCATGATAATAAAATATAAAAATATCAACTATGATAATTTCATTTATGATAACAATTACATGGAGAAGGTGTCTTCATACAAATATTTAGGTATTGACATTCATCATCAACTTAACTGTAATTATAGAATTGAGAAAAGGATAATAGGAGGTTGGAAAGCTTTTTATGATTTTGAAAAAAATTGCAAGTCGATAGATCTTTGGGTATGGAGTAAAAAAATCTCATCTTTGAGACTCTCGCCACTCTTGTTTTTATATATGGATGTGAGGTTTTGGGTTTTAGTATATCTAAATAATCGTGGAGGAAGATTGAGCTTATCCAAAAGCAATTTATAACCCGCAATCTCAAGATTAAATGAAATACTACCTACCCTATCTGCTTGATTGAAGCTAACCTTCCCCCCTTTGAAATCATGGCTATGTTTAGGTATCTAATGTATAAGAAAAATATTTACAAAATGGAATCCAATAGGCTCCCCAAAATTGCTTCTAATTATAGCAAAAACCGTCACCTATGGCTCAAGTAAGGCTGGCATAAGGATTCCCATTCTTGGCTCGACCATTGGGGGATAAAGGAGGATATAAACTTGGAGAATAAGGATAATATTAAAAATACTATTCCTTCCAAGTTAAGGATAAGTTATAGGATGAGAAGTAGTTAGAGGGAAAGAAGCTAAGGTTTTATGAGGAGATGATTAACCCTAATCTTGCTAACTAGAATTATCTTTCTATATTAACCAGTGCTAAGAAGACAATAAACATTGCAAAGATAATAACTAATTCTCATGAGCTTCGAAGTGAAACTGGGTGTTGGTAAATTCCCAAAACACCTTGGGATGAAATAGTTCACCACCTTTGTGATACTAACAGAGTCGAAGATGAAAAACACTTTCTCTTGAATTTCCCAACTTGTATTCATATCCATTCTCATTTCCAAAACCTTTGTCACACTACCAACTAATGGGCCCAAGAATTGGATATTTTACTAAGGCCCATTTGGTCATTCCTAGGCACTTAAAATGTTTGTTTAAATTCTTACTTACACATTATAGAGTTAATTCCTAGTCTTAATGGGTCCTTAGGAATTTTATTTATCCTTGCTTATTATGTGCCTAATAATATTTATTTTGCAGAATATTGTGAGAATATTGGGAAAATAGTAAAGATTTGTGGAATGAGAGAATTTAGGAACTTTCTCATTGCTACATGATGGATTGAGATTAGATAATAAATGAATAGAATATTATAAAATTATTGAACAAGTTTTGAAGAACCACTGATTGAGAAAATCTAGGGATGTGCTCCCTGCTACAAGAGAAGCTAGAACTCAATATTTAAAGAATATTTCTTCTCTTGGGTACTAGATCCACCTTTTGAGGGATTTTTGTGGCGAAAGAAACCCTCCTTTCAAGGAGGTTTCTTCCTCATCAATTTTTATAATTACTAATTCGAATTAGCCTCTAGGGATAAGTTATTTTGGTATTTTTGAGAAAAGCACTTATTATTTAGCAGTTCTACTTTCATTTCCAACAATGATGTATTTGAATTGTTTCCAATAATGAAATATAGTTTCATTTTCAGCTCCTAAGGCTTATTTTCCTTCTTATTAATCAAATTATCCTTGGGTTTAGCCATCCTAGGAGCCTCAAATCCCTACTGCACCATTTCTTTTATCTTCATTTTAGCATTTACTTGTTTACGTGTATTTCCTATTTTTGCACTTAGTGTTCATGTTTCATTTGTTGTATGTTATATTGATTAAATAATTGAGATGAGTTTTTTTTCATGTTATTTAGATAATAAGTAGTGTGATGCATCGATATCATAGCTTAAAAAATTCATTTTCATCATTGGATTACTTAGATTAGCTTACTAGTTAACTGTTCTAAAATTTCTGGTTTTAGTAGTAAAATTATGCTGAATTTTATCATGTGTTAATGAAGCTATTTTGATTTGATTCTACTTGGATTTAAGTTAAAAAACATTCAAATTAATTACAAAATTTACCCTACAAAATTTTCACTTGATTAACTTAGGAATTTGGCAGGTTAACTTGACATACATGCTTGCTGGAAGTTTCCTACAACAGTCTATTTTTGAGCTCTTCCCTTGCCCATATTAACTCCAAATTCATGCTATAAATAGACTGATGTCTTAGAATATCGTTTGAATTCCCCGAGACCAATTTGGTTGAGCTAAGTCATGGTTAAGTTTCCATTTAGATTTTGCATTGCTTGTTTCTTGAATGCTCATTCTTGCAACTAGTCTAGATTTCCTTTCCTGCAATTTACTTTCAACAAAGTGTGATTTATTTCCTACGAGAATAATATATGGCTTTAATTCTCTACAAATTAGAATAGATTTATTTTAATTTCATCTCCTTTCCAACAATTAGATTATTTTTTATTTGTTATCTTTCTTTCTTTTTTTCTGCAACCTTGGGACTAACATCTTGACAATTTCACCACTTAATTGAGTGTTTCATTACATTTTTTCACTTACATCAAATGGTGAAAGACTAGGAAGAGGAAGGTGTATGTTTCACATAAAATGTCGACCCCTCTTATGTTTTTAAAAACCCTGATTTGATAACTCTTTGGGTTGGGTCAATCTTGTTGTAATACTAAGAACCATCACCGTTTTGGTGTAGTTTCTGGGGAGGGTGTCAAAGTAAGAACTCCCTTGTTCTATGAATCATTATTTCATTATTTTTTACACATATAGTTTTTGCAAAAACAAAAATTTCATTAGGCATATTTTATTTCAAAAACAGAAAATTGCATTGAATTAGCATTCTCATTCAATTTATTTAATAAAAATAGAAAAAACATTTCTTCAATACCAAAAACCCAACTACTTGATCATGTGGTGCAATAAAAATGACATCACCAACGACTTTTTCAGGTAGAAGAAGAAGAGGTGGTGGAGAAGTTAGAAATATTTACGTAGAAACTCTACTTTGTACACCCATATCAACACGATATGAACTACTCCTCTTTCAATACAAGTTAGAATGCACAATTTCAACCCTGGTATCCACCTAACACCTCACCTTGGTCTATCCCCACTCCATGGTATTATTCTTCCCAATGGGGTGATACATACTTCCTTCAGTATTCATTGTCTTATCCCTCCCAACCTTCCATTCCTCCTTTTCATCCATATCAACACGAGCCTCCTCAAAGGGGTGATCCATATCTCCCTCAACATACTTTGTATCGTTAATCACAATATCAACACCATCCACCTCCACCAAAACAAAACAATGTCAAAGACCCATTCCAATTCAACTACCTGCAAGACCATTTCCAAATCCAAACAATAAAGTAACTACTCCCACTTACAATGTGGAGGTACAAAACTTCCAAATAGATCCTCATGATCTAAATGATATTTACCTTAGAATAGAAAGAGTATTGCAAAAAATATTTTCTCTTGCTATCATTGAAGAACACCTAGAAGAATAAGAACTAGAGAATACTAAAGAATCATGGACCACATTTCATGGAGAGGAACCATTGGAGCCCAAGATTGAAGTATTTCTACTATGTTCATCATAAGATCCTTTATGTGTTCAAGAGACTAATAACAAAAAGTAGAATATTTGAATTTCATGGTAGAATATGACATAGAGAGTGATTGAGATGAGAAAGTGAACCAAGGTAATCACAACTATATTGAACATTGGTTCCAAAAAATCCTTAAGTTGGGGCACCATGCTCCTCTTCAACGGTTCTTGATATCATTTCAATTAAAGCAACTGATTTCTCATATTATGGAAAATATTAGAGAATATATTTCAAACCTGCATATGAGTTTATTTTCCATACTGGTATGTATATGGCTTCATTTGAAGTATTCCTATACTTGAAATATATTTTCCTTTTTTCAAGCCTAGTAGGATAGATAAAGAAATACAAAAAGATAAAAAGGGAGAAAAGAAAATAGGAGGAAAAAACATAAAATATTATGTGAAAATCTCCTTTCAGGCATCTAAGGTTGGCTCAGTAATTGAAAACCTCTATGATGTAATCAATGGATTGAAAAAAAATAAGAAAAAAAGGGAAGTAATAACATAGGTGAAAACCTCCTCTGAGGTGCCTAGGTAGACCTGCTGGTTGAAAACCTCATTGAGGTAGCCTATAGACCTACAAGAAAAGAGAGAGAAAAAAAGGGATTTTTTTTTTTTTTTTTTTTCACTAGGTATATCTCTTTGATGTATGTAGGTGCTCTCCAACCAACACAAGCAACAAAAACAACTTAGCATCTTAGGAAGAAGCCGATTAGAGGAGTAGGCATCTATTCATGGATAGTTAAACCTGAGTTTTTCACCTCCCATGCCAAGATGCTCCAATAGGGACAAGAACAGGTCAGTCATTCTCTTGTAATCATCATAATGCATCCCCATGCCATTTCCCACTCATTCACATTCATTTTCAACACATTTGGAGCCTTTCCTTGAAATGCTACAAGAAACTTTCCGTCTCAATAAAATGTTACAACCCACATTTTTTTTTAATTTTAAAGGGAAGGAAGGCACCCATTGGTTCAAAAAAATTCTTGCACCACCTCTAAGTGTAAAAAAGTGGGTTCCATCACTTTTCATTCCCTCTACATGTTTACTGTTGTCTTATTTATAGGTCTATTATAGGAAAAATATACAACGACAAATTTTTCTCACCTATTTTCTTTGGGAAGTGTGTCATTAGACTTCTAATTAATACCTCATCAATCTCCAAAGTCAAAACCAAGATTTGAGCACTTTCAAAAGTGGCCTAAAAAAACCACAACAAACTCCATACATTTAAGCCTATTTCATATCTAATTTTTTTTTCACTTTTTGAGGAAAAGGAAGTCACCACCATGTCTCTAATTATAATCCTCATTAATCTAATCAAGAAAAATCAAAATCCGAGCACTTCAAAAACTGACTTATTTATATGGGCTAGTTTCTTGCCTTCTTGCCATAGCCACTTTTTGACCTTTCCGTTTTCCATTTTCCAACATGTCTACCTACAAAAAACTCTTACTTGATCCCCATGAAGTATCCGCAATGGCCACATCTACAAGAATGAATTTATGTATCCCTTGTCACTACTACATGAGACTCCCTCTCCTTTTGCAACCTTCAAGGGTCCAATAGAGCCACCATTTACCATGAAAAATTGAAGGAAAAAGCGCAGGAAGGCCTTGGAATCATCATTTGATCATGAAATGACCCCAAAAATTAGAAGAAGAAGGTCGAGAAACAATGAAAGCAGTAGGTCTACATGCAACCAAAAATGTAAAGTAGATCTCCATGCAGTCCAAAATGAGAAGAAAATCTCCATGTTGTCAGAAATGAAAGAAGCAAACCTCCAACAACACTTGAAAAAATTCTTAACCTCCAAGGTATCATCAAGAAACTCGGTAAGAAATGTATGCAAATAAAACCATTTGTATTCCATGAAACACTATGTAATTTCTCTTCTGTGTGTCTAAGTATTGGGGGTCACTATATATAGCCAACCAAAGACTAAATTATTGGCCAAACTCAATCATTACCTACATCAAATCCCACGTGTGTGGATAGAAAGAGACAACCGAATAGATCTCAATCTTGAGCATGTCATCCGCCACCTAAAATCAAGGAGAAACAATGAAAGAAGTTTGCATGTTGTAAGGGAGCTGCTATATTAAAGTTTTGCTACAGGAGAGCTTTTATATAAAAAATTTGCTACAAGAGAACTACTATATAAAATATCTACTACAAGGGTCTTGGAAAATGATTAATTAATTGATAAGGTACAAAAAAATGCAATAGAGTTGCAAAGGTTTTATTACAGGGGTTATTAGAGTTGCACAGTGATCAAATTCCCTAAGTGACAAAGGTCTTCGGTCAATAGGTTGGTCATCAAATTCTTCCTCTCTTTTGCTTTGGGTTATTCAACATCATTTCTCCCTCTATAAGAAGAACGAGCTATGTGTTAAGTGTTTTCAATTCATGAACTTAGTGATTAGAGTATAATTTAGATTGCTTGTCAAGGGTGTCCATGATAATTTCATGGATAGTTTGATATGTTATGGGAAATAATATAGAAACCACTTTTGCAATTGAACATTGATGCCACCATTGTAAAAAATCTTCCTTTTTCAGAGCTACCATATGAAACTCTATTTCTTGTAGCAATGTCTTTTTACCACCAACCTAGTTGTTTTATTTCTCTAAATGGAGTTTTCACAAAGGCTAGAGGGAGAAATATGAAGAGGAATCCTCAGTGTGATTTGTGGGTGGCATAAGGGATACCTAGACTTATGTGGGGTAGGAATCGTGTAATGCAGGTACAAAAAAATTCTAGTGGCAGTCAAGAATATCAACTTGCAGCCCAAGAACCCACATTTATAACCTTTAACAAGTTTCTTTACATCCATATTGCTCGTTCCCACACCTTTTTAAAGCCTCCTCCATCATTTATAAGTCACTTATATACATTTTAATCACTATTTTGAATTTATACAAGAAACATCCTATATTTCTATAGGAAAACACCGAGCACAGAAAAAGGGTATAAAGATAAATTTTTTCCATCCATGGTCAAGGGAGGTCTCTAGAAGCCCCTAAAACCTACACATTCCATAAAACTTCAATTGTCTCATCATTGTTTCACTGACTAGCCACAAAAATCCTTCATTCCTCCTCTTTTCCACCAATCATCAATAGAGAATGCCTCTTCAACATCACAAGGAGCCTCCTATTGAATTATAATAATTTTTGAAGGTCACAACTAGAATGAATTGTGATCCTGAGGATATTTTGCGGCTATTAGAGGAAAAAACAGAGTCTTGTAGCAGTCTACAAAATCCCTATAGACCCAAATTTGTAGTATCAATCCAAGGAGATATGAAGACCACTGTTATATGGAATCTCTGAGTGTATCTTCCCTAGACCTAGTGGCATGGTATAGAAAATTAGAAGGCAACGAATATAATGTTTCCATTAAAGTACTTGGACAATGAGATGAGGCTTACCTAGATTCCATCCTAGGCTTCATTGTCTTCTTTGCTAGTACACTTCAATCCTAGCTCTGATTGTTATAATTAGAACCTACACATAAAAACACAAGAAGCCAAATATCCATGATATCTATGTAGCATTATCCATTAAAATCATTCAATGGATCAACAAAACATTGAAACATATGAAAATAAACATAATATATTTGAAAACAATCTACTCCTTGTATTAATAGAAATGGAGAGAGTTACAACCAAATATAGGAGATGATCATGAAAATAACTCCCCAAGTTGACTTGTCCTTCCTTGTCACAAAGTACACCTCTATGTCACCTCAATGCATGGAATGATGAATATACTTAGGTATAAAGCAACAATATGAGGGTAATCAATCTCCAAAATCCAACCCATAGCTTGTGGATGACAGTAAATATATAGGAGAGGATGGTAGTTTAGGAATTATTATCCATTTACCATTATAGGCTTGAGATCCACTCTTGAATGGAGGATGAGCTCAGGGGATAAGCAATGAAATCTCCAAGATAGGATGAGATATGATTCAAAAATATTATCCAAGGTAAATGGTTATAACAACTCCTAGAAGCTTCTCGAAGAGGAAGCTTCAAGATTATTTTTTATTTTTCCCGAATTTCTACAATCAACACACCCCAAGCAAGGGGCAACCTGCTAATGATTAGTGCAAGTGCAGAGTGGAGAAAATTACATTGAATGAAACCTGCAAAGGAATAACGGCGTGTTAGACCTTAAAAGCATGTAAATGAAGCAGTTAAACCCAAAAAATCAGGGATTAGGGAGAGTCATGCCTAGGCCTTCATGCAAGGATGATGTGAAGGTGTTGATGGATTTTTGTTGATCTAGTTAATAGCCCTATTAACCATATGTGACGAAATGGCCTATAAAAAATTCCCCCCTTAAGTGAAAATTCAGAAATAATGGATGATGATAGAAGTTCTTTACATTGTGACATGTTTGCATCAATAACAACGAGTCAAGAACATCATCTGTTACAATACATTTACATATTGATATCTCTGCTATATTTGATGAGGGATTCATACCCATCCTCAACATATAAGATAAAATTACATGTACAATTATCAAAAAGACATGTCCACTAAGAAAAAGGGTGGACCCATGATTGGATAATTTCCTTATCATAACCATCATACTTTGTAATATTGCATTAATCCTGAAATCAAGCCCAGATGGATGGAACTAGATCCGTGGTCTTCTATCTCGTTCCAATGATTGTCCAATGTATGATTCTAACCATGTGAATCAATGATTTAAGGTCGAATATGGTAGTCACCATTTTATTACAAGCCAATGATGTAAGTCATTAACAGATGCTAGAGAAACCATCGATGATGTTAATGGCTCTCAAGGTACAACGATACAATATGTATTGTGTGAATTAATGAGTTGAAGTCGAACATCATAAAAAATATATCGGTTGAAGGATAATTATATAAACATGTCGGTGAGAGAAAAGGAACTTTTCATTGATGTATACAAGTCCCAAGGTATTGAAGGAAGAGTTTCTAAGTCAACTTCCTGGATAATGAGCTAATGTCGATAGGAAGCAACCCATCGCAGGAGGGACTTTATGTATCTCCCATCAACAACACTAAATGAGTATCATGATTTGAGACATAATTATATTGATGTGGAATTGGTTCAAGGCCGACAGTAATGGAATGCAAGCTTAAGAGTATCATAGTAGATATCAGCTGAATGAATTCTCTTGAACACATCGTAGATATGAAATGGAATTGGAAGCATTAACCCAAAACGAAAAGTAGATGCTTTGAAATGGTATGATAAACCAAAATAAAAACATATTCCCCAACCCAACAACCATGGAGATGAAGTGGAAGAGTGTAATGTTAAAGAGAAACTCACTTCCATTAAAAACTGGAGTACCCTGTTTTTCTAATTTTCCCAACCATTACTAGTCATTACCTCTTTATTTTTTAATAATATTGAGGAAGATAACATATGCTTGATCTGTAAGTTCATCCTTCGGATGAGTCCCTCAGATTATGTTTAATGAACCTTGAGAAGGAGTGGTTAGGTACCGTCATGATCGACGATTCCATCATTTTATAATGTTTTTACAAGTCGAGTGAAGGTATAAATCAACATATTTTTCATGTTTAGAGAGTTTGAAAAATATGTGAAAAGTAAAACTCCAAAAGTTCATTTTTGTAGATAGTCCCTTGAGTCCGAAAAGGCAGAAACAATACTCAAGAGAACCTCTTAGTCATGTTCTACTAAGGTATTCCTTTTTTGTAAATAGTCTATCTGAGTCCGTAAAAGGGTCAAACTTATACTGAGTAGATGCATTTTCATTTACCTTAACGAGTTCAAAAAGACAAGTGCTCGGAAATATTTTAATATTTTGGGAGTTTTAAAAGAGTTCAAAGAGGACTCTAGGGGTTTCCTTTTTCGCGAGTTTACAAAGCCTGAAAAAGTGATAAAAGTGTGCTCTTTGGTCAAACTGATTCATAGCATGAAAAAATACCTTAAATAACTATCGACCTACTGAGAACATCAAAAAATTATTAAAATACCTATTCCATGATAAAACTGAATAATAACTAGGTCAAAACATTAAATATTAATAAAATAGTGATGAGAATGACCACAAATAATCAAAATAACATTTCATTTTTACCATTTCACGTTTACCCTTTGATGTTTGAGTTCCAAGTATTTTTGTCCTCGATCTTATGCCACTGATTGTGGTCAATCCAGTGGATCATTTTAGGTGTCATCACTTCTAATTTGGAGCTAAAACCTTTTTATTTTATTTCATGGTTGCATTTTCTGATTTCATGCACATTTTCTTGGTTTTTGAGGGCCCTATGGCTCTAATTCTTCACCTCGGGATTAACGCACCCCCAGAAGGTCGAAATGAGCATTGTTATGGGATGATTTGCATTGAGGAAAATGTTGCAATGCATTTTCTCCCTTTGGGAGGGTGCGTTGGGAGTAATTACCAACTTTGTTTCACCAATTCCTCTCAAAATTTATTGTGCATGCATGGGATGTTCAGGCTTAGGCATTTAGACTAGGAGCTCATATGCTTGAAATATAGCTTGAGGAAATATATTTATTAAGTCGTATATCTAGGAGAGGTGCCCCCATATCTTTCATAGGTATGAGAAGGGATGGAGAGACAGTCAAATATTATGTCATCGATCATTTCAGACCTCAAGTCCAACCAACCAAGGATGGGAAGATCAACATAAAATATGTGGTATGATTTCCTTTAAGGAAAATCCTATTCATTATTTCCATATTTTATGGTAGCTCTCCACTACATGTGCCCAATAGGTCATACATGCAGTATGCTCTAGAATGTATAAAACCGAAAAATTTCCACTGGAGTGAGGGAGTATTGGTCAACATGAAAGAGCAACTGACTAAGGAAAAATATGGATGATTGAATTTTTTTTGCTATGGTTCAATCCTAATATCCTTTTCTTTAGAAAAAATTCCATTGCTACAACCCCAACATATCTCACTCATGCCACTGATCTGAGAGTCCCACGGATGAGGAGGTGGGTGGATCTTATGTCCTGACATGCAGGTCTGTCAGAGATAATTTTCAAACCACCCCTCTTCATATGGCTTCATAGGCAGCTCATTATGATAGAATATTATCCATACACAGGGGTGGATTTTCGTGGCGACCCCGAGCTCATGCTTCCTGATGGGGAGCGATGGGGTGCTATAGGTTCTTGATATATTGAAACTTTTTTATTTTTAAGTTTTACATTTTTTTGTGTGTTTTTGATGTATTTGAGACTAAATATTGATTTATACATGCATATGTTAGGTTTGTTGGACCCATGTGTTCCTCATATCTTCAATGTGTGGGAGACAAACAACAAGTACCAGCGTTTGCCCACGTTTTTGTAGCGGGATGAGATGTACTACTGGATTTCAATGTGACTAAGATCCTAACAAAGGTAGAATGTCATATAGAGGGGTTTCCACATGGAATATCTGAGATTGTGGTCTACCAAATTCCTATGAGACTACAACGACACATTATCAGAGTTATTGGTCACATTAGTCGACTACTACGCAAGATAGCTCGTGTTGTGGCATGTTACCATGAACACTATGATTAGTCTACTAAGAAGATAGTTGTGGCATGTTCCCATGTTCGCATGTATATTTTGGATATGATAGGTTGTGTGGTCATATGTAGCTCAAGCGCAAATTTTTCAAAACCAAACTCTTATATATATACAACTATCTGCAGTGTTTCTTTATGTTTCTATTATCTCTTTCAATGGATGTGATGTGTATTGAAATTTATTTACATGTCACAAATGTGTATATAAAACATGATTAGACAATGAATCTGTCAACATGCTTAGATTTCTAGAAATGTATTGATATTGGATGAAATCAAAGTATATTTCTAGAAGACGAACCCTTAATAACATACAAAGCATAGTTGGACTTCTAACTAAATAGACATTAGTATGTTGTAGTACTACTAAGTTTTGAGTCAAGTCCGATGACCATATGATGGATATCATGCGAAATAGCATTAGAAAATAACTTTATCACTATGATATACTTGGCGATGTTATTGGTAGAGTGACTGATACAAATCCATTGTAAACTCACTAACTCACTATTTGGATCAAAGATAGCCCATACTGCAAAGGATAGATTCCCAGTACTATGATTAGCGCCATAGACATAACCAACATATGGTTCAAGAGATTTCGACATCTACAAACCAAATGTAAACAATGTTAACAAAAAATGAAGGAAAATATGAAGGGACACACCTCAAACATACTAAACACACCTATATTCAACATGTACATAGTGCACTACAAAAATATCAAGCATATTATTTCTTAAGGTACAACCAATTTCTAGGTTTTCCAGTGGAACTCCATCATAATTGACAAGATCAGAGGCCTATTTACCAAGAACACGTTTGAAAATATATGGACCTAGCCACATGGGCTCAAACTTTTCTGATGCTAATTTATTATACTCTTAGTCATACATCAAGACAAGTTTTCCTTCCGACAAGGCATGAGGCTTGACACTTTTGTCATATTGCACCTTGATGCGTTTCTTATGGGCTTCATTATCCATAGAGGCATCACACCGAGTCTCATATAAGCACGTCTGATGTAAGATATGTTCCTATTCTACGAAAGTGACAGGAAGAATTTCTACAAAAAGTTTTAGTGACCGAATTTCACATTCAATCGGAAGGATATATTCCAGACCATAAACCAATTGGAATGGTGTAAATTCGATAGAAATCCTAATTAAGGTTCGATACAACCACAAAGAAACATACAGAATCAAATTCCAGTCTGACCTATGGACCTCTATCATACATTGAAGCATATTTTTGAGAATTTTATTAATAGCCTCAACTTGCTCGTTTGCCTAAGGGTAGTAGGGAATGGAACTTTCATGAGAGAGTCTAAACTTGGTAGTAAGTTCAGATGTCATGTAATTATGAAAATGTTTTCCATGGTCCGTAACTATGGCTTGCGGAACACCAAACCGTACAATGACATGGTTAAAGAAAAAATAAGCAGTTGTTTCTCTGGTATTGTTAAATGTAGGCATCGCCTTAGCCCATGTGGAAAAGTAATCTACCGCTATGAGATATAGCCATGCCACTTAACCAAGTGAGGGTTACATGTCATGAAATCGATACCCCATTTCAAAAAATAACCTACGATGATAACATGATGCAAAGGAGCAGGTGGAGCACAGGTATTACAATTTTAAATCTAGCATGCATGACACTTCTAGACAATGAGAATACAATCAAAAAATATGGTAGGAAAAAAATAACATGCACGTAGGATCTTCTATGCAGTGGAATAACCATATAAACGGCTGTCACATGCCTTAGAGTGGCATTCATTTAAGAATTTCTTAGCCTCCTGATGAGTGAGGTAGCTTTGGAAAATTGTATTGATAATGCGACGATAGAGGGTGTTTCCAATGATGATGTAATTCTTGGCTAGATATCAAATACGTCATTGTTCAGAGCGAGAGTTATGAGACCATAAATTATGGGTCTAGAGATAAATAAGAATGTCTCCATACCATGGGTTAGATGATGAGAATAGAAAAGACAACTCTTCTGGAATATAATTTTCAGATGTTGATTGAGATTTAGTGGTGGGAAGGTCGCATATCAGCTTAGAAAAAAATAAGGATTCCTTTGACTTGGATTTAATGAATTCTAAATAAAATTCCTTTAGGATAATGATGCATGTGTATTATTTCCCCCCCAAAAATTGACGTGACAAAATGTATGTCATAGGGTTGAAATATGAAATGACCATAGCTTTACAGAGAAAGACGTAGTGGAAAAATGTTTAGAAAACTTGGACAGCTACCAAAGCTAACTTTTCAAAGTGAGTGTACTTGCCTCAGTATCATTAATATTTTGAATAAAGTAATATATAGGATTTTCAGTACCTACATCATCCTGATGACCAATACCATTGCGACAGTAGTAATTGTAATGGTGAGATACATGAAATAATCATGCTGATAATCAGGGGGATATAATAAGGATGCCTAAATCAGTATATCTTTCAAGGCATCAAACACTTTCTGAGCAGTGTCATTCCGATGGAAGGGAACTCCTTTTTTTAATAGATGAGCGAATCCTTTGGTCAATTTGGCACGGTTAGGGAAAAACCCCCATAGAAAGCTATCCTTCCCTTGGAGTTGTTGAAGCTAAAGGAGGGAAGAAGGAGCAGAAAAATCGATGATCGCTTAAAATTTCAAGGGATTGACATGAATTCCATGTTTTGAAACAAAAAAATCGAGAAGCCGAATAGAACTAACAAAAAAAACAAATTTGTGAGGATTGAATCGAATATTATATTGTATACATTATAAAAAGATAACCTTAAGATGCATTGACTGATTAGTATGATATTTTGAGTGGGAAGGAAAATTGTCCAAATGAGGTTACACAATATTTTTGGTTTCATGGAAGGCATAGTCCATTTCCCTCTTAAATGTAGCCCCAAAATTATTTAATCGAAAAGGGAGTTTCTGGTATGCAAATGTGTGCTAGGGGAAAATGAATGCAATTTTAGTTTGGTCCGTCAGGAGAATGCTTATCTTATGATAGCCGTAGAAACTACCCATAAACAAAAATATATCATAGCTAGCATAGTCATCAATAATCTGGTTGATGAATGGGGTGCGGTAATTGTCTTTTGGACAAGCATGATTTACATCCCGATAATAGACAAACACACAAATTGTTCCCTATTTATTCATGATAGGAACAATATTAAACACCCAATAAGTTAAAGGTACTGAGTAGATGAAACCAAATCGTACAATTTTTTCAAATTGATCTTTATTTGCATCATCCTTCTTGGGATGGATTGGATGGAGGTGCTACTGAACTGGTTTGAAATCAAGATAAGTTTTGATTTCACACATCAAGGTGTTTGGATTTATACTTGGCATTTCCTCAGAATACCAGTCAAAGACAAACCGAAATTCCTAGAGTAGGGCTTTATAGGCCTGTTATAGCTGCTACAACACCCTCCAAAATTTTTCTCTCTTTCAATTTTTGAGCCCCTAATACTCGTGAAAAGAGAAATCTGACCTGAATCCACCTTTTCTAAAACTCAGGTCGATGATTCGAAAATATGGTTAACTTCCCTAAGTTGCGACCTCGCGACCTTGCGACCTTGCAGGGTCACTAAGTTACTGTGTCGTAGATTAGTCTGAAACCAAACATTAGTGATCTCGCGACCCTATGACTCCATGACCCCTTAGGTTGCAAGCTCACAGGGTCACAAGGTTGCACATATCACCAACGTATCTCATCCGTGACCTTGCGACCCTCATTAATTTCCCACACGTGTGACCCCTTTATATATATAAGGGTTCAATAGGTCGCATTTGACCTACGTGACAGAGAGAAAAAAATGCCTCTGAAAAGCCAGCTGGAGCGCGATTTTCCCAGGTAAGTGCCCGATCCTCCTGCTTTTTCTTTTCTATGATAGCTGTTACTATTGTTTCCTAAACCTAGCCTATTTTAACCCTATAGGACCTTGACCAAACCCTGTAGCAATCCTTCTGTAAGCCTCCCCTCCCTCAGTTTTTCTTCGAATCTTGTGCTAATCTTGCCTACCCTCCCCCCCTTCCTGAGACCTTGCCTAACTCACCTGTGAAGGATCCTACAACCTTGCACAATGATTTTTTGGACCCCATGTGTTTTTCCTAAGCCTTGTTCTGCCACGTGTCCGCAAAGCCCTAGAGCGAGCCCGTGACCTTGCTGCCTCATTGCTAAGTCATAGAAACACTAGGTCGCATTTCACAGGAATATAAAGTAACGTGACCAAGAAAATCAGTGAACTTGTGACCCAGTCGAGAGTCGCTAAGTCGTTGGGTCGCACGTCCAAAAATTTTCCAAACAGCGCGACCCAGCAACCCAGTGATCTCACGACCTAGTCGCAGGTTGCTAGGTCGCGAAGTCGCCCTTCTATCGAAATTTTAAGCCAATGCAACCTATCGACCTCGTGACTCAGTCACAAGGTCACCAGGTCACAGGTTAACCCACTATTGAAGAGGTAAATCCCCTCTGCGGACAGAGGCGATCCCTACTAGCCCAGAACGGGTCTAGCAACAATCATCAAATGCTACAGTGCAAGTTCCTAATTGCGAATAAACAGACCAATGATGGAGGCCTACCTGGAGTCCAACGCTATGATTCGTAGAAGAGACAGTGTTCCCATTCCTTAGCCTCGGTAGATCACGATCCCCACGATCTCCGTGAATGGACACCTGCACATGCAAGACAATACGAATACAAGCATAAAATCCAGAATACGCAACTATATATCAGTCAGAAAGGATATAACCAATCATTATTATAAATGAAAGACAAAGTGGAACCATAACCAGTAGTCATTCATTAATAAACAATCGAAAGAGAGTACAACCAATGTTCTGACGCTGAGGTCTCCTTCGGAGGGGTCTCCAGTAGAACACGTCTCGCAAAGCCTGCCAAGGATGGGACAAGCCTCTCTTAGAGTCTATTGACGATAGTCTCCTTGCTTGAGTTTGGCCTTAAGGGAAGAATGAGGGCTCTTGTAGCATAAGGCTCTTGGGAATTTGAGAACTTGGAGATTCAAGACTTGGGCACTTCAAGACTAGCTTGCAATGGAAATGGGCAAGCTTTTATAGATGGAGGAAGGGGATTTGGGATCCCTATAATTGTGGGATTGGCCCTATCTTCAAGGAAGCTTCCATGAGAGGTGGCAAACCACTTCCCCTACATGGAATTCCCAGATCCAAACCTCCCAACTCAAGATAGATAACAGTTTCTGAGTCTGTTGAAACGAAACTTCCACCATTTTATTTTAAAAACACTCCTTAAATTGGCTGGCACGACTGTGACTCTGGGACAGAGCGCCAATTGGCACGGCCTCTTTGTAGGATTTTCCCTATTGGCGCGAGTTATGAACTGGCTACCCGTGCCAATGCAAAAAGGGATGTTTTTATGGTTTTTTGCAAGGAGATGTCTTCAGGGAAATTGAAGCTCATGTTTAGAGGAATGAAATGATAGTGGTTTCAAGGCATGACATTGCTCACAGGTCACAGAATGGGCCCTCCAATGTGAGGGACGAAGAATGGTAGGGACGGTGACAAATTATTGTGTAACAGATGCCCCCTAAAGCATGAGGCCCGAGAGAGAGAGAGGGGTGAAATGCTTTACGAGAACGTGTCCAACTGAAACTCCGCCGTCGGAAAACCTGCGTGGAGAAATACAACCGATATCTCAAGTACATGATGTATATGTGGTATGGGTGCAGCCATCCAAAACAAAGTATACAATAATCTAGATCCAAGGTATGGATGCAGCCATCCAGTGAGGATCGATAAATAGACTCAGGTATGGTCGCAGCCATCCAGTGAATAAGTCATGTAAATAATCATAATAATCCACAAAATCGCAGCCTGGATTACAACAGACACAATCCAGGGTCTTGCGCTCCATCTCGACCCGAACAAAGTACAAGTTCAAGCATGTGAATGAGTGGGCTGAAGTCGAACATGCAAGAACATCGCCTAATTACCAGCCAGTGATGAAAGCTGTTAACAGACGCGAGAGGTACCACCAATAATGACGATGGCCCTCAAGGTACTACAGGTACAATATACGGCATGTGAATCAATGAGCTGGCGTCGAACACCCGTAGAATCACTTGATCGGAGGCTAATGATGAAAACCTCACGTCGAATGCGACGAACCTACCATTGAGGCATGCAGGCTCCAAGGTACCATAAGGGAGTCTCTAGATCAGCTTCCTGGATAATGAGCTGAAGTCGACAGGAAGTGACCTTGATCGAAGGTGGGCCATAATGTTTCCCACATCATCAACACGAGACAGAGCAACATGATGTTTTTGTTGTGAATCAGGATCATATGAGAACCAGAGGAAGGTTGATGTTTGTAGAGGTCAACTTCTCTTAAACATAAAACGGCACAAATAGTGGTTTTGGCAGTATTTGACATCAACGGATCAGAGGTCATGGTGACGAGGCAATGAGTAGAGGAGATGTCAAAAGGGATTATCCAAACCCACGGAGGAAAGTGAAAGAACGAGATGAGATATCCCCAACTCGACACGAATGCAGACAACTGCCATGTTCAAGAGCGACATACTACCGACACGACAATGATGATGGTTCCATTTTTCCCCCACCATTTCTGGTGAGTACCCCAATTATTTTTGATAACAAGCTTGAAGGGGATAGCAGATGCTTGTAATATAAGTTTGCCCTTCGGGCGAATCCATCCTAGTACATTTAACCAGCCCCAGGAAGGAAAGACTCGAGACCGTCATTTCGACTGAATCCGATTGCATTAGGGTTTAACGAGTCTGACAAAAGAAGAACTCAGCATCTTTTCATGTTTAGAGAGTTTGAAAAGACAGCAGAAAAGTAAACTCCAAAAGGTCCCTTTTCGTAAATAGTTTCTCAGACCCGAAAAGGTAGAAAACAATATCCGAGAAAACCTCCTACTCGTGATAGGCTAGGGTATTCCTTTTTCGTAAATAATCCATCCCAGCCTGAAAAAGGGGTAAACATATACTAGGTAGATGTCGTTTCGCAACCACTTTAACGAGATCGAAATGACAAGGGCCTCGGCAATCTTTTCATGTTTAGAGAGTCAGAAAAGAGCTGAAAGATGACTCCAAAGTGACTTTTTCGTGTTTTTACCGAGTCCGAAAAAGTATAAAATACAACTTGTTTCACCTTTTACGTTGCATGAAAACCTGTTTCTGCACAAAAAGGCAAGTGTAAAATCCATTTTCGACAAAACATACGAAATATTAATGAAAAAAAATGACTTTTTAAACCTAAATAGAGCTCAAAAAGTTATAAATAAGTCTAAATGGTAAAAATAAAATTACTTTTACTTTTTACCTGAGTGAAGAGCAACATTGGTCCATTTACTGTGCAAAATTCTGGCGGTGATCGCGACCGATCTGGGCTACTATTCAGAGTTCCATCAATTCCAGGTAAAAGGCGCTTCCTTGTACTTCATTTCAATCCATTTTTTAATAGTTTTCCATCATGCATTAGACTTTTGTGGCAACTTTTTGAATTTTTAGGGCTCCGCTCATTGGCGCGGGTATCGGGCACGGACCCGCACCAATGGGATTTTATATGCAAAAGGCTCGCGCCAACTGGCGCGACTGTTCCTAAAACAGCTGTGCCAACGGTCGAACCCAATTTTCCGCCTAAAAATTAGACATTTTAATCAATTTGAATGAATTTTGAAGCTCAACAGAGATCTAATTAAAGGTTTGTGACCATGTTGATGCAGGAAACCGAGAAAAATGGTGATTGAGTGGAAAGAAAGAGAGCATGGGGAAGAGGACGAAATGGCCATGGAAAATGAGGCCTGTATGAATGCCCTCAGAAACTTTGGGCTCAAGAAATTCTTCCTGACACCTTGTTTACGAGCTCAACCTGAGCTACTTCAGTACCTGGTGAGAATTTTGGATGAACAGGAACAAGTATTCAAGCTACGAGACCAGGTGTTAGAACTGGACGTTTCTGATGTGTACTTCATAACCAGACTGTCGCGCAGAGGTCCGGTACCCATACTGACAGGGAGTAGACCGTCTGGTGAGAAAATGGAGGAAGTGATGGCACGAGTGTGCCGAAGGGCACAAATGGGATCAGGGAGTAAAAAGGTGGATATCCACACCATCCCCAATCTGGCACTACGAGTAGTGTTACATACCATCACGCGGGCTGCGGGATCGCAGGCACCGCACGAAGCGACGAAAGCCCAACTTTTACTGGCTTCAGAGTGTATGAGTCCCATACTATTTGACTGGGCCACAACAGTAACGATCAACATCAAGAGATAGCTGACGAGATGCAAACAAGCCAAGCTGAAGCAGTTTGCCTACGGGTCCATCTTGGTATCGTTCATTCTGGAACGATTACCAATCTTCCAGGGCCAAGGGGCCGTTGTAGCGGAGCCGATACCACTAGATCCGAGAATGGCTCGCTGGGCAGCACTAATGCCCAGAGCAGGAGGAGGCCAATAGATGTCCTGGAGGCCAGATTTTTTTGGTTGGTTGCGGTGCCAGTTGATTGTGGTTGAGGACTGGCCTTATGCTGGGACAGACTTTACTGGAGACCCATATCTCCCACTGCCGGAGGGAGAGGATTGGGACGAAGAGCTGGGTATGATATGTTTTTATTTTTATGTTTTATGATTTTTTTGTTAATACATGTCCGTTCTGACAGCAGTTACATGCGTATGCAGATGTCGGCCCAGAGAGATCAGCCGGGATGTCTCTTATCGCACGAAGAACTCAGCTCGCAGTCGATCCTCATGAGGAGGGTGCGAAAGGAGGAGAGTTGGTCCAGAACCTCTAGGGGATTGCTCGAGGGATTCCAGACTACGCCCGGCTGGCGGATGTACCGTTAGCATATCAGAGACATACGGTGGGAGTGCCTAGTCGCCTCCACCGTCTACTGAGATGCCTAGTGCGTGCAGTGACTTTTTATCATGAGCATCACGCAGACTAGCCTCCTAGGGCTTTATTTCATGCATATTTTTGAGAGACGTGTCGTCTCCGGATGTAATAAGATGAACATGTATATTTTTTGATCTTATGTGACACATGCGATGTAAACATTTTGATATCTATCTATATACATATCTATTTCTGGATGGATTTTCCTTTCACGTGTGATGATGTTCTTATAAATTGTGCAAATGTCTATCTAAAACCATATTAGCTACTGCATCTGTTAGTGTATTCATGTGCCGGGGTATATGTTGATATGTAATATAGTCAAAATTCCTTTCCAGTAAATGAACACGCAGATAAAGACGTAAAATGTGTGGATTTCTTACTGAATAGTGACCATTGAGTTGTGATACTACGAGTTGTGAGTCTAGATATACAAGCAATTCACGGATACCAAGGTTTACAGCCTCAGTTAATAATTCTAAAACAACACTATATTCCAGGACGTTATTTGTAGCACGTCCTAGACACACAGCTTGCAGGTTCACCAAATCACCAGCAGGATCATAGATTACCCAGGCTGCCGAAGACAGATTCCTGGTACTGCGGGAGGCACCATCCGCGAACCCAAGAAACAGATTGATGGACATCTGCACAATCATGAAGACCCGATCAACAAAAAGAGGTTTACATTGCACACCACACCACACATGCACACAAATGAATAAACACAGTTATGTACACACACCACACAAAAAATGACTTTAAGCGTAGTATTTTTTCAGGTACAGCCCATTTCTGGGCTGCGCCAGCAGAACTCCTTCATAATCTATAAGCTCATAGGCTCCATTCTTTAATACTCATTTAACTATATAGGGCCCATGCCACATGGGTTGGAACTTCCCCGCCCCAAGCTTGTCGTGTGCTTGATCATACAGGAGGACAAGGTCCCCTTCAATGAAGGAACGTGGTGAAACAGATTGATCGAAATGGGCTTTGACCCGCTTTTTTTGTGCCTCAATCACTAAGGCAGCTAAGCAGCGGGTTTCATCTAACTGTTCCAGATACAGGAGATGCTCTTCTTCAGCAGAAGTGTCGGGTAGAAGTTCTACAACTAATTTCAAAGAAGGAATCTCGCATTCAACCGGAAGAGTGGCTTCTAGACCATACACCATTTGAAATGGTGTGAATCCAGTTGCACTCTTAGCAGATGTTCGGTAAGCCCAAAGAGCTGAGAACAGTTGGAGGTGCCAATTTGATTTATGAATCCCAACTGTTCGTTGAAGCATGGTGACCAAAACCTTGTTCACTGCTTCAACCTGGCCATTTGCCTGAGGGTAATATGGCGTTGAGCTATCGTGGTGTAAGCCCAACCTCGATGTCAGCTCGGCCATCATATAACCCCAGAAATGTGTACCATGGTCGGTAACGATGGCCTGAGGAAACTCGAAACGCGCGATGATGTGGTTGAAGATGAATTGAGCAGCTGTTTTACCGTCGGCCGCAAGTGTAGGCATCGCTTCGGCCCACTTGGTGAAGAAGTCGACAACTACGATTATATACGCATGCCCCCCGGCTGAACGAGGGCTACACATCATAAAATCCACGCCCCATTTTTCAAAAGGGCCAACGGTAACAACAGGATGCAAAGGAAGAAGTGGTGTGCGCATCTTGCGCTGAAACACCTGGCACGCGTGAAATTTGCGGACTGCCGTAATACAGTCTTTGAATATTGACGGCCAGAAGTATCCTGCTCACAGAATCTTTCAAGCAGTAGCATATCCGGACATATGTCCACCACAGGCGCCACTATGGCAGTCATTGAGGGCCTTTTCAGCCTCTTCTAAGGTAAGGCACCGACGGAGCACCGAATCTACTCCAACACGGTATAAGGTATCTCCTACGATACGGTAGGGTTGAGACTGATGTCGAATCCGACGTCGGGCATCTTTAGTCAACTCAGACCGAAATGTGGAGGTCTGAATATACACAATGATATCGCCATACCAAGGGTCACGAGTACTGATGAGGAAAAGAGTTTCGTCTAGTATATGGTCTTCAGAGTGTGAAGGAGTGGAGTCTGTAGGGAGAGAGCATATAAGAACCGCGAAAACCAGTGATTTAGTTGACTTAGCGGTGGTGAAATCTAAATCAAACTCCTATAGGATAACGATCCATTTGGAGTACTTGCCCCCCAGTAATTGTCGAGAGAGAATATAAATCATGGGGTTATAGTCTGAAACCACGGTAATCGTGCGCAACAGGATGTAATGGCAAAAGCGCTGCACAGCATGTATGGCGGCTAAAGCCAACTTCTCGATGTGAGCATAGCGTGTTTCCATGTCGAGGAGGTTCCGTGACATATAATAAACAACATGTTCATTACCTTCATCATCATCCTGCACCAGAACCATAGCAATGGTGCTAAACGTAGCAACAAGATACAAAGTGAAATCACGGCGATAATCAGGAGGACGAAGCAAAGGAGCATTTACAAGTAACGTCTTCAGCTTCTGAAAATATTGTTGAGAAATTTCGTCCCAATGGAAGGGAACGTTCTACTTTAATAGGCGTGTGAATCCTTTAGCCACCTCCGCGTAGTTCGAGATAAAGCATCGAAGGAAGTTCGCTCTTCCTTGCAGACTCTGCAACTGATACAGTGAGGAGGGTGATGGGAGGTTGATGATAGCCTCGAATTTTAAAGGGTCAAGGCGAATTCCGTCTTTGGAGACTATGAATCCCAACAGATGGCTAGAATCCATGCAGAAGACGCATTTATGAGGATTAAGCCTAATATTGTAGCGCCTACAACGAAGGAAGATCTGGCGGAGGTGTTCAGGGTGGTCCTCTCGCCTAGCTGAATGAGCTGGCAAGTCGTCCAGATAAGGCTGAATGATATGGCGAATGTCATGGAAAGCGTAAGACATCGCAGGCTGGAAAGTGGCTCCAGCGTTCTTCAAGCCGAACAGGAGTTTTTTATACGTGAAAGTACCCCACGGACAGATGAAAGTAGTCTTGTGTTGATCCTCAGGTGCAATATTAATTTGATTATACCCTGAGAAACCATCCATTAAGGAATAAATCTCACTTCCGGCACATTCGTCGATAATCTGGTCTATGAATGGAGTGGGATAGTTATCCTTTGGACAGGCGCGATTGATGTCGCGATAATCGACACAGACCCTAATAGTACCCTTCTTTTTATCGACAGGGACAATGTTGGAAACCCATTCTATGAGGGGGATGGGATAAATAAAGCCCGCGTTCAGAATTTTTTCAACTTCTGCCTTAATTGCAGCGGCTTTACGAGGATGCATGGGGCGTAAGCGTTGGCGCACGGGCTTCGCACCAGGGTAGGTTGGAATCTCATGCACTACGATATTGGGATCGATCCCAGGCATTTCCTCGTAAGACCAGGCGAACACATCTCTGAATTCTTTAAAAAGATCAGTATAGACTTGAATCTCATCTGGAGAACAAATCACTCCCACGTGAATATTCTCAACGACCCCCGGTTTAACGGAGATGTTGATTGGGATGGTTTGAGTGATATTACTCAGGTTTCCCTCCGAAAAAACCTCGTGTGTCAAGATGGGCGTTTGGAGAGGAGGAGTAGGAACCTGAGATGCATAACGCTCTAGAAAATCTGTCATTGCCCCCAGGCTAGGCATAAAAGAGGAGCGATGATGTCCATCGCCCCAAGGCAGCTCTTCAAGAGACATAGTTTCAATGATGGCTTCATCGGAAGGAAAAGTCTCTTTTAGAGGATCAGGTGAATCGGCCTGACCAAGCCAGGGGTCATCAGACTTGGAAATCATGTTAACTTGAGCGGTGTGCGGTGGTGGTGCGGGAAAAATGCCCATGAGGACGGGGTCTTTGAAGAGACCGGGCCCTACACTATCAAGGAGATTTGGAATTTGATCCACATATGGGACGTTTTTCTCGGAGGTGGAGGTGAAGAATGACAATTGATCCACCGTAACGATTTTGCCCTCGTGAGGGAACTTAAGAAGTCGAAAAACGGTGGACGGCACGCATAGCATGGCATGAGTCCAGATGCGGCCAAGAAGTATATTGTAATTGAGCCTAGAGTCAACCACCTCTACTTCTACGTTGACAGTCTTCCCTTTTAAAGTGATCGCTAAACTCTCGAGAACACCCAGGGGTTTAGATTCCCAACCATCAAATGCCTTTAGGGCATTGGGAGATGACAAAAGGGCTGGAGAGCCAATGGCCTTCCAGCAAGCAGATAACATAACACAGGTAGAGGCACCTTCATCCACAACGGCCCTATGGATGTTAAGACCGTTGATCCCGACTTGAATAACAAGAGCAATCTGATGCGGAAGTCGGGGGGTGAAATTCTCTAAGTCAAAGGTGAGAAGACTCGAATCGGCGTGATCAATGCCACCGATTGCAGACAATAAAGCCTTCCATTGTGAAGGACAACTTTGAAGAACTTCTAGTGCAGACATAGCAGAAGGCACCTGTGCCAAATCCTCAACAATGCTGTAGTGCTGAGCGGCACGGGCATTCGAATTATAAGAAGATCTTCGTAAGACACCTTTAGAAGGTGGCTTCACAACGGGTTCAGGAGTAGGCTTCTCGATTTCCAACGAACCAGAGACAAGTGGGGGAGGTGGTCCATCCACAACTGCCTTCCTGGGTGCCTGCCATGATTTGTTGTAAAACTTCGAACACGTAGCGACGGAGATAGGTGTAGCACCATTCATCATAAAAACTTGGGACCCAAATGGTGGAGATGGGGACGGCTGTTCAACCATCTGGGTCTGCTGAGACGTGAATGGCTCTTTAAGAACTGCCGGAGTCCCTTTAGAGCCCTTGAGAAGTTGACTAACCTCGGATCGTCGTGGACAATCCTTGGTATAATGGTCTCCTTCACAAATGAGGCAGGGGTACTTCGGTTTACGTTGAGAACCATCCTCAGTGCGAGGTTTGGATTCTGGCTTTGGGGCATCGGATTTAGATTTACCTTTGCCCTTCTTTTTCCCCTTGGAGGTTTTATCCGTAGGATTGGCCTGAACGGCGTTCACCTCCGCGATTTTTCTAGAATCAGACGGGGCGAGATTAGCAGGAGTATTGTTGGAAGAATTAGACTTCTGCTTCCCATTCGAATATTTCTTCGAATTCTGAGACACGGAACCAATGACACCATCCACTGCAGGGGTAGGTGGAGCCTTAGAGGTTCCATACCATGGAGCATCAGGCAAGATATCATAAAGCGTGCCAGACTGCGAATATACAAGCTCCAGATATTGGGTACGCGCAATGGCATGTTCTTCCGTCACACACGCTCCCATCGCAATATCTTGAGCGATTTTATTCACGAAGGAGGTGGTGAACCAGTGAGTCAGTATTTGATCAGGTATATGAAACTTGATCAGTCTACGACAGCGCCGCCAGTCATGAATGTGATCAGAAATGTGAGTGGCTTTGTCCTGCTTCAAAGAAGTCAGGAGGTGCGTCCCGGCTTCATAACGAACCGGTAACTGAAAGTGCGTCAATAAAGCCATGGCTAAGGAATTGAAATCTTGGAAGATGCCACGGGATAAATCTATGTACCACTTAGCAGCAGCTCTAGTCAAAGTGCACTGGAAGAGGTGCAGACGAATCGAATCATCGACCCAAGAGTTAGACGAACACCAAAGATGATACGTCATCACATGCGCTTGGGGGTCCTCTCCAGCTTTACCCTCAAACTTGGGGCAATCACCTGGTATCTTGGTAGGAACCAGAGGCCAATATGGATTATGCAAAATCGCATCATTGGTCAGTTTTGAAACATCCGACAACTCCAAGGTGGCCAGGAACGACAATGGCGGATTAACCGGTATGCCAGGCCCGAGATGAGAACCGGTACCTGTACTCCACAATGGTTGTGAATATCCTTGCCCCCATGGGTTCTGTCCCGTGGAATTCTGACCGTAGGGGGTGTAGGTCATATAACCAGACTGATTTGGCTGCTAGTAACCAGTGTGTGGGGCTTGATAACCAGAGTACGGACCCTGATTATGTGTCGGCCCAGTGTAAGCAGCATTTGGATTTGGTTGCTGAGTATAGGTAGAACCGGGTGGAGGAGGATAATACTGAGAGCCTCGGGGTTGATTATAATTCGGTTGAGATTGACCATGAGGATAATAACCGCCCTGAGGATGAGTCGGCTGCTGATAGGTGGAACCCTGCGGAGCCTGATAACTAGAGCGCAGCTGTTGATTTGGCTGCGGCGTCGAATAAATCGGCTGCTGGGCAGGGTTAATGGAATGAGCAGGCTGCCCTGAATGAACAGGTTGACCCAGATGAGAGGGCTGACCTGAGTGAACAGGTTGACCCGGATAGACAGGCGGCGCCAGTTGCACAGGTTGACCTGGCTGTAAAGGAGCCCCAGGTTGTACCAGATGGACCAGTTGGCCTGGAGGCGGAACACCAGGTTGTACTAGATGGGCCGGTTGGCTTGGTGGAGGAATAGGGCCAGGTGATTGCTGGTAACCGGTTTGACCTGGAGCAGAACCATAGGATGGTTCCAGCTGATATGCAACATTAGAAACAACAGGATACTGCGGTTGCATAGGTTGAGAAGGCTGGATTTGCCCCCCAGGACCATAGACCGGTCCCGGTTGGTACCCCGGCTGAGGCTGTACAGGTTGACCGGAAGGGCTATAATACTGTCCTTGTGGACCGTACAACGGCCCTTGCTGGCCCACAGGATAGCCTTGCATGGGCTGCCCCTGTGGGTCATAAGGATAGCCAGGTTGGCCCGAAGGTTGGCCTTGGAAAGGGTGCCCTTGCGAGTTATAAGCCTGGTTATAAGGTAAACCTTGAGCATGGAGGAGAGCCTCAGGAGCGGGTAGACGGAAAATGTCCCCGTGCTCATCATACTGACCTGGAAAAGCATACACGGGCGTACCATCCTGTGCATAGTGCGAAAAGTAAGAGCGGTTGGGATCTTGGGAGGATGGTCCAACCTCGGGGTTCGACTGTTGCAGGGACAACCGATACTCCTCCAGAGAGATGTTCTCCGGTATAGCAGTCGCTAAATAAATGTCTTCAGGAGACGGCATAGCCCTGGCGGAGGGTGCCGTGACAACGGGTGCAGATGCAGCCACACAGACAGTGGGTCTGATGGGTACAGAAGTAACGGGTGTCTGAGGGGACACCCCCGGTGAAGGAGCAACTGGCCTCGGAGAAGGAGCTGACACTCCCATAGAGGCTGCAGCGAAAATGATCTGACCCAAAGACCTGTACCCCAGTGGTAATGAGGGACTGGACGTTGACATGACAACTGTTTCAGAGTTGTCTCCCGAAAATAATATTCGTGGGAAGAGCTGATAGTCTTCACCAGACGTTGGGATTTCCTCACCAGAATCACTCATGTTTGAGCCTGCCACTAGATCTCGCAATAGACGGCGAGGACTAGGAGGAAAAATAGCAGCTATAAAAGGCGAACCCGATGTAAGAGAAAGGAAATCAGCTCCTAATCTCAATTCAGACACAGGGTTAGAAAAGGGCCAATCAAACTCAACTGGTCCCCCAAAGGGTTGCTCAGAAAGAATTGGTCCCCCATCAGGAAACTCAGAAACAATGGGCTGTTGTGGTTTAGCAGAGGATTGTGAAACCTCTAATGAATCGTCCATATAAGGACTACCAGTAGATGAAACAGAGGAATCCACCACTGTGGCAGAAACAACAAGAGAAAAATATCAAACACACACATGGGCTGAAAAAGAGTCAAGACACACGATCAAATGGTCAACAAGCAAAGTCTAACAAGGCGTGTAATCGTGGGTGATTAATTTTTACCACATTGAAACTTATAAAATTCATCGTTTCATGTTTTAAGAGTTGAGAAATGGATGAAAGGTGACTCTATCTCTTTCAGTTTTGAAGCAAGCGTGAGAGGACAAGCGCTCGGTGATCCTTTCAAATTTAAAGAGTCAGAAAAGATCAAATGACTACTCAGGAATACTAGGCAAAAGGGTGTACCAAATAACCGTGAACTGCAATATACACCTTGGTTTCAAAATGAAAGAGAAATCAACCAAGGACTTTCCGTACGTTATGAAATCGAACGTCGTGTTTGGTATCACGGGTATAGGGTGGCAGACTCAGCTTCCTATGGATAAAGGATTGAAACCTATAGGGGTTTGCCTTTATATACGCGATGGTACGGGGAGCACAAGTCCGTACTAGTGCTGTCTAAAGCCAAGAGGCGAACGACAGCTACTAGGTTTTAAGACGCCGGAACACGTCTCTAGCCTAGACCTCTAAATGTGTTTCGTTAGATTTCAATGCTGCCTTAGTGTAAATTGAGTAGATATTAAAGTTGATCTTCAATTACATTTCAGTTTTTAGGCCCTAACGAATGTGTTGTCTCAAAAATCTCCTAAATGCAAAACTACATGCCACAGTACATCATTTCGTTCAATGAAAGCTAGCTACAGAAGAGTTGAGAGCTTTTTACCCAAACAAAATGATTAGAAGACAATCAATGATATCTCTAATGCAAATAATGAAACTAAAAACTTTTCTTTCAAATTCACTAATTACTAGTAAAATCGAAAAGATTTCAATTTGCACTAATCAACCAAAAGCAAAAGAGATTTTTTTATTTTCAATGTTTGATAGCTAGATGCACTAAAAAAACTGAAAACAAATAAAAAGAAATTCGAGAAATGATATTAAGAGAGTAAAATGAGCAAATTTCACTCAATGGCACAAACAATCAGATCCCAAATCGACCAAAGTCTCTCAAAACCAAGAAAAAGTCCCAAAAGCTCCAATGGACCGTGTGATCTAGGCCCAAAGCAAGACCAAACGAAATTTGAATGAAGAGAAGAACAATCACCCAAAAATCGCGACAAAACGGTAAACAACCACCAAGAGAATGCAGAGGAGCAATCAGAGAATTGACTGGACTAACAAAACACCAAAACTCCTAAGGAGGGCTCGACACACAAAGCCACTAGATGCCCTAGGGCTTAAAGCGTGAAATCGATGGAGAAAAGAAAACAACCAAAGGATGAATGCAAACTCCCAGTCAAACAGGACTCCAACACACTCAGGTAGCCGAAAAACCAAAAAGAAACACACTGACCAGACCCAGAGAGCTCAAAACTGAGTGAACTCTAATGCCTCACAGGAGTGGCGCGACTGTGAGGCTATAACTGGCGCCAGAAAGAAATTGGCGCGGGTAATACAAAAGCAACATGCGCCAATCGGCGCGACTGTAGAGCTAAAAAGTGCGCCAGTTGAGTTTCTCAGCCAAAAATAAAAAGAACTACTCCAGAAGCAGATCAATGATATCCAAGCAAACCAAGAAGCAAAAAAAACAAAAGAACCCAGCCCACAAGGCTAACCAAGCAAGGAAAACCACAAACCAATCAAAACGAGACAATCAAAACTAGACGATCCCTAGCGGAGTCACCAAATTGTTGAAGAGGTAAATCCCCTCTGTAGACAGAGGCGATCCCTACTAGCCCAGAACGGGTCTAGCAACAATCATCAAATGCTACAGTGCAAGTTCCTAATTGCGAATAAATAGACCAACGATGGAGGCCTACCTGGAGTCCAACGCTATGATTCGTATAAGAGATAGTGTTCCCGTTCCTTAGCCTCGATAGATCATGATCCCCACGATCTCCGTGAATGGACACCTGCACATGCAAGAAACAATACGAATACAAGCATAAAATACAGAATACGCAACTATATATCAGAGTGAAAGGATATAACCCATCCTTATCATAAACGAAAGATAGAGTGGAACCATAACCAGTAGTCATTCATTAATAAACAATCGAAAGAGAGTACAACCAATGTTCTGACGCTGAGGTCTCCTTCGGAGGGGTCTCCAGTAGAACACATCTCGCAAAGCCCCCAAGGATGGGACAAGCCTCTCTTAGAGTCTCTCGACGATAGTCTCCTTGCTTGAGTTTGGCCTTAAGGGAAGAATGCGGGATATTGCAGCATAAGGCTCTTGGGAATTTGAGAACTTGGAGATTCAAGACTTGGGCACTTCAAGAATAGCCTGCAATGGAAATGGGCAAGCTTTTATAAATGGAGGAAGGGGAGTTGGGATCCCTATAATTTTGGAATTGGCCCTATCTTCAAGGAAGCTTCCATGAGAGGTGGAAAACCACTTCCCCTACATGGAATTCCCGGAGCCAAACCTCCCAACTCAAGATAGATAACAGTTTCTGAGTCTGTTGAAACGAAACTTCCGCCATTTTATTTAAAAAACACTCCTTAAATTGGCTGGCATGACTGCGACTCTGGGATAGAGCGCCAGTTGGCGCGGCCTCTTTGTAGGATTTTTCCTATTGGCGCGAGTTATGAACTGGCTACCCGCACCAATGCAAAAAGGGATGTTTTTATGGTTTTTTACAAGGAGTTGTCTGCAGGGAAATTGAAGCTCATGT